>VFSX01000193.1:167500-221985 GCA_016618255.1 Chlamydomonas sp. UWO 241 | reverse complement strand
CACCACCACCACCACCACCACCACCACCACCACTACCACCACTACTACCACTACTACCACTACTACTACTACTATTACTACTACCACCACTACTACTACCACTACATCATCGCTGACCGCCTTTTGGGCTGCTGCTGCTTAAGAGAGTTTTCTTATCCGTCTGTTCAAATCACCCACAGCTGCTGCTGCTGCCCGAAGAGGCAACGCCTCACTGAGTCAGGCACCTTAAACAGCCCCCCAGCTGCAGACGCTAGAGGGGGCAGGGCGATGCGCGCGTGCGTGCATGCAGCCCATGCGCCCCCCATGCACGCACGCGCCATGCCCGGTCCCTGGTGCAAACATGCCAGGCGACTGGGGCACGGAGTGTGCTGCACGCGTCAGCATGTTGCCTTGGGGGGCGTGCCCCCCACTGAACACACGCACACACGACGCACACGCACCCACACACGAAAGACATGCAAAAACACGCACACACAACACACGCCGCATACTGCACACACACGTGCACACAACACAAGCCATAGGAGGAAGCAGAGTAAATTAGCACACACATAGGTTTACACCCCCACATCTCCCTCAATACTGGGTTCCTGAAGAATATGGGGACAGTCTCAGAAGGCTGGTCCTTAGGTCTTTCCAGTGGTATATTTGGTTTGGCGGTGAATGTTTCACAGCTCCTACTATTTGATTTTGAACCAAGGTGGGCTGACGGGGCCGACAAGAGACGAGCGGGGCAAATTAGCACACCCAGATTCTGCCCCTGGGAATGCTGTCCAGGATGGCTGGAGGCCCCCCCCGGGCTACACAGCTAGTAATTGGGTACCCAAGACGTGTGGTGAGCTTGGTGTTGCAAGTTGGAGCTAGTGGGGGGCTCCCAGGTGATACTAGGGGCGCGTAAGCATGCACGCATGGCGCCCATGCACATGCGCCATGTATGTGCCGCAGGGGCCCCATGCACCCGCCCCCCCGACGCACATCGCTACGATGCACATATAGTAGTGCGCCCTGGGAGAGGGAGATGCAGAGGGGCCGTGCTGGAGCCGCGGCAGTCCGATGTGCGAACACCGATTCACACTTTGGCTCGCGCTCGCTCAGGAAGCTCCCAGGCACTGTTAGCTAGCGTACACCCAACCCACCATTGCGTGTTATCATGATGTCCGATGCGGCTGTGACGCTGCGGGGCGACTGCGACGCCCTGGTAGTGGTACCATGTGGACCAGAGCCCAGCAGTCGGGGGCACGATGTGCACAAGAGCACGTTGCGTCGCCCCCTCACCCCCCTGGCACTTTGCCAGAGCCCATGTCGGAGTTTTGCGCGGCGGGGAGGGGTGGCGTAGGCTGTTGGGGGTCTCACGCAATGCCTGCTACTATGCTCCTTGGAGGGGCCAGCACGCGGCCGGCGAGTACTCATCGCAGCACGACGCTAGACGACAATCGCTACCGCTTAACTGTTGCTACTCCATACCACTTGCTTTCCATCCTTTTGAGGTGGGGGGAATGGCCGATCCAGCATGTGGGCGAAGGGCGCAATTTAGAATGGCCAGCATGTGTCTAGGGGTGTTGATATTTTCACCCCACCAGGGGTGGCTGGGCCGCTTCGCCAGACCCGCCCCTAGGGACCCGCGCACGCCTCGTCGTTGACGGCGAGCGGGTGCCTGCACCTGCTTGCTAGATGGCATTCCCTCTGGGGGTGTTTTTGAAGGGGAGGTGGCGCCACACGCGTGCGGTGGCGGGTGCGGTGTGGTCGCTGAGTAGAGTGCTGCGGCGGGTGTGCTACTAGCCCCGCTTCTGGTGGTCTGCGGGAGGGTCACCGCCCCCACCCGGCAGTATCCGTTTCCAGCATGCACAACACGTCCCTCTGCGTGGGGGGGACGTCGGGAATGGCCGCAGCGCGCTGCAAAACGGGAAACTGTCCACACTTTCCACACACCCGCAAAATCGCAAACCGCAAGGTCGCCTGCGATGCCCGTAGCACATCTACATCCCATGAAAATACATTTTCAGCTTCGTCGATTTTTATTATGGTTCAGATGTTCGGCGAGGGTATGGCGCCTCAAGGAACAGGTATGGGGACTGTGTATTATTCAGGTACGTTTCGATTGGGCTGATGCATACGCGAAAAATACCGCAGTTGCCAACTCCTTGTTTACCGCTGTCTGAGCCATTCTGTGGCCACTCACACATTCAGCTTTCATCCCATTGACCCCAGCACACCATCAGTACACCCCAGTAGACCCAAGCCCTCATCCTCGGGCAGAGCTGGTGCCGGTCCTCCAGTCTGGGGGAAGCCCGCAGGGGCGTTTGTCTCAGAAGTCCATCAAGCGTGTGCTCAGCTGTTGATGCGTTTTGTGCACACAGACCCACAGCCCCCAACCTAGATCCCATCAGTCCTTAGGACTCCAAGTACATGCATGGGAGGGGGTGGAGCTGGGCCCCAGAGGAGTGCCGGTTGCGCTCATGGTCTTCGTGGGTCACTGATAGGTGTGAATCAAAGTGTAGATCTGCTTCAGGCTCTGGAGGGCACCGGAATGTGGCAATCTCCTTGATTTCTTGATTGTTCCCTGTTCCTCTCCTCAACGGCTTTGCGGAGAGCCTATTTTCATCGAAATCCGTCGAGTATCCAAGAAGTTTCACAGGTTTTCCCACACTGGATCACCAGGATGCGGTATTTGTCGCGTGTATTTATCGGTATTTTTTAATGCGGCTCTGGACGTATAATACCGGTACGCGACGTCCCAAACAGCGGTTTGTCTCATTCCTGCCTGTATGTGCCCTGCAGTGGTTCTTGGGAAGGATTTTGGCATTAATTATTTTTCCGCCTTTTTCCCCGCTTTTTCACGGCCCGCAGTCAATTATTTGCACCCGCCGTGCATTTAGCGGGCAGCGTCCCGGGCTGCTCAAACGCGGTGGTAGAGTATTGGCTGTAGAGTATTGGCACAGGACTTCCTTAGAAACTTGGTCAACATCAGTCACGCCCGCATCTCTGTATGCTGGATCGCGCCGGTTGAGCATGGTCCTCTCGCTAGAAGCTCCACTAGATTATATCACGCACCGCTTCTCCCGCCACTCCTTGATCACGGCTGCGTAAGGGAACGTATCGAGGGTGAACAACCTAGAGATGAACATGCGCATGGCCCAGACCAGGTGGTCGTGGCTGTTGCCAGAGCCGAGGCGGCTGCACTCGTTCTTGATGTAGTTGAGGCCGCTGAACTTGCGCTCGTCCTCCACCGAAGTCGGCGCGAGTACGATCGACATCTCCGCTAGCCGCGCCCAGGTGGGGAACAACTGGTGCGCCCTCCCACTGCTGCCGTCCGACTTCTTGTCAATCAGGCGCCACATCGTCGTCACACCGCTTGCCTTGCTCTCGGCCCACTCACGGCTGTTGCTGTGCTGCATGGCCAACGAGTAAAACTGCGCGCTCTCCGCCCTCAGCTGCTTCATGTCGATGCGCGCCGGCACGATGTGCACCTCGACCTCGCCGTCCTCCTTGCGCACCTCCCTCGTCTTGGATGTGCCAAAGTGCTCCTCGACCAGAGCCACGCGCCGCGAGAAGGCAGCCTTGAAGTTGGCCTCGACCGTGCGCCGGCGCGCGTCGTCGTCAGCCGCCCCGAACAGCTCGCGGTTGTAGCTCTGCCACATGCTATGGTGCACGAGGGAGAGGGCATCGAGATGATCTGACGGCGGGAAGCGCTGCTTGATGTCGGCACTCACGACCTGAGCCGCCTCGACCGTATAGCCCTCGGCGCGTGACAGGTAATCAGCCAGCTCCTGCTCGGTGGTGATGGGCTGCAGGCCGCGCGGGCGGCCGCGCTGCCCTGTCGCGATTGGGCGGGCTGTGAGCGTGTGGAAGGTGCCGGCGGAGTCGCGCAGCTGCAGCTCGCGCCCGTCGTCGACGTCGCGCCACTGAACCAGACCATCAGGCTCGTCGGTGATGAGAGTATTGAGGCTGTGGAACGACTCGTCCTTGAACTTGCTGCCGGGGTCGATGAACAGCTCAGCCAGGACCTTGAGCGTGCGCTCGATGTCCTCGGCCAACTCGACGGCGGTGACGCCACGCAGCTGGCTTGCCTTGACAAACTGTTGGAGAGTGCGGAGCAGCGGGAGCGCCATGTGCATGTACAGCAGCGTGTCCAGGCTGAGAAGCTGCGAGAGGATGCCGTCCGCCTGCGCCTGCGCGGTGATGTCGCTCTCACTCTCGTCGTGGAAAAAGCGCACGACGACAGCGTACTTCTCCACCAGCCGCTCGAGTGGCCTGAGCGTGCTGAGCCAGCGCGTCGCGATGCCGCGCAGCAGCGAGGTCGTCGCGTAGCCCGCCTTCGCTGATGCCTCCGCCATGTGGCGGGTCCGCACCGCGCTCTGCGACATGTAGGCGTACGTCAACTGCGCGAGGCGCTCCACTCCATCCAGCATCACCAGCCCAGCAGACGCCTTGGCAGACAGGGCCATGCGGTGAGTGACGAACCACATCGCGAGGGTGAAGGGCGGCTCAGTCCGCACTCGTGTGGCGACGCCGCTGAACTCACCCTGCATGACCGACGCGCCGTCAAACGCTACCGACATGAGCCGCTCACGCATGGCGTCGGCATCGATGCCGGCCAAGCCGATCGCCTGAGCGCATCGCATGAGTGTCTAAGTTAGAGCGGAGCATGTGCGGAGCAGCGCGGTGCATGTGTGTACGTGTTCATACATGTTCACAGACAGGGTGCCATCATAATCTCGCACCTTGATCAGCATCTCAGTCAGCGTCTCGGCGTTGGGCGCGTCGTCGATGCGCGGCACGTCTAGCACGGCTGGGACGCGCTCCCAGTTGACCATGATGTACGCGGTCAGGGAGAAGTAGGAGAGCTTGTCTCGTGACGTCGCCTCGTCGCCGCTGACAGCGAAGAAGGCGGCGCCGCGCACGCGCGCAAGCTCGAGCTTCGCAACGTGCCGCGCCATGTAGCTAACGAGCTCCCAGCCTGCATCGTCGCTCCAGTTGGCCGAGGACATGTAGTCCTGGTTGATCACCTTGGCGTCGACCAGCCCCTGTGTGTGGGGGGGGGAGGGGGGGTGTCAGCTTGGCTTCAAAGCAGCAATGCACATGCATCGCATGCATGGCGCGAGCACGCATGGAGCATGCATGGCGCGCATGGGCGCGCACACCTTGAACACGGCCTTCTCCTGTTCGTACGCGGTCATGGGCCGCCCGTGCTGCATGAGGTTGAGCAGAACCCGCATCTGCAGGAGCGTGCGCTTGCCCTCATTGCTCCACGCATCGTGCGCAAAGTGCTGCTGCACAGCCTCGGGGGGCTGCGCAGCTGCAGCAGCCACCTCAATGGAGCGCACGTCCCTGCTCTGATGCTTAGTGCCCTTCTTAGAGTGCCCTGTCACAGTGCTGCTCATGGCGTTCATGTACTTGCTGCACAGGTTGCAAAAGGCGTGGAAGGGGTCGCCTTTGACCTCCTCCAGCCAGACCTTGCCATCCTTGGTCTTGGCCCAGTCCCGCTCCAGCCAAATATGCCGGAACGTGTCCCCCATGCCCGCCGGTTTTTTGGTCGTGCCCGATTAACGGAGGCGCGTTCTCGTCGCCGAGCCCTGGACCCAGCAATGCGGCGCTGCTGGTGACGAGGATCTCCGTGCCGCTGACGAGCGGGGTAAAATACGATTGACCCGGCTCCTGCTAGACTGCCCCTCGGTGGAACACTTCAGGAGCGGCTTGCCCGGCGCTGCCATGGCTTGGCGAGTAGCCGCGGCGCTGCCGCGGCCCGTGCTGGGAGACGGCCCTTATCCTCCCCCCATGCAGGATGCCATGCGGCACCGATCTCGACGAGTCGATCGACGAGCGGAGGAGCTGGCGCCCGTCAATGCATGCTGGACATTGGTCAAGATGGCTGCCCGTGGAGGTGGGCTACCATCACGGCTTCAGCGGTGGCGACCGCCGAGGCAACACAGAGTAAATCCGCTTCACCAATCGCAGCGTTCGTCACCGCGCTCATCCTCGGGGTCGCTCGTCTGCCGGTGACTGGCGTTGGAAGGTCTTCAGGCAGCCTCCATGACAACTCTGTCGTCCATGCACCCCTGGGGGTGGGACCTGGCCATGCATGAGGCATGGGGCGCCGGCTGAGCCCCATGCAAACGAGAGCTGGACAGCCATGCACTGCCAGGCGGGGACCGTTCCAGTCAGCGCCAGTCGGCTCTGCCGGCTTGACTGGCCACAAGGCCACTACTGTGACCCTGAGGAAGGTCCTCTCCTATATGCTCCTTGCCAGACATGTCTCTCAGAGACCGCTGTTTGGGGTAGTCTAGCCGGCGGGAGCGGTAGTCTATCGGCCGGGAGCCGGCGGTACTCTAGTACTTGCTGGTTGAAATCCCAGTTCGAAAACCCCTTAACACGTTAGAGGTTGCGGCCCGGCTGGATATCCTTTTCGGCCACGTCTTGGCCTTTCTCCCCACGGGGGGATGTCTCTTCTGGCAATTGGCGACGAACCTGCCTTGCGTTTTCCGTTTCCCAACATGCGCTCACCGACTTCAACAAGCGTTTGCTGCCGCTGCGGTAGGGGACCTAGGGGTGCGCCCACGCTCTTTACAGAGTTGGGGTTCCCTACCACCAACAGCCAGCCATCTCAGTAAGGTGCTCGGGCCATATGGCGCCGAGCACGGTCTTATACGCCTTTAGAGGTGTCCCTGACTGTAACATCCATCATCATCAGTACTTAAGTGTGCTGGAGTATCGGCGGGTGTCTCTAGTAGAAGAGTAGCCTGCTTAGCTGGAAACCCCGTGTTACTGTTACTGCCCGCCCGTGGTGGGGGTGGCTGGTCGCCGCTGGTGCCAGCGCCAACGCCTGACGCTGCGCGCTCTGCAGCCGCGCGCTCAGCCACGCGCTCTGCCGCCACGCGCTCCTCCTCTGCCATCCAAGCGTCCGTCAGGGGCGTGTCCGCTCGTGGTGGCTGATCGCTGGGGCCAGCGCCATCGCCAGATGTTGCGCACTGCCTCTCGCCCTCCTCCCCCTCGCACTCCGCCTCAGACTCAACGTCCAGGCCCGACTCAACGTCATCAACGTCAGGGTGCTGCACCACCTTGGTCGGGGCGCCCGTCCTGCGCCTGACAATGCACTTCACAGCCCCCCCGGGCGTCCCGCCGAAGAAGGACGCAATGGGCTGGACCCGGATGGTCTTGTCCTTGTTCTGCTTGCCCTTGACCATCTGGACTGGACTGCGCATGCGCCATGGGGGCGCAAGGCCGCAGAAGTGTGAAAAACAATTAATTTTGCGGAAAAGCGGAAAAGCGGAAAAGCCGTGGGGCCTAGAAAACAATTAATAAAAAAATCCGCGGATATTCCGCACAGAGCGGAATGCGGCCGAAGCAAGAACCACTGGTGCCCTGCCCCCTGTCTATCGCTGACCCTCATCCTCCGGTACAGGGACGCGCACACGCACAGCTGCCCAATGGGGAGGCGGGGGAGGGGGGGGGCCTTCGCCGAATACTGAGAACTGAGATTTCGAAAACTGAGAACTGAGATTTCGAGAACTGAGAACTGTGATTTCAAAACCGCAAAAGCGAGGTTTCGGTTTCGGTGACACACATCAATGCGGCTCCCGTAATACACGCACGCAAGCCGCACACACACCCACACACACACACTCACATGCACGACACGCAAGCACACTCTCTCTTACGCACACACACACACACACACACACACACACTCACACACACGCGCGCACACGTACAAAACGCCGCATACCGCACACACACACGCATGCACACGCATGCACACGCATGCACACAACACACGCCCCACGCTGCACGATCACCACACGGCGCACACACGCACAAGTGCATGACTACTGTCGGGAACGAGCTGCTGCTGTGTCGCACACACACACATACACACACAGAAACACATGTACACGCACGCACGACGCACACAGACCAGCACGGAAAACTGCACGCTAGCCTACATAACCAACACTAACATCCTCGTTATAGCACTCAGGATGTAGCTTAAGCTGCGGCGATCGGTGATACGCGAGCCAGGCATGGTGGTGGTTCGTGCGCCAGCCTTCGGGTTGAGTGCCAAAACACCCCCTCGACCCAAGCTCCCCAATGCCCCCAGACCCAGGACTGTAGGGACCGCGCGATGGGTGCCGCGCGATCCAAGCGTAGGACCGCAAAACAACGAATCCCCCCCCCTGATCATGCTGCCCGGGCGCGGCCTTGCGATCCTCTCTCCCTCCCTGAGTCGGGGACCCGCTCATCGAGGCGATGGGGGAGAGGCACGCGATGGCGAGGGCGGCGAGCGCGAGGGACGGCATGATGCTTCGGCGCGGCATGATGATGGCTGTGCGCTCGGCGGCGGGCGTAAAGAAGGCGCTGGATCACGAGGGGTTGTTGTTTGGGTGCACTCACTACGAGCCTGAGGAGACAAACGCGTATAAGTAGCGTAGTAGCATTTGTGAAAGGTGTGACTCTGTAATGTGTGACAGTAACAGTAATACGGGGTTTCCAGCCAAGCAGGCTACTCTTCTACTAGAGACACCCGCCGATACTCCAGCACACTTAAGTACTAGAGTACCGCTGGCTCCCGGCCGATAGACTACCGCTGCCGCCGGCTAGACTACCCCAAACAGCGGTCTCTGAGAGACATGTCTGGCAAGGAGCATATAGGAGAGGACCTTCTCAGGGTCACAGTAGTGGCCTTGTGGCCAGTCAAGCCGGCAGAGCCGACTGGCGCTGACTGGAACGGTCCCCGCCTGGCAGTGCATGGCTGTCCAGCTCTCGTTTGCATGGGGCTCAGCCGGCGCCCCATGCCTCATGCATGGCCAGGTCCCACCCTCCAGGGGTGCATGGACGACAGAGTTGTCATGGAGGCTGCCTGAAGACCTTCCAACGCCAGTCACCGGCAGACGAGCGACCCCGAGGATGAGCGCGGTGACGAACGCTGCGATTGGTGAAGCGGATTTACTCTGTGTTGCCTCGGCGGTCGCCACCGCTGAAGCCGTGATGGTAGCCCGCCTCCACGGGCAGCCAGACCAATGTCCAGCATGCATTGACGGGCGCCAGCTCCTCCGCTCGTCGATCAACTCGTCGAGATCGGTGCCGCATGGCGTCCTGCATGGGGGGAAGGATAAGGGCCGTCTCCCAGCACGGGCCGCGGCAGCGCCGCGGCTACTCGCCAAGCCATGGCAGCGCCGGGCAAGCCGCTCCTGAAGTGTTCCACCGAGGGGCAGTCTAGCAGGAGCCGGGCCAGTCGTATTTTACCCCGCTCGTCAGCGGCACGGAGATCCTCGTCACCAGCAGCGCCGCATTGCTGGGTCCAGGGCTCGGCGACGAGAACGCGCCTCCGTTAATCGAGCCCCAAATGTGTGACACCCAGATCCATAGCAGGGGCCCCTAATCCATAGAAACTCGCAACAACTCGCAACAACTGATTCAGCGAGAGGGGTCCATCTTCACAGGTGATCACTTGGTTGCACGCCCTGTGCGATGCATGGCCGTTGGAAACATCGTATCGATGCCTGTTTTTTGCACTTTGCAATGACTAGCACACGCACGCACGCATCGTGTGCGTGGGTGAGCACGCGCACGATCACGACACCTCTAGGCAGATCCCCAGAGCGCTTCCCACTTCTTGGAGAAGAACGCCACGCAAGCCCCCCCACGCATGCTGACTTGCTTCACATGCACACCACACACACGTGCACACACACACACACACACACGCACATGCACACACATGCACACACACACACACACACACATGCACACAAACGCAGGCACACACGCACACACACACACACACACACACACACACACACACACACACGCACACAGCATACGCACGCATACACACAACCAGTATTGCATCATTGGCGTGCACGCAGACCCCCCACCCATCGGCACGCCACCAGAGCGCGATGCGCGCCACCCGTGCCACAAGCCTGGTCGCGCTCGTGCTGGCGCTGGCCGCGTCCTGCGCTGGCCCGGCGGCGGTCCTCGCCCAGGAGCCGTGCGATCCCTGCGTGAGAGTGTGCGACCAGCCCGACAACGGCGACGCAAACTTCGTCTACCTGCCCGAGATTGGCTTCACAATCAAGGACCTCAGGAAGGCTGTGGCGGTGAGTGTGCAGGCAGCCGGTCGGTGGCCGCGACCGCCCCTCGCACGAGCGACCAGGGTCACCGGAAACGGCCAACGGTCCATACCGTTGACGTTGGCCGTTGGCTGGGCCAACGGTGCCAACGCCAACGGGCCAACGGCGCCAACGGGGCGAAAAAGCGCTCTGAAGCGAGGAAAATGTGGATCATGATATGAGCACTTAACGCCACCGTTGGCTGACAGTAGGCTAAGCCAACGTTATTATTTGCCGTTGGCGTTGGCACCGTTGGCGTTGGCTGTTGGCACCGTTGGCCCGTTGGCGGTGACCCTGCGAGCGACTGTGAACAGCCCCACCGCATTCCCAACGCCTTGGGTGGCGCCTTGACTTGCGTGGAGCAGGCGGCGCCTCAGGCGCAGCGAGGCCGCCAGAGACGCACCCCTGACCGCCTGAGGCGTCCACCACCGCCTGAGGCGCCCACCACCGCCTGAGGCGCACCCCCGGCCGCCTCAGGTGTCATGACCGCCTTGACTTGCGTGCCTCAGGAGATGAGATTGTGGTAGGGCAGGCCCCAGTGGTTTCCTTTTCAGGATGTTAAATTGATTTTTCCACACTGGGGGGGGGAGGGGGGGGGCGGGGGCAGAATAGTTTTTTTCAGTCCCCATGTTGACTTATTTTCAAAACGGGTCTGTCCCCCCCCCCCCCCCATGCACCCAGACCTTATCTGATGGAGCTGAAACTTGGTAGGTAGCTTCGTTACATCATTCCCATCACATCGCACTATTTTAGAGGCTGCATAATCCAGTCCTAGGAGTCCTACTCCTGAATCCAGTCCTAGGAGTCCTACTCCTGAAACTGGCCCCAGAAGATGGCCATACGCCCCGGTGCAGCCCCACACACCGTGGCCCCTTCCACATCCTCCCAACTATTGAACCACATGAATGACAATGGATTTGGCATTCCTGTCATGAGACAAATCCATTGCGTCCTTCCCCATCCCAATCGGAGGTCGGCAGAGCATTCTGGCTCCGAGGGGGTGTGAACCAGTGGTCCACACCAATTGCTCGGTGTGGACCCTCTCACACCCCCACACCACTGCACTATCTATTGGGTGTGTGTGGGATCCGAGGGTGGATTTGGACTCCTCTTGACGAGAGGAATCCAGCGCATCAACTCTCGTGTCGAACGGATATTAGAATAAAAATTTATATATAAATTCTGAGAAACGGTCCATACCCCCCCCCCCCCCATTTCCCCTTTTTTAGAGTGGAATTCTCCCTCATCTGGGGAGGGGAATGGCATGGCGCCGTTCCGGTGTGAAAATTCGAAATAATCCGGGCCTGTTCCTAACTTTCCTGCCACCCCCCCTGATTCCACAGCCGGATTTTGCTCTGACCGCATTGACCGTTGACCTCCCGTTGACCGTTTGCCCTCACACATAGGTCATTTGAAAGCTGTTGACGTGCTCTGTTTGATGGGCTGGTCAGACTCACAATCCACCGCATGGGTTGAGCTGTGTGCAAGTTCAAAGCACAGCCGGAATACAGCCGAATGGCTGGGAAGAGCCAAAAAGGAAATCACTGGCAGGCCCAGAGTTTAACGTGGGTCTCGTGGCGGTTTTACTAGGGCTAGGAAGATGTCTTTGCTGGACAGCCAATGTGGACTGTTATTAGCGGTGAGTTGGCAGCAGGGGCTTGTGCTTGGGGACTTGCCAGGCTGTCGGTTTCCCTGGAGAGGGCCTCTCGGACGCTCCGGGTTTCCAGCAGAGCTCCCCGTGTGCTCTTTAGGCGGTCATTTATTTTCCGGGGGCTGCGCCCCACCGACCCCCACTTCTCCTCTGCCTTTTCCGACCGCCCTCCCCCCCGCTTCCCAGTGGCGAGCCGCCCTTCGGTCTCCTCATCGGAATCTGATCGACCAGGAAACCCCTGGTTGGCAGGCAGCCGGTCGGTGGCTGCCGCCCCTCGCACGAGTGACTGTCAACAGCCCTACCACATTCCCAACGCCTGAGATGGCGCCTCAGGCAGCACCCTCACTTGCGTGGAGCGGGCGGTGCCTTGGGCTCTGCGAGGCCACCTGAAGCAAACCCCGACCGCCTGAGGCGCCGCCGCAGGAGTGCCCCCCCCCCCACCACCCCCAATCCTCCCCGCGCACCCCACCACTGCCCACACACCGCGTGCAAACTACCCTACCACATTCCCAACGCCTGAAGCGACGCCTCCTGCGGCGCACTTTTACTTGTGCGGATTAGGCGGCGCCTCAGGCGCGCTGACCGCCTCAGGCTTCGCCTCAGGTGCACCCCTGATCGCCTCAGATGCCACCTTAGTAGGCGGCATCCCGACCGCCTCAGGCGCCACCCGACCGCATTAGACGCCCCCCACCGCCTGAGGTGCACCCCTGATCGCCTCAGGCGTTATGACCGCCTTCAATTGCGCGGATCAGACGATGGGGCTGTGGTAGGGCGAGCTCCCCCTCCCCACACACCCTGCACCCAACCCCACCCCACCCCACGCATGCAGTGCCTCCACGCCATCACAGTGCCCTACGACCTTGCATGGCAGACTGCCACCAGCCTGGCCAAGTTCTGGAACGAGTGAGTGTGTCAGGCCGGGTGTGTGACGAGCTGTGATCATGTGTAGAACTGTCTCTGCCTCGCCAGTTGCCCCTGTCTCTCATCAGGGGAGGAGGGGGGGGGATGCATGCAGTGCCTCCGCACCATCATATCCGCACCATCAGTGCTGGAATGAGTGAGTTTGTCCGGCCGGGGTGTGTGTGTCGAGCTGTGAGCATGAGCAGCACTGTGGCTGCCTTGCCAGTTGCCCCTGTCCATCATCTGGGGGTGAGGGGAGGATGGGGGGGGGGTCACGCATGCAGTGTTTCGCGCCAACACCGTGCCCTATGACCTTCCATGGCAGACTACCACCCGCCTGGCCAAGTTCTGGAACGAGTGAGTGCGGCCGTGTGTGTGTGGAGCTGTGACGTGCAGCAGCATTGTAGCTGCCTTGCCAGCTGCCAAGGCCCACGCACCGGGGGGGGGGGGGGGCGACTGGCACAGTCTCCATACGGCAGACCGCTACGAGACTGGGAAGAGGCGGGGCAAATTAGCACACACATACGTTTACACCCCCACATCTCCCTCTTCACTCGGTTCATGAAAAACATGGGGACAGCCTCAGAAGGCTGGTTCTCAGACCTTTCCCCAGTGGTATATTTGGTTTGGCGGTGACTGCTCCACACCTCCTACAATTTTGATGTGAACTCAGGTGGGCTGACGGGGCCGACACGAGACATGCGGGGCAAATTAGCACACACACAGATGCTGCCCCTCCTAGCCAAGTTCTGGGACGAGTGCGCGCCGGGGTTGTTATTGTCACATGCTGTGCCTGCCGCACAAGTAGTGCCCTGTGGTGGTGGGGACCACCACGGCACCACGAGCACTCCTCAGCTGTGCCCTGAGACATACAGTTGAGCTGTGTTGAGCAACATGGTGCCTGCAACATGGTGCCTCGCCATTCGCCCCTGTGTCGCGCGACACCCTATGACCCCTACTACTTAGACACACGTGCCTCCCCCCCTTTCCCTTGCAGAAACTACGTGTTCAATGACATGGCCAAGGACCCGCTCGCCACACCCCACACCAGCGGCCTGATACCCATCAACCCATACACCAAGGGCGTCGACGTCGCCGCGGAGTTGAACGCCATGGCTGACTCGTGGCCGGTCGACCAGGTGCCAGTGATTTTGCTTTCGGCCTTTAAGTTACTTTCTGGCCGGCCGAGCCGGCCCGTGGACTAACGTCCCGTTAACCGCCTTCAACACTGCGTTGGTGTTGACCGTTGACCATCAAATACAGGTAGTTTCAAGCTCTTGACAAGCTCTATCTGGTGGGATCATCAGACTATCAAGCAACTTGGTTGGTTGAGCGGTCGACCAGGTGTGCTAACAATAGGAAGAATCAAGTCACAAGTAAAACGGGGCTTCCACCTACTAAGCAGGCTATTCTTCTACTAGCTGATGATGGATATTACAGTCTGTGTGACACCAGTAATGATGTATAAGACCTGTGTCGGCTCTAGCGCCCGACACCTTGAACTCAGTTTCATTGGGAAACTGGCTGGCTACCTGGTAGGGGTGAGGGTAAACCTCCACATGCTAGAGATAGCCAGAGATCACCCGCCGATACTCCAGCCCACTTAAGTGTGCTAGAGAACCACCGGCTCCCATCCGATAGACTACTGCTCCCGCCGGCTAGACTACCACAAACAGCAGTCTCTGAGAGACATATCTGGCAAGGAGCATATAGGAGAGGAAGAAACAGACAAACAAAAACTCAGGCCTGACTCAAACCTAAGCCCAAGCACAAACCTAAAACCTGGACCCTAAGGGTGTGTTCCCACTCGGACTCTTAGAAGTTCTCTAGGAAACTTCTAGGTTTCATGATCGCGCTAGAAGGCCCCGAGCCGTCCCCTAAACAATCTAGAAGAAGTATGTTTTCTTCTAGTCTCGGCCGACGTTCAGTCGTCGTCGCTAGCGTCTCCGACGTCAAGAACGCTTCAGTCAATGTTGCTCCCCACCCTTCTTCTAGGCTAGAAGGAACTTTTAAGTTGTAAGTGAGAACACATCCTACACCCATAACCCATCAATCTTTCACTAAGAGAGGAAGGGGGGGGGGCAATGTCAACGTGGAGCTGAGTGCCATTGGGGCGCCGGAAGCGTTGGTTTGGGACTGAGCCCAGGCCCCAAACCTAAAACCTGGACCCTAAACCCGAAACCCATAAAGCGTACACTCTAGGGGGGCTGGAGGTTTCAACGTCGACGTGGAGCTGAATGCCATTGGGGCGCCGGCCCAACCACAATCCGAACGCCTGAAGCGGCGCCTCAGGCGGCGCCTTTACTTGCGCGGATATCCCAATCTAGCCATCCCCTCTAGCTATACAACCGTGCCGTAGCCCTCTCTAACTGTAAAGCCACTTACGCTCCCCACTGCCTCGACCCAAGTCCAGCTCTGGCCCTTATAACACTCACTCGTGAGGGGCGGCAGCCACCAACCGGCTGCCTTGCCAACACACAATAACTCCAACCCACTCCCCACCCCACCCCACCCCGACGCCTCCCTCCTCAGGCTGTTCAGCCATCTCAACACCCAACTGCCTAGACCTCAAGTCGAGCTCTGACTTACAATCACTAGTGAGGGGCGGCAGCCACCAATCGGGTGACTGCCAACACACAACAAATCCACACCACTCCCCACCCCTCCCCATGCAGCCCGTCCCATTCTACGACGTGTCCCTCAGACTGAACAGCTTCTTCAACACTCTGCGCGACGGCCATGTGCTCCCGTTTGACAGCACGTCTGTCGTGGCCAGGTGTGCACCAGTGCTTCTTCGATTGGGCGGTTTACCGCCTACGGCGGTTTAGAACTGGGCGGAAAGAATTAATTGTTTTTTGCCGATTTGGGTCAATTTTTGCCGCGTTTTGTCGTTGTTTGCCGATTTTTGCCGATTTTCCAGATGCCGGGCTGTAAGAATTCATTTACAGTTACAGTTACATGGTATTCCAGCTAAGACAACACTAGTCCTAGTGCCATCGCCCTGTGAAGGACGATAGCCACCAGCCGGTTACCTGCCGTCTAGACTACCGCTCCCGCCGGCTAGTTTAGACCCAAACAAGTCCCTGAGGGACATGTCTGGCAAGGAGCGTATAGGAAAGGACCTTCCTCCTCCTGGCCTTTGAGGCCAACCACAGCGGCTGTGCCGACTGGCGGCGCTGAAGCAGAAAAGTCCCCGCCTGGCATGGTGCATGGTTGTCCAACTCCATGCATGGGGCTCTGCCTGCGCCCCATGCGTCATGCATGGCCAGGTCCCACCCTCCAGGGGGGCCTGGGCAAACAGAGTCGTCATGGCAGGCTGCCTGAAGACCAATGCCGACGCCAGTCACCGGCAGACGAGTGCCCCCGAGGGTGAGCGCGGTGACAAACGCTGCGATGGTGAAGCGGATAAACTCTGTTGTTGCCTCGGCGGTCACCACCGCTGAAGCCCTGATGGTAGCTCGCCCCCACGAGCAGCCATCTTGACCGATGTCCAGCATGCATTGACGGGCGCCAGCTCCTCCGCTCGTCGATCAACTCGTCGAGATCGGTGCCGCATGGCGTCCTGCATGGGGGGAGGATAAGGGCCGTCTCCCAGCACGGGCCGCGGCAGCGCCGCGGCTACTCGCCAAGCCATGGCAGCGCCGGGCAAGCCGCTCCTGTAGTGTTCCACCGAGGGCAGTCTAGCAGGAGCCAGGCCAGTCGTATTTTACCCCGCTCGTCAGCGGCACGGAGATCCTCGTCACCAGCAGCGCCGCATTGCTGGGTCCAGGG
Organism: Chlamydomonas sp. UWO 241; assembly: GCA_016618255.1. Taxonomy (NCBI): domain Eukaryota; kingdom Viridiplantae; phylum Chlorophyta; class Chlorophyceae; order Chlamydomonadales; family Chlamydomonadaceae; genus Chlamydomonas; species Chlamydomonas priscui. Next base: position 205,554 of record VFSX01000193.1, on the reverse strand, counting down.
CTCGGCGACGAGAACGCGCCTCCGTTAATCGAGCCCCAAAGGTAGTCCTTCAGCAAAAAATAGTGACATCACTGCCACACTTCTATCAATTATATCCTCGGCCTAGAACCCTTTGGTGTGTGTGTATGTGTGCTTCGTGAGTGTCGCTGTGGGTACGGGTGTGTCGGGGTGGGGAGTGGGGGGTCGATGGTGGATTATACAGCTTTGTTCGGCGTGTCTAGACGATGTCGGGCAAGGCCATGGGTGGGGTCATGGCATCGGTGGGGGTGACAATGCGTGGTGTGGTACGTGACGATGCGTGGCGTGGTGCGCTGAAACCACTTCCCCTTCACCAGTGCTTCTTCAATTGGGCAGTTTACCGCCTACGGCGGTTTCTGGGCGGAAATAAGAATTCATTAATTGAAATCAATTGAAGAAGCACTGGTGTGCACCAGGGGGTTGTTGAGATGAGGCTGATAAAAGCAGCAGTGAGGCCTGTGAGGCATCCTAGCGCTAGGATGACTCACAGGCCTCACTTCTGCTTTATCAGCCTCATCTTAACAGGGGTTCCTTGGGGCCAGTTATCCTCTCGTTCTTCCCAAAGAGAGTTCCCGGGTCCGTAGGGATTTCGGGCCGCCTATTCATTCGACACTATTCTCTGGGGGGGAAAAAAGGCTCCTCGAGTCGGTTCTTCCCTGATCGCAACCTCCCCAAATTCATCGGGGGCGCGCCCTTCGGCCACGCTTTTTTTTGGTCTCCCGATCGGGAGGTGACACTGTGCGCGTGTGAAGATGGGTGTTTCAGGCAGGGAGACCTTCAGGTGCATACAGCAATGGTGTCATTAAGGAATCCGAGATTTTGCTGTTTGCCCCCGCAACAGTGGAGACAACATGCCAAATTGCCCCCGCAGACTGCGTTTTTGTCTGCAAAAAGTGTGAAATCGTCGAATTCCACACTTTTCGGAGCGAAATTTCCGCGATTTGCCCCCGCACTTTTCCCCCAAAATTCCCGGTTTGCCCCCGCAGAGGAGGCTGCGGGGGCTGCGGGGGCGCTAATGACACCACTGGTATACAGCCGTGCTTGGCGCATAGTGGTGCCCGAGCACCCGCCTGGGATGGCTGGCTACTGGTTGGTCGAATGCCGTAGTACCGCATTGCCTTGCCACCACTTTTATAAAGGAAGTAATTGTTTATAATTTCGGTGCCTTGCATCGGGATTTATTTTGGATATTTTCCCGTTTTGCCGTCACTTTTGGCGTTTTTTTTCCTGTTTCGGCAGTATATTTTAGAAATCGACCTTGCCAGCACATCCTCATTTTTTTTGCGGCAAGACAAAGCGGTACTACGGTACGCTGCCTGTAGGTGTGCCACCCTCGACTGTGAAATTCACCACCATCATCACTGGTGGTGGTAGGGGGGACACCCACTCCCTGTAGCACTCGCGGACGTGGAGGCGTGAGACTGGTAATAGCTTACACAATGACCTCAGGGTGTCCCTTCAAATAACCTGCCCCCCCACCACCCACCCACCCCGCACCCACCCACCCGGCAACACACACGCACACACACACGCACACACGCCCTGCTCCCCCAAGGGTGCTCATCACCATCAACATCAACCCCATCGACTGCAACACACACACACGCGTACACACACACACACACACCTTACACACACACACACGCATACAAACACAGACACACACACACACGCACACACACACATGCCCTGCTCCCCCCAAAGGTTTCTCATGCACATCAACATCAACATCGACCGCAACACACACACACTCCCATACACACACCTCACACACACACACACACCGTCGTGCCTTATCCACACACACACACACACACATACACACACACATACACACACACACACAAACATGCACATGCACACACGCCCTGCTCCCCCAAGTGTGCTCATGCACATCACAACACATACATACATCAACATCATTGACCGCAGCACACACACACACACACACGCATACACACACACACACACCTCACACACACACACACCGCCGCACCTTATCCACACACACACACGCACACATGCACTCACACGCACACACACACGCACACGCACACACGCCCACTCGCCATGCTCCCCCAAAAGGGACATCATGAACACCAACATCAACCTCATTGACCGCAACACACACACACACACACACACACACACACACTCGGCTACACACACACCTCACACACACACACACACACACACGCACACGTCCTGCTCCCCCAAGTGTGCTCATGAACATCAACATCAACATCATTGACCGCAACACACACACACACACACACACACACTCATACACACACACACACCTCACACACATAGGGCGCGGCACGGTATACATATACGGTATATACCGTATGTATACCGTGACGGTATAAATACCGTATACGGTGGGATGTGTACCGTATACAGCATTTTTTTGGAAAACAAGTAAAAGGCGTAAAGGCTCCCTTGAAACTGCATGGATTTCGATGATTCGACTTGCAATGGAAAGCTAATGACAAGGGCTATCCAGAACAACGCTTGGACGCAGCATAGGATGGAGGGAAGAATATGGTGATTGCATGGAACGCAGGGACGCTAAGGCTGCCATGCAGTGCGAAAAAAAACTAGTTTTGTGTTTGCTCTAAACCAAACATAGCAAAGTATGCTTGTGAGAGTGGATTTGTGATGCCCATCACGTCAGGCATCCGAATCCACCGTTCCCATCTCAATCGGATCAAGGAATCACGGGTATACACGTATACCCTTGTATACGGTATACGGTATACGGTATTATACGGTATACGGGCCCACGTATACGGTATACTGCCGCGCCCTATACACACACATACACACACAGCCGTACATTATCCACACACACACACGCACACGCACACTCGCCCTGCTCCCCCAAGTGTGTTCATGAGCATCAACATCAACATCATCACCGCAATACACACACTCTCATACACACAAGCCACATACACACACACTGCCGCGGGTTTTACAGGTTTCATACGTACGCGTCCGGAGGACCCCGGGGCGTGGGTTCAGGCCAAGACTACATGTCTAGGGGAACTCTACTAGGAGAGCCCCCAAGGCCACACCGCCTCGCCTTATCCACATACACACACACACACACACACACACAGACACACACACACAGACCCACACACACACACATACATACACACACTCTCACACACATGCACACGCACATGCACCTTGCTCCCCTAAAAGATTCCTCATGCACATCAACAGCAACCTCATCGACCGCAACACGCGCACACTCCCATACGCACACACCTCACACACACACACACACACACGCACGCACACACACACACACAGACACACCCACTTACACGAACACAGACACACTCACGCACACATACACACATGCCCTGATCCCCCAAGGGTGCTCATCAACATCAACATCAACATCATCGACCAAAACACACACACACTCTCAAACACACACACCTCGCACACACACACACACACAGGGCCACGCCTTATCCACACACACACACACGTACACACAGACACACCCACGCACACGCACACACACATGCACACACGCCCTGCTCCCCCAAGGGTGCTCATGGACATCAGCATCAACCTCATTGACCGCAACACACACACACACACACACACACCTCACACAAAAAAACGCGGCCGCGCCTTATCCACACACATACACACACACACACACAAACACACACACACACGCACACACAGACATACACACATGCACACACGCCCTGCTCCCCCAAGGGTCATCATGAACATGAACATCAACCTCATCGACGGCAACACACAGACACTCTCATACACACACACCTCTCTCCCACACACACCGCCGCGCCTTATCCACACACACACACACATGCACACGCACAGACACACACACACATGCCCTGCTCCCCCAAAAGGGTCCTCATGAACATCAACATCAACCTCATCGACCGCACCGACCATAACTTCCTGGATGGGCACTCCCCCAAGCTCACCCATGCCGCCGGCGCCCTGGAGCCTGCCCTCAACCTGACCTACACAGTCGACGGCGTCACGACCACCAAGGTGAGTTTGAGTTGGTTCCTGGGATTCTCTTGTCAGGAGTTGTTCATCGTTTGTCTGGAGCAATTTGACCGAAGATCCAGCTCCATGGCTGGAACGATCCGGCTCCATACGCCGAACAGGAGATCCCCGAGCGAGGTGAACCTGCAAATAAACCATAAGCCCTGAACTCCCACCCTAAACCCTCGTTCCTAGAGAGAATTTGCCCTTGAACCATGTGCCCCTATAAGCCCCTTAATATAAGCTATCAGCCCCTTATAAGCTATAAGCCCCGTATAGCCTCGAGCTTGCCCTGAACCTGACCTACACGATCGACGGCGTCACGATCACCAAGGTGAGTTTCAGTGGGCTTGTGTGATTTCCTGTTCGGGAGTTGTTCATCGTATGTCTGTCCAGACAATCTCCAGCACTCCAGAGCAATTTGACTGAAGATCCAGCTCCATGACTGAAACACCCGGCTCCACACGCCGAAAAGGAGGTCACTGAGCAAGGCTCACCTGCAACGCAACCATAAGCCCTGAACTCCAACCCTAAACCCTCGTCCTAGAGAGCATTTTCCCTTAAACCCTTTGCCCCTATAAGCCCCTTTATATAAGCTATGTATTTATAAGCCCCTTATAATGCCCGCATAAGCTATAAGTTATAAGCCCCTTATAGCCCTCAAGCCGGCCCTGAATTTGACCTACACGATCGACGACGTCACGATCGCCAAGGTCGGTGGTTCCCTCTTCACGACGTCCAAACGTTTTTCCTGGAGCCACTTGACTGAAGATCTGGCTCCGTGGCTCAAACATCCGGCCTCACACGCCGAAAGGAAATCACTGAGCAAGGGAAGCCCGCAACCCTCAACCCTAAACTCTAAACCCTACACCCTTGTACCCTTGCTAAAACCTTGCGCAACTCTTTAGAAACCCTCAAATCCTAAAACCCTGAATTCCTTCAAACCCCTCAAACCCTCAAACCCCTCAAACCCTGAAATCCTTAACCTTTGGCCCTTAACCCTAAACCCTGAACCCTGAACCCTGAACCCCCAAAGCCTTACAACACCCTCCACCCTCACCCCTAGCCCCATCCCAAGGTTAACCCTTCAGGGTTTGAGGAAAACCTCAACCCTTAACCCTTGAACCTTCAGGGTTGCAGGAAACGCTTAACCTTTAACCCCTCAACCCTTTAGGGTTAAGGTTTAGAAACCCTTTGTCCTAAACCCTGAGTCCCAAAAGCCTAAAAACACCCTCCACCCTCACCCCTAACCCCCCCCCAAGGTCGTCGAGAGCATCGACGGCGTGTCGTGGGTGGAGTGGTGCCGCGGCCAGGTCACCGGGCTGTACCCGGTCGGCTACGTGGTCGCACGCAAGGTGCGGTGCATCAGCAAAAAAAATGCACAAAACCGTTTCTGAATCTTTCTCCCGTGGGGGGGGGGCAGGGGGGGGGGGCAACGGAGGAGTGGAGCCGTCGCCAGGTCACCGGGGCATACCCGGTCGGCTACGATGTGGCACGCAAGGTGCGGTGCACCATCACAAAAACCGCCCACGACTCCCGTGGACCAGGGGGGGAGGGAGGGAGGAGGAGGGTGTGTGGGGGGGGGGAGGGACACCAGAGGAGTGGTGCCGTCGCCAATTCACCGGGGCATACCCGGTTGGCTACGTGGTGGCACGCAAGGTGTGGTGCACCAGCACAAACCCGTTCGTGAATCATGTGGACCGGGGGGGGGAGGAGGGAAGGAGGGTGTGCGTGTGGTGGGGGGCACCAGAGGAATGGTGCAGTCGCCAGGTCATCAGGGCATACCCGGTTGGCAGCGTGGTCTCACGCAAGGTGCGGTGCATCCGCAGAAACCCGTCCGTGAATCCCGTGGACGGGGGGGGGAGGGGGAGGGAAGGAGGGTGTGTGGGGGGGGGGAGGGGGTCCTCCCCACACACACACCAGAAGGGCGGTGCCGTTGCTAGGTCACCGGAGCATACCCGTTTGGCTACGTGGTGGCACGGAAGGTGCGGTGCATCAGCCCCCCCCCCCTCCCCTCCCCCCCTCGACACACACAGTCTTACTGAGCCCACCCTCACGGCGCACAGGCCATCGGCCAGCACATCAACACGATGACGCGGCTCGTCGTCTCCCCCTACGCCACCTTGATCCTCTCAGGCAAGGGCCTACCCCCCCCCCTGCACACACACAAACGTACTTACTCACTGAGATCATCCTCACAGCGTACAGACCATCGGCCAGCGCATCAACACGATCACGGCGAGGCTCTTCGCCTTGCCCTGGGCAATTTTTTTCCTCAGGCAAGGCCCCACACACACACACACGCACACACACATACAAACAAACATGCACACATTCTTACTCACTGAGCCACCCTCATGGCACACAGACCATCGGCCAGCGCATCAACACGTTCATGGCGAGGCTCTTCGCCTTGCCCTACGCCAAGTTCATCCTCCCTGGCAAGGGCCTACCTCACCCACCCCCCCTGCCCACACACATACGTTCCTACTCACTGAGATCATCCTCACAGCGTACAGACCATCGGCCAGCGCATCAACACGATCATGGCGAGGCTCTTCGCCTTGCCCTACGCCAAGTCTATCCTCCCTGGCAAGGGCCCCCTTCCCTCCCCGCACACGCGCACACGCGCACACGTTCTTACTCACTGACCCCACCCTCATGGCACACAGAACATTGGCCAACGCATCAACGCGTTCATGGCGCGGCTCATCGCCTACTCAAGCCCCTTCCCCTTCATCCTCTACTACGGCGTCGGCGACATCGAGCCGCTCATGGACAAGGTCTACGCCGTCAGGTTCACCGACGGGAGCGCGACCACGTGGCAGTGGGTCGCGGTCATGAACCGCGCATTCATGAACGTCACGTCGGGCGACCTCTCGCACAGCGTCTCGACCAACCCGAGCACGCTGTACCAGAAGCTCTACCTCGCAGGCAAGTGCTACCGTAGCACCGCTTTGCCTTGCCGATTGAATACTTCCGAGGACGCGCACGCCGGGCTAGGTCGGTTTCTAAAAAAAGAATGCCGAAATTTAAAAAAAATTACGCCCGAAGTGACGTCAAAACGGCATCAAAACGGGGGGGGGGAATCGAACAAATCCCGTGGCAAGGCACCCGAATTCTAAACAATTACCCCCTTCATAAAAGTGTCGGCAAGGCAAAGCGGTACCACGGTAGCCAGACACCCGTCTACCCCGCAGCCAAGTAGCCAGACACCCGTCTACAGTGCTCGGGCGACATGTGCCGAGCAAGGTCGAATGCGCTGCCTGTAGGTGCATCTCACACGACAGTATAATCCATCACCATCCACCTACCTTGCAGGTGACGCGTACTACGACCGCAACTCCACCGTGCAGATGCGGCGCAGCCTCCTCCCGGCGAGCGGCGGCCGCAGCCTCGCCGGTTCCGTCAAGGATGAACGGCCGCTGCGCCCTGACGTGTTTGGCGCTGCGGCTGCCGTAGAAGCCGCCGCACGCGCTGCTGGTAAGTAGGGGTGGCTCCATTGAGGATGAGCGGCCGCTGCGCCCTGACGTGTTTGGCGCTGCGGCTGCCGTCGAGGCCACCGTGCACACCGCTGGTACGTAGGGGTGGCCCTAGTGAGGATGAGCGGTCGCTTCGCCCTGACGTGTTAGGCGCTGCGGCTGCCCGTCGAGGCCCCCGTGCGTGCCGCTGGTTAGTAGGGGTGGCCTCATTGAGGATGAGCGGTCGCTTCGACCTGACGTGTTTGGCGCTGCGGCTGCCCGTCGAGGCCCCCGTGCGTGCCGCTGGTTAGTAGGGGTGGCTCCATTCGTGCCTACTGCTGCAACGTATGGGGAGAGGGAGAGGGAGAGGGAGAAGGAGAAGGAGAGGGAGAAGTGCCATGGCTAGTCCCCTTCTACCAGCAGCCTACTACTGGTGCCCTACTCCCATGGCTAGCTCCCTACTACCAGCTAGCTCCCTACTACCAGCAGCCAGCCATCCCAGCTAGGTGCACGTGCACTACGCGCCACACTTTGCGCCGAGCACCGCCTCACACACCTGCACACCCACAACACCCAGAAACGGTCGACCCCGCTGGCCGCGGCGGCGCTGGCGGAAGGTCGCTGGCGCAGTCATACACCGGGGCAGAGATGGCCGGGATGTCCAACGACAGCGCGTGGGGCTCCAACCTCATCCGCGACAGCAACGGGAACACGGTCGGGGCGTACGCGATTGTGGACGGCAGCAACGCGACCGGCGGCACCGGGAAGTATGCGGTCTGGAAGCTCAACACGTTTGACTTCTCCGCGTATGCGTACGTGCCGGCCTGGGTCAACTTCGTCAAGATGGCGACCGACGCCGGCGTCACACGCCTGATGTACGACGTGTCTGGCGTCCCGGGCGGGCTCGTCTCGACCGCGTACCAGGCCGCCGCGCTGCTCTTCCCAGAGGTGGACGAGCAAAGGGGTTGAAGGGTTTGAGGATTTAAGGGTTTGGGGTTTTAAAACACCAAAAAGGGGAAGTGGGTGCTACCGTGAACCCTTGGTGGGAGGGGAGAGGAGGGGAGGGGAGGGGAGGGAAGGGGCACGCTCACACGCCGACTGCTGGCTGTGCACGCTGAGCCGCCTGCCCCGCCACGCCACACAGCATTGCACACCACTGCACATGCCCCGCTGCACACCACCGGGAGAAACCCAGGTTATGGCACGAGATGACTCACTTCCTTGTCGCCTGTTTTGAGACGCGCACACACGCACCGCGTGCACAGCAGATGGTGATGGTGATGGCAGATCGCATGCTAGGGGTCTAATTTTGACAGCTGCCGGCATCTTTCCTAGGGTCTAATGCGCCACCATAGGCGTCCGACGGACTGTGCAATCGACAACCACCACACCAGCGCACGGTCCGTACACATATTTTGGGGCTGGAGCATACCGAACGTTCATACGCACGTTCAAACACACATTCACACACACGTTCATGCACACGTTCATACACACCGTACGTTCATACCTTACATTCATACACACTTTTGTACACACGTCCATACACACTTAACGTTCATACCGTACGTTCATACACACGTTCATACACACCGTACGTTCATACCGTACGTTCATACACACGTGCATACACACGTTCATACCGTACAATCATACACACGTTCATACACACGTCCATACACACTTTCACTACACGTACCAACGTACCGCGCTGCACAAACCGCACCACTGCCCCCGCGCCGCTGCCCACCCGCCCGCAGCTCGCCGACGCCGACGCGCCGCGCAACGAGTACGACATGGCAGTCGGATCTGCAACCGCGTACATCATCAGCAACGGGCTTCTCCCGGGCTCGAGGGCTGGCGCGGTGCCGCGCGCCCTAGCGCTCGCGGCCAACGCGACCTACATTGGTGAGCTGAAAAAACTAAACCCTTAACCCCCTAAACCCTTAACCCTAAACCCCCTAAACCCTAAACCCTAAACCCTAAACGCTAAACCTAAACCCTACCCTGAACCCTGAATCCTTTAACCCTCGACCCTTACCCATGAACCCCAAATGTTAGGTGGGCGAGTGGACACGGTCAGGTCGGTCGCGGGCCTGTTCGACGCGCTCGCTGTCAAGTCGACGCGCACGCTCGCCGCCATGAACGTCTTCCTCGACACCGGGCTCCTCCAGCAGTCAGTGTGCGAGTCCGAGGACGCGGACGGCGTTGTCACATACACGTTCACCTGCTCGGACGTCTACGACGCGCTGCTGGTGCAGATCAGAGCGGCGCTCGACCCCGTGGTCGCCGATCCCGTGGGCAGGTGCGTAAGGGTCAGCATAACATACCACAATGTGACGTATCACGTTACAACAACGTGAGAATAACGTTGGAATTTTCCGGCGACGTGGTATGAATCCTGGCCGCGGGGGCAGGCCATGGGCTCCATCTCAGTCAAAACTGCATGGATTTGGACGAGACTTGGCTCTCTGGAAAGCTCGTGAAAAGAAGAACACAATGGCATAGAGATTCATAGAACCTGGGGACATTAGGAGGGTCCTAAGGGTGTGGGTAGAGGCAAAGTGTGTGTGGATCCCTGCTTATAACATTTGTAGCATAACAGACATTTAAAACGTTATACCGGTTATAAATACGGTAATGGTATAAATGTTATACATCACGTTATAATCACATTATAATTCTTGGCCGCCGTGTTTTATTGCCGACCCTTACAGGTTTGACGACGGCGCGCTCGGCGCGATCATTGAGGTCATGCGCAAGGGCATGTTCAGCTTCCAGCCCCTCAACGTGCAGGAGCCCATGGGCCAGGGCTTCGATCTGGCCAACCCCTTTGCGCCCCCCGTCGAGCGCACGCGCGGCGGCGTGACGGCTCTCTACAGCCAGCCTTTCCACCTTAAAGAGTCCAACACGGACGGCGGCAAGTTCAGCCTCACCCGGCTCGGGCCGCTCCTGTCCGCGGCCGGGCTCCCGACCCCGTATGTGTCCCCGTTCAAGGTGCGTTGGCATACACTGGAATACACCGTAGTACCGCTTTGCCTTGCTGATTAAACAATTCCGAGGACGTGCCGGCAAGGTCGATTTCCGTAAAATATTGCCGAAAAAGAAAAAGAAAAACGCCAAAAGTGACGTCAACACGGGAAAGATTCAAATGAAATCCCGCGGCAAGGCACCAAAATGCTAAACGATTACCTTCTTTATAAAAATGGTGCCAAGACAAAGTGGTTCTATGGCATTGCCTTATGCGTCCAACACCCTACTCTCTCCCCGCGGTGATTTCCGTTTCGGCTGTATACAGCCATTTAGCTGTATTCCAGATGTAATTTTACCTTGAACACAGTGCAACCCATCAATCGGATTGGTATTCTGACGAGCCCGCCAGATAGGGCTCGTCAAGAGCTTTCAAATGACCTATATAATGACGACAGGACAAGCAGCCTGTGGGAGGTCAGCGGTCAACGCGGTCAGCGCGAAATCCGGCTGGGGTAACTCAACATCCCGAAAAGGAAATCACCGCACACACACACACACACATACACGCCACAATCTCCCCATCCTCCCGCCCACAATCTGCACGTGATGCTTCGTCCCACTGCAGTGATTTTATTTTTTCGGGTTTCCAAATGATCTTCTGGAGCCATTTGGCCCCCAAACAGTGATTCCCCTGCGAGCCATATACCGCTCCGAGCCGGATTTCCCATTTCCCAGAAAACCACCTTACACTTAGTGGGAGAGGGCGTGGAGCGGTGCGTTGGAAAGCTCGTGCCGAGAACAGCACAACGGCATGCGTTGCATGAATACCCGCTGTGTATTGTGCCTGGTATGAGCGGTCAAAGTTGCTGGAGCCGGCAAAAAACTAATAACTAAAATCCTTCCCAGGGACCACTGCCCCCAAATCCGGCTCCCAGATCCGGCTCCAAACGACGAAAAGAAAACCGCGGTCCCACCGCGCCCGCACACCCTGGCGCAAATCAGCCAACCGGCCCCGCCCCCTACGGCCACCCTTGCTGCACCCCTCGCATGGAAGGCTGGCGCGATGCGTGGCCTTGCGGGCTCTCTCAGTAGAGCCCCCCTAGACTTTTAGTACGCCTTGACCCACGCCCTGGGGTCCTCCGGGCACGTACATGTAAAAACCGTCAACACAAAAACTGCATTTCTTGCCCTTGCTCCGCTCAGAGCATCCTCGCGATCTCCAACGGGGCGTGCGGATCAGCGTGCGCGACCTGGGGCATCACCTCGTGGCTTCACAGCAAGACGACGCCTGGCGCGCTGCCGTTCAAGGTGCAGGGGGGGGGGGGGGGGGCAGTGGGGGGGTGCGCAGCAAGCGTCGCCTGGCGCGCTGCTGTTCAAGGTGCAGGGGGGGAGAGGGTGCAGGGGGGGGGGGGGGGGGGGGCACAGCAAGACGACGCCTGGCGCGCTGCCGTTCAAGGTGTGCAGGGGGGGGCAGGGGGGCACAGCAAGACGAGCTGCGCGTTGCTGTTCAAGGTGCAGGGGGAGGGGGCAGGGGGGGGTGGCACAGCAAGACGACAACTGGCGCGCCGCCGTTCAAGGTGCAGGGGAGGGGGGGCAGTGGGGGTTGGCACAGCAAGACGACAACTGGCGCGCCGCCGTTCAAGGTGCAGGGGAGAGGGGGGAGGGGGGGGGGCACAGCAAGACGACGCCTGGCGCGCTGCCGTGCAAGGTGCACGGGGGGGTGCAGGGAGGGGTACAGGGGGGTGCAGGGTGTGTGTGCAGGGGTGTGTGCAGGGGGTGGGGGTGCGCAGGGGGGGTGCAGGGTGGAGGAGGGAGGGGCGGGGGGACTGCACTAGCTGCTCCACCAAGGCTCATTGAGCCAGAGTAAGATAAGACGAAGAGGCGGCGAAGTGGGGCAGCAGTTTGTCTTCTCTGTTTTACTTACGTCTCGCCATAAGAGGGCTTCTCTGTTTTACTTATGTCTCGCCATAGGAGGGCTTCTCTCTGTTTTGCTTGTGTCTCGCAATTGGAGGGCTTCTCTCCGTTTTGCTTATGTCTTGCAATAGGAGGGCTTCTCTGCTTTACTTGTCTTGCAATAGGAGGGCTTCTCTTTGTTTTACTTATGTCTCGCCAGAGGAGGGCTCCTATGGGGGGGCGGGGGCGGCAGGCGGCGCATGGGAGTCTCGGCTGTGACAGCGTGTCTGCTTGGCTACCCCCAGGGCACACACATCGGCCTGAATGGCGCATGTGAGCACCGTGCATGCGGCCCCGTTCCCTGCCGTCCCTGCGCGCAAATTCACCACAACCAAAAAAACCTCCCTCCCTCCCCTCCCTCCCCGCATGCCCTCATGCTCTCATGCCCTCATGCCCTCATGCTCTCATGCCCTCATACCCTCGCGCCCTCCCCTTCCCTCCCTCCCTCCCTCCCCGCATGCCATGTGTGGCCGACAGTGGCTGACATACGGCGGCACCGGCAAGAGGCAGAACCTCCAGCCGGTGAGCTTCCCCGGAGGCTTCACCTCCGACTCATCCGAAGGAATGCCGCTGACGCCGAAGCTGTGGGCATACTGGTGGGTGCGTAGTGTGTAGTAAACGGGTCGATAGACGTGGTACTGTGTGTTACAGATAGCAATAAGTTGTCTGGGCGCCGTGAGGTGCTGCCTGTATGAACTACTACACTTGTGTGGCGTGTCAGGATGTGACAGTGCAGGTTTGTGGTTTGACGTCAGCCACACTTTCACGGTTTACACCTCCACCGACCTCCGTGTCGTGCAATCAATGCACTCAACGCTCGACGTCAGATCGCGGCGGCCAAATGACAGTTTCCAGTGTTCCAAAGAGAGTGTCCAGGCAGGGATGGTCACGTGGCAGCCCTGTGCTCTCCAACCCCTGCCCTGCCCCGCCCTGCCCTGCCCTCGGACCGCAGGGCATTCACAACCCTCTTGGCCGATTGGATCGGATACGCTGACCTCGTTTACGCGGCCGAGGACCTCAGGCTCAAAATCCCCGAGTTCCCCGCGCTTGGCAACAACATCGTGCTGCCTAGCTTCCCCCAGGGCGAGCTCTTCAGCCACGTGCTGGGCGGCGCCGCGGGGTCTGCGCCGGCCGAGTACCTGCAGTGGCCGACCGACCACTATTTGCGCAGGTGTGTGTGTGTGTGTGCATGTGCGTGCGCGTGTGTGTGTGTGTGGGTGTGTGTGTGTGAAGGGGATTGTAGGGGCCTGCTGTACCGACCACTTACGTAGGTAAACCCCTACACCCTCAGCCCTAAACTGTAAGCCCTACACTCTAAAACCCTAAAACCCCTAAAACCTAAACCATAAACCCTAAAACTGTAGAACCCGTAACCCCTAAAACCCTTACCTTAACACCCTCAACCCTTAAACACAAAATCCTCCACCCTTACCCCTAAACCTGCGCAGGTGGTATCTTGATGTGGTGGACGTGAGGGGCGCGGAACCCGAACCCTAAAACCCAAACCCTAGAACCCAAACTCTTGAAACTAAAACCAAAAACCCTTACCCCATAACCTGTGCAGGTGGTATCTTGACGCGGTGGACGTGAGTGGTGCGGACGTCTGGCCGCTGTACGCGGACGCTGCGGCGTTCCTGCCACCTGCATGATCAGGAGCCCTGCGCGCGGGGATGGCGGCGACTGTCGCCCCCTGCGCACGCGGGGATGGTGGCGGCTGTCGCTCCCGGTCCCTCATGATACCAATCAAGCCACCAGGCTCTGCCTCGCTCGTGTTCACAGCGGTGACAATCTTACAGTGGTGATGGTGCCAGCGGCGATGCCCGCTGCTCGAGGGAGGGGGGGGGGCCCCGCGTTTTTGCGCGGCGGTCGGCCACCAACTAGCAAGAATGCCACGAGTGAGGCAGTTACAGTAACAGCAACATTGGCTTTCCAGCAAAGACCACCTTGAAGGAGGACACCTCCTAGTCCTAGTACCACCGCCTAGACCCAAGTCCAGTTCTGGCCCTCACAATTACCCGTGAGCGGCAATTACGAGTGAGGCACCGGCTCTCTGCGCAAATGGTGAGTAGGACAGAGCATGCTACGATGCTACGCGTAATGATGTAGCCGCAATGCTACGTTTGAGATGCATCCGTAACGCTGGATGCAACGTTGTGACGATGTTCATGGCGAACGTCGGATTGCATCTGTTTCAAACAGCCTCCGCGGTCAAACAGCCTCCGCGGTCCAAACCCTAAAACTCCCCCCCCAAAAGTGCTTCAGCAAGAGTCAACAATGGCAGTGGGTTTAGGTGAAGGCAGTGGGTTCAGTTCGCGGTGTGCGCTTGCAGCCCGCACGCGGGTGCTGGTTGCAGCAGCAGCGGTGCCATCATAAGCAGCAGCAGCGGCAGCTCGCACCGCAGCCGTTGGTACACACGGGTGCACCACAGAACAGCGAGGGCGTGCAACGTGTAACGCAGCAGCAGCAGCTGCAGTGCCGCGATTTGTGTGGTCGCACGGTTGGTGCTGACGAGCGAGTGGGCGCGCGTGTGGCGCAACGCAGCAGTGTTCAAAGTCTCCCAGCAGCCTCATGTCTGGGCATGCTCAGGCGATCGCAGCCAGAAATGTTTTCAGCACGGCGTGGGTTGGGACTGGGTGTCTAATGCCAAAAGCCAATACCAGCGCGCGAGGGCTCACCCCAGGTGCGCACACCCAACCCCACTGGGCCAAGCCAACAGCTGCAGCCAGCAATGGAAGGAGGGGAATGAGAACGTGGCGTGCGCACGACGGTACGTTTCACCGATTTCAAAAGTGGGTGGCTAGTGGTGGGTTGCTGTCCCGCCCGCCTCCCAACTTCGAAATCGTGTGTGGGGTGTCGACAAGTCAGCCTCCACGGCTCGCCCCACTAGTTCGCTTGCGCTGTTTCATTGCGCTCGCCTACTCTACTCTCCTATTCCTCTCTGCCGAGCCATCGCCGGAACTACAGCGCTAAAAGCCAGGTAAAATAAGCAACGCGTAAACACGCTCGGCACGGGCGCCTCCACAACACAACACCAGACTGCATTACTACAACAAACGACGCACATTGTATCAATGCGCGATGGTGCTGAGGCAGCGCGTTGGGTGCGGATTGCAAGGCACCCCCGTTCACAGTCTGCGCATGCCATGCTTCGTGCATGCTGCAGCTCTATGAGCATGCAGCCAGGGATCGAGTGACGAGCCAGTCGGTCCGCAACTGGATGTAGCACTGCATGCTGCTGCCGATGCGCTTCCTCCACTCAGCACGCCAAAGCCACCCACTAAGACACTTAGCTACTCACCCGCTGCACCACACTCTTCACCTCTCCCCGCCGCCGCCCCTGCCCGACCCGTGCGATGACTGCAGGTGCTCGGTACTTTTCAGTTGCACGCTGCACGATTTCAAGCGAACGGCGTGAGATGGCGGGCTGCCGGAATGGCAGGGGGCTACTAGCAGCCGTCACGTTTTTTGCAGCGGCGCTTGCCTGCAGCACAGTAGCGGCGCAGCCAGGTGCGGCTGCCAGCAGCCAGGGGGGGGTGCTTGAGCCTGGTAGTGGCCATGGAGGGGGGCTTGTGAGGCTGCTTGCATGCGCGCATGTGTACCATGTACCTCATGTGGACCTGCAGGCAGGCACACGCGAGCGCTGGGCTTAGATCTGTGGGGTCCGGGGTGGGTCCGGGGTGATAAGTCAGAGTCAAGAGCATGCGTTACACACAATGCAGTGCCCCAGCTCACATTCCCTGGGTGCGGACGGCTGCGACAGCCACTTGCACGCAAGTGTGTGTGAGGCACTGACGCGTGCGTGTGCGCGCGTGTGCGTTCAGGCGCAACGATCATCGTCCCTCCAAATTCCTACGTATCGTACGACGCCGCGGCAGCGCTCTGCGCAAACCAGTACGGCGGCGTGCTGGCGAGCTTCGACACGGCCGACGGGCGCGCGGCGGTGCGGAGCGCGTGCCCCACGTTCAACTGCTGGCTCGGAGGGTCAGCGGTCAACGACGCGACGACGAGCGTGCCAAAGTGCCCCTACACGCCGTTCAGCCCGGCCGCCGAGGCGGCGCTGTACATCGCGTGCAGCATCTACCTGCGACCCGTGTGCGCCGTGACGGCGGCGGGGCAACTAGGAACGCCGCCGCCGCCGAGGCCGCCGCCGAGCCCACCGCCGCCGCCGAGCCCACCACCGCCGCCGAGCCCGCCGCGCAGCCTCTCCCCGCCGAGCCCGCCGCCGCCGCTGTGGGCGTCGCGTCCACCGCCGTCGCCGCCGTCGCAGCAGCCGTCACCGCGCCCGCCGTCACCGCACCCGCCGTCGCCGCGGCCAAAGTCGTCACTGCCGCCTCCGCCTCCGCCGCCCCCGCCGCCACCACCGCCGTTCCAGGAGTCGGCGCCCGTCGGCACCAAGCGCGTCGTCGTCCCCACCCAGTACATGTCGTACGACGACGCCGCGACTATGTGCCTGTACGAGTATGAGGGCGAGCTGGCGGGCTTCGAGACGGCCGAGGATCGCGCGGCCGTGATGGCCGCGTGCCCCTCGTACAACTGCTGGCTCGCCGGCGCGATCGACACGTCGTCGGCCGTGCCAAAGTGCCCCTACACGCCCTTCCCGCCCAACGACCAGGAGCCGCTGCACGTGCCGTGCACCATCCTCCTGAGGCCCGCGTGCGTTGTGTTTGACACCGCACCACTGCCGCCGCGGCCGCCGCGGCCGCCGTTGGCGCCCCCGCAGCCGCCGATGCCCCCGTCGCCACCACCTCGGCCGCCGCTCCCTCCGAGCCCCTCACCGTACCCGCCGCCGCGGCCGGCACCCCCGTCGCCATCGCCACAGAAGGCGCCGCCGCCGTCGCCGCCGTCGCCGTCGCCGCCCCCACTCAAAATGCCGCCCCCATCGAGCCCGCCGCCCCCGTTTCCTCCGCGCCCCCCTCCACAGGCGGCCGTTGTCGCCCAGTCGAGCTACAAGTTGATCACGCAGCTGTCGATGGTCGTCGCCGTGCACATGGTCCACGTGCCCGGCACCGACAAGTACCTATACATGGAGCGGCCGAGCGGCTACCACCCCGACAACAGCCGGGAAATCGCGGGCACGCTCGACCTCGTGACGCTCGAGTGGGAGCACCTAGAGACGCCCGACGGGCTCTTCTGCTGCGGGCATGTGCAGATGGACAACGGGTCGATCGCGATCGTGGGCGGGCACAAGGAGAACGCGGGCTTCCCCTCGGGCATGAAGTCAGTGCGCTCGTACACCAACGGCCAGCCCGCGCTGTACAAGCAGGCAGACATGCTCTGGAACCGGTGGTACCCATCCGCGACGCTGCTCCCCGACGGCCAGATCCTCATCATGGGCGGCACGCAGGGCGTCGGCGCGGGCACCCAGGTCAATGCGGTGAGTGGCATGCGTGTGTGTGCGTGTGCGCGGTTTAGTGTGCGTGTGTGGTCGTGTGCATGTGTGTGTACCCTAAACCCTAAAAAAAATCCTGAACCCTCGACTCTGAAACCCTAACCCTTGACCCCAAAACCCTAAGCGCGTGCCTCTGGTGGCGACGCTCACGCCGACCATGCTCGCTATGCACGCACTATAAACGTCCCATGCACACACCCACGACGAGTGTACTCACACGCACTCTCGCTACTGCAAAACCCTGCGCAGTTCTACGAGGTCTGGAACCCGTTGACGCCGAGCATCACGCGCCAGCTGCAGCTTGACACGACCTACCTGGCGCGCTGCAAGCAGAACTACTACCCGTTCAACTTCGTGATGCCCGACGGCATGCTCTTCAACTACTGCAACCGCATCGGCTACATCATGGACCCGCTCCAGGCCAAGTACATCGTGCGGACGCCCGACCGCCCGGACAACTTCATCACGATGTACCCCTTCACCGGCACGTCCGTGCTGCTGATGCTCAAGCCCGAGGACAACTACGCGGTCGAGGTCATGCAGATTGGCGGCGCGCTCGTCGACGCGGTGTACGACCTCAACATCACCGCGTGCCAGCAGTCGATGCGCATGAGGATCCAGATGAACGCCGGCGCCCAGTTCGCGTCGACCGCGGGCTACGCGATGAGCCAGTGGACGGCCGAGGACACGGGCATGCCGCGCGTGATGCCCGACTCGGTCCTCCTGCCAAACGGCTTCGTCGTTCTGCTCAACGGCGCCGCGAGGGGCGTCGCGGGCGACGCCGCGTCGGGCGGCGGCTCGCGCGCGAGCTACCCGGCGTTCTTCGCAGAGATGTACGACCCCGACGCGCCCCTGGGCGCGCGCTGGACCACGCTCGAGCGCAGCCAGATCGCGCGGCTGTACCACTCGACCGCGGCGCTCACGACCAATGGCACGATCCTCACGTCCGGGTGCGACCGCTGCGCGGGCGCCAAGATCGAGACCGACCTTTCGTATTCCGACACCCGGATCAAGGCCGAGTACCGCAGCGAGATCCTCTACCCGCCGCCGTGGTACCTGTTCAACCAGAAGCCGCTCATCACGCGCGCGCCGAGCAGCGTCGGCTTCGCGGAGCAGTTCATCGTCGAGTACACTGGCGAGAGTGAGCCGAGCGTTGTGGCCACGGGCGCGACGCTCGTCGCGCCGTCGTCGACGACGCACTCGTTCAACACCAACCAGCGCGTCATCAAGCTCGAGCTGATCAACCATGACCCGGTCGCGAAGCGCATCATGTTCCGCTCGCCGCCGACGCCCAACCACGCGCCGCCGCAGATGTACATGCTGTTCCTGCTCAACGGGCAGGCCTACTCCAAGGCAGTGTGGGTGACGCTGCTGCGAGGGAACGCTGTCTAGTGAGGGCGTTTTGGTTGGTTGGTTGTTGTTGTTTTAGTCTACCCTTAGTGATCAGCGCGACGCAGGACTTGTGAGGATTGGATGCGACTCCCCCCCCCCCCATTGCCCCCTGCAATTTCTTTCCCACCCAGGCGACCCCCTTCCCTCCCATTGAGGTGCGCGATCTATACACACGCGATCAATGCACCCACCTTGATTAATGTCCTATTTTGTTGCTGACGCGGCCCTCGGGCTCTCGGGCCATTACTATTGGGTTTGTTGGGCCCTCTTTTGCAACCACTTCAGCCACCCTCGCGTACAACAGCCCCAATTACAACACCAGCAGAGTGCCGCCACCTGGCAGCGGCACCTGATGCGCGATGGTGATGTCACTAAAATATTATGAGATTGGAGATTGGAGAGGAGAGGTGCTTGTAGCGTCCGTCGCTCGCCTTGATCCAAATGTAACGCCAGTTCCTTGCCCGCCCCAACGATCGTGATTTTGCCTGTTGAGACGCGCGGCAGCTTGCAGCAGCGCGCGCCGTGACTGGACAGTCAACCATGCAGCCGCTCTACACGAGTCTTTGCAGCAAAGGCGGCTTCGCCATCCCGTGGCTCTCACCATCCCGCGCACTGGGCTTTTGAAAGCACGACCACATGCAGCAGCCAGAAGGCCACGGGGCGCGTCTCCTGAACCTCAGCTCTGACTGGCCTAGTTCGGCCTGTCAAATCTGCGGCCCCAGCCGCCGCCGCAAGCTCCCCGCCGCAGCTACGCGGCCAAGTGCTCTGAAGAAAGCGCCCCCCCTTCACAGCCGCTGCCGCCACAGCCGCCGTACAGTCAGCAGACACCAAGCGCTCAGAATAACGCATCCCCCTACACAGCCCCTGCCGCCACAGCCGCCGCACAGCCAGCAGACCAAGCGCTCAAAAGAACGCATCCCCCTTGACGGACTCTGCCGCCACGAGGCCCACCAGGCCGACCATTGCGACCCGGCCTGCGCGCGCAAATTCCAGGGCGCGAGGCGTGAGTGAAAGTGGTGCGCGTGTGTGCACGCCAGCTGCAGATATGCTGCCTGCATGCCGATCTTGACCGCGCCGGTGCGTGCGTGCGCGAGCACGTGCGCGTGTGCTAGTGAGGGCATGCCAGTGCTCCTTGTGTGTGCGTGCGCGTGTGCGTGGACATGCGTGTGCATGTATGCGCGTGCATGTGCGTGTGTGCGTGCTGGCTGGCCGGTCGGCTGCTCTCTCTCTTCTTGCGCAGCGCAGCCCCCTTCACCAGTCCACAACTCCACGTGTACGTGTGCTAGTGGGTGTGTGCTAGTGCTAGCTGTGTGTGCGCGTGCGTGTGCATGTGTGCGCATGTGTGGTGCATGTGCTTGCATGCGTGTGCGTGTGTGCGTGCTGGTCGGTTGCTCTCGCGTGCGCATTGCGCAGCCCCGCCCCCCTCACCAGTCACAACTCCACGTGTGTGTGTGCCAGTGGGTGCGTCTTAGTGCTAGCTGTGTGCGCGTGCGTGTGTGTGCTTGTGTGTGGTGCATGTGCTTGTATGCGTGTGCATGTGTGCGTGCTAGTCGGCTGCTTGCGCACGCGCAGTCTCGCCTGCTCACCAGTCCACAGCTCCACGTGTGCTTGTGCATGTGTGCGTGTGCATGAATGCGCGTGCGTGCGCGTGCTGGTTGGCTTCTCTCTCTCTCTCTCTCTCTCTCTCTCTTGCGTGCATGCAGCGCAGTCCCGCCCCCGCTCACCAGTCCACAGCTCCACGTTTGTGTCGAACAGCGCGAGCACCTGCCCGAGCCCGCCGCCGGCCTTCGGATGGGTGGGTAGGTGATTTTCAGTGATTATATTTTTGGCGTTTAGAGCCGGATTTGGGAGCCATGGAGCCGGGTTTCCAGTCAAATGACTCCGGAAAACAGGGGGGGGGGCAGAAAAGTTAGGGAAAGTCATCATGTCGAATTACTTCGAATTTTCACACCGGACCGGCGCCATACCCTTCCCCTCCGTAGATGAGGGAGAATTCCACTCCAAAAAAATGGGAATTGGGGGGGGGGGGGGGTCTGGACCGTTTCTCAGAATTTTTATGTAAGTTTTTATTCTGACAACCGTTTGACACGAGAGTCGGTGCGCTGGATTCCTCTCGTCAAGAGGAGTCCAAATCCACCCTCAGACCCCACACACACCCAATAGATAGTACAGTGGTGTGGGGGTGTGAGAGGGTCCACACCGGGCGATTGGTGTGGATCACTGGTTCACACCCCCTCGGAGCCAGAATGTTCTGCAGACCTCCGATTGGGATGGGGAAGGAAGCAATGGATTTGTCTCACGACAGGGATGCCAAATCCATTGTCATTCATGTGGTTAATAGTTGAGAGGGTGTGGAAAGGGCCTCGGTGTGTGGGGCTGCACCAGGGCGTGTGGCCGTCTTCTGGGGCCAGTTTGAGGAGTAGGACTGGGCTCTGCAGCCTCCCAAATAGTGCGATGTGATGAGAATGATGTTAGGAAGCTACCCACCAAGTTTCAGCTCCAGCAGATAAGGTCTGGGTGTACCGGCGGGGGGAGGGGGGGGTCGAGACCCGTTTTGAAAATAAGTCAACATGAGGTCTGAGACAAACTATTTTGCCCCCCCCCCCCCGCCGGAAAATAAAAAATAATCATGAAAAGGAAAGCACTGGTGGGTGGAAAGCACCGTATGGGGCGGAAACCTTCCAGTGGGGAGAGGGACTGTATGAAGACTGTGTGGTGGGTGCGGTGGTGGGTGGGCGGGGGGGGGGGGAGGGGGCAGTGCTTCTTCAATTGGGTTCCCGAACTGAGTGCTCACTGCCGCCCCCCCCCCCTCGGGATTATGGCACAACCAGTGCTCCTTCAATTGCTCCTGACCTGATTATAAAGTGTCTACATCCTAGACTCTGCCTGCTAGGTGCGCCACACACGGCCTGATTGATGTTGACAGCCTAGACGCTGCCTGTTGAAAAACAATGTTTGGCGGGTGCCGTGGCACTGTGTTCGTTCGTCACGACTGTCCAAAATCCAGAATCCAGAATCCATGATGATGAGACTCGGCGGTTGCCACAATAGAGAGAGAGTAGTGTTACAAATCCACTGCCGGCGGTCACGATCAGTTCCAGAGTTCCAGCGGGACTATCAGACAGCAGGCTCAAGGCCCACCAAAAGGTCAAAGCTACAAGAGCAGCCCACGGCAGCGCCACCCACATGCGGCGGCGGGCGCCAAGCAAGCAGCACCTCAGCCAGGCAGCACACTCAGCCCTGAGACAGTTAGAGGCAGACCCCAGGTATAACCGGCTGTAAAGCCAGGACCGCAAAACACACCCAACTCGTGCTGGTAGGCTGGCGCAGTGCGTGGCCTTGCGGGATCTACTAGTAGGGCTCCCCTAGACGTGTAGTCTAGGCCTTAACTCACGCCCGGGGTCCTCCGGGCGTGTACATGTAAAACATGTAAAACCACCCAACTCGTGCACGAACACGCACCTTGAGGTTCTCCCCCGACGCGGACGCGTGCAGGTCGGCGAGGGAAGAGCCACTGACAATCTTCGGCATCAATGTCGCGATGGCGAAAGTGAGGGACACAAAGATGACCTGCGTTGGTGCGTGCGCGTACGTGCGCGTGCGTGAGCGTGTGTGCATGTGACATGTGCAGCACGCGTGTGCGCGCGTGTGCATAAGCGTGCGCGCGTCGTGCACAAATGCGTGCCAGCAGCATTTGTTGTGGGATGCGCGGGCAGTCGTCCCCATCCCTACCGCGGGGATCGCGCTTGCCGCCTGCTCCAGCGCGGGCGTGTGGCTGTTCAGCTCCTGCAGGGCGATGCTCGCAAAGCCCAGCATCGCGATGCGCCCGTTGGCTGCGGCACGGCGAGGATGGGGTGAAGATGAAGCGGTTGGCAGGCCATCACGAGTTCACGAGGCTGGGCGCATACACCATCGTGCATGCACCATGCTCCGTGCGCATGCATGCATGGAGGCGCGCGTTTTACCAGGCGCTTTGCATGCAGATGACTACTCACTGCGCTCTGGAGCAGATCCGCCGAACGCAAATACCTCCTTGGCCGTCTCAAGATCAGGCTCGAATGTCAGCTGGGGGACAGATGACGATGACTCTGCCGCAAACACTGCCACGCTGCGGCCCGCGGAGCCACGGAACGATGCAATGGCGGCGCCGCGAGATGCCAGCACTGGGCCCTGAGATGCAGATGGAACTGGTAAGTGAACTGGTGTGCTGACGCCGAGGAAATTGCGATGGCAACAGGCCGTTGCAGCCCTCCGTACATGCGCACCTGGATGCAGCGAGACATCATCATGATACGAACGAAAACAGAGGCACTGAAACACAACAAAATTAGTGATTTTCTGGCGGAGTGTGGACTTGGGAGGTATGGACCCTTAAAGTTGCTCTTAAACTCATCTGAACGCATGCAAAGGACACAGGCCCTTGCACCACAGAGAGAACCTCACCGTTGCTCGGATTACTCACCGTTTGCGTGGATCCAGATCAGAAGGAGATTTGAATTGCGGCTGTATCACCTCCCCGCTCCCTTCCACCTTCAGCTTCCACCCTCAGTAAGCCATCAGCATGGAGGAGGAACGCGTGGAGAAGGTGGAGCGCGCTGATGCGGCGCCCGAGTTCGCCATGGACGAGCGAACCACAAAGGGCTTCAACGCGTGGTTCCGATCGCTGCCCACGGTGCGCATCAACAGGACGAAGGGCTGGATGATCTCGGGCGCTGCTGTGGTGGTCAGGGCGGGGGGGGGGGGAGGGGGAGGAGAGGAGAGAGGAGGAGGGGCCCCATGCAGGGACGCACAGCGCACGGAGCATGCATGCTGTCGCATGCAGCCTGTCATGCATGCAGACCGCCCGCGCCCCATGCGGCCACCTCCACTTGCAACGCCACTGCCGCAGGATGCGGCCCGCCCCACCGTGCGCTTCTTCGACCGCAAGGGTTTCTACACCGTGCACGGCGACGACGCGCTCTACGTCGCGCGCACGTTCTACAAGACGACGGCGGTTGTGAAGTACTACGGCGCCGAGGGGGGCAAGGTCAAGGTGCGTGCGTTTGCGTGTGGTGTGTGTGTGTGTGTGTGTGTGTGTGTACGTGCGTGCGTGTGTGTTTGTGTGCGTGTGTGCGTGTGTATGCGTGAGCACGCGTGTGCGTGTATGCGTGCGCATGCACATGTGTGTCTGTGTGTGTATGCGCGCATGTGCGCGCATGCATGCGTGTGTGTATGTGCATGGGGGGGGCTGCAGAGCGCGCGCACCCTGCCATACTCGCAGCATGTGCGGGCCAGGGTGCGACGGCCCCACGGCCAGCCTACCGCCACGCCAACGTCACGTCGCCGTGCCCCCCCCCCCCCCCACTTCTCTTGACGCCTCCTCCCAACGTGTGAGACGCGCACATCAAGGCGGCCATAACGCCTGAGGCAGTTGGAATGCGTCTCAGGCGGCGGTGGGCGCCGAAGGTGGCGCCTGAGGCGACGCCTGAGGCGGTCGGGGGTGCGCCTGAGGCGGTCTCGGCGCGCCTGAGGCGCCGCCTGATCCGCGCCAATGAAGGCGCCGCGTGATGCGCCGCCTCAGGCGTTGGGCATGTGGTAGACCCCTGCACACCCACCCCACCCACCCCCCTGCACACTGAGTGCGGTGACGGGGCTGGGCTCGCCCGGACGGCTCCCTCGCCCCACTCACGCTCCTGTTCTACGCCACCTGGTTGGTTGGTGCACTTCCTGTGCGCCCATTTTCGACCGCCCTCAATCCGCGTCATTCCCTTGCTCGCCCGCCCTCGCGGGATGGCTCGTCCGACGGCTCGCTCCCGTCCGTCTCGCTGAACTCAAACCTCTTTTCAACGGCGCTGAATCCGCGTCACTCCCCCGCCCGCCCGCCTGCCCGCCCGCCCTCCCGCCCGCCCGCGCTTGCAGGACGGCTCGTCAAACGGCTCGCTCCCGTCCGTCTCGCTGAACTCAAACCTCTTTTTGACGGCGCTGAATCCGCGCCACTCCCCCGGCCCCCCGCGCTCGCAGAACGGCTCGTCCGACAGCTCCCTCCCGTCCGTCTCGCTGAAATCAAACCTCTTTTCGACCGTTCACACTCACTCCTCTCCCTCATTCACCCGCCCGCCCGCCCCCCCGCCCGCCCGTCCGTCCTCGCACAGGACGGCTCTTCAAACGACTCGCTCCCGTCCGTCTCGCTGAACTCAAACCTCCTTTCGACGGCGCTTAGTATCTTCGATCGTTGGGGTCAGAGCTGGACTTCGGTCTAGGCAGTGATACCAGGACTAGAAGATGTCCTAGCCGGAAAGCCGATGCTGCTGAACAGCAGCATTACTGTGACTCTCCAATTTACTCCCCCTCCCGCCCGCCCTCACAGGACGGATCGTCCGACGGCTCCCTCCCGTCCGTCTCGCTGAACTCAAACCTCTTTTCGACGGCGCTCAAGGAGCTGCTGCTCGAGGGCTCGGAGCACTGCGTCGAGGTGTACGAGGGCACGGGCGCGTCGTGGCGGCTCATCAAGTGAGATTGGGGCACACGCACCCCTTTAACCCCCAACCCCTAGGATGAAACCCTGCTTAACCCCCAAACCGCAAAACCTGCGATGAGGTGTACGAGGGCGCGGGCGCGTCGTGGCGGCTCATCAAGTGAAGTAAGGGGTGGGGGGGGGCGAAAACAACCTAAAACCTTGAAACCTGCCTTGAAGTGGCCTTGAAGCCTGCCTTGAGACCTTGAAACCCTGCGTCGTCGTCGTCGTCGTGGCGGCTCATCACGTGAGGGAGATACCTCAGTGGTGGTGGGGGGGGGGGAGGATTCGCACAAATAACGTAAGGATTAGAAACCCTGCCTTATAGTGAGACCCTTCAACCGCAAGCCTCGCGTTCGAGGTGTGCGAGGGTACGGCGCGTCGTGGCGTCTCATCAAGAGGAATCGGGGGGGTAGGGAGAGGGGGGTGGGGCGTAAGGCATGGGACGGGAGCGTGCGCTCAAACGTAAACCCCGCCTAGCCCTCTAAAGCCCTGTTGGGTTCGGGGGTTGAAAATGCTGAAACCACCCGCGCTGAGGTGCCTGTTCTGCCTGCTCTGCCTACTCTGCCTATTCCCCCCTCCTCTCCTAGACAGCAGGTCTTACATGGAGCACCACGCCGCACAGGGAGAGATCGTTGCGGACAACTGTGAGCGACATGCCTAGCTAGCTACGCTGTTCCTAGTCTGTGCCTTATGAGCCACACGCACACACTCACACACACACACACACACACGCACACACGCACACACACGCACACACACACGCACATGCGCACACGCACGCACACACACACACACACACACACACACACACGCCCCCCCTTCCCCCCACCCCAACCCCCCCACAGGAGCGCGTCTCCTGGTCGGCTGCACCAGCTGGAGGACGAGCTTTTCCGCGGCGCCGGCGACGGCGGTGCTGACATGCCGCTGGTGATGGCGGTCACACTTTCGATGGTCGAGGGGCAGCGCCAGGTGGGAGAGAGATAGGGAGGGCAGAAGAGAGTGAGGGAGTGAGAGAGGGAGAGAGAGAGAGAGGGAGAAAGAGGGAGAGAGAGGGAGAGAGTGTGCCACGGAGAGATTGTGCAAGAGACCGACAGAGAGAGAGAGATAGAGAGTGAGAGAGAGAGTTCTTGTATGTTCTGCTTCCCCCCAACACTCCACACCTCAACACCCACACACCCACGTCCCCAGATCAGCCTCGCGTACGTCGACATGAGCGGCCGTCGCCTCGGCGCGAACCAGTCCATCAACTGACAAGCAGCATTTTGTTCTGCTCCACACATCCACACTTGCCCCACACCTCCCACACCTCCACACCCCCACACCCCACCCCCAGATTGGCCTCGCGTTCGTCGACATGAGCGGCCGCCGCCTCGGCGCGTGTGATTGTTTTCGACTGACGAGCATTTTTCTGCTCCACACATCCACACTTGCCCCACACCTTCGACACACACCCCACACTTGCCCCACACCTCCAACACCAGATCGGCCTCGCGTACGTCGACATGAGCGGCCGCCGCCTCGGCGCGTGCCAGTCCTTCGACGACGAGCAGGAAACACGTGTTTTTTCCTGCTCCACACCCCCACACTTGCCCCACACCTCCCACACCAGATCGGCCTCGCGTACGTCGACATGAGCGGCCGCCGCCTCGGCGCGTGCCAGTTCTTCGACGACGAGCAGCTGTGCTCGCTGGAGACGGCGATCGTGCAGCTCGGCGGCCGCGAGTGCGTGGTCGCAGCGGACGGTGGGGGCGGCGGCGCCGCTGCCGCTGCTGCTGCTGAGGCGGGAGAGAAGGCGGGTGTGGGGCAGGTGTGTGTGTGTGTGTGTGTGTGTGTGTGCGTATGTGTTTCAAAACGTTTTTTTTAGCATGGGAGACGGCAGAATCGGCGATCGTGCAGCTCGGGGCCCGCGAGTGCGTGGTGGCAACGCTGCCGCTGCCGCCGCTGCTGCTGCCGAGGCGGGGGAGAAGGCGGGCGTCGGGCAGGTGCGTGTGCTTGTGTTTGTTTTTCCAAGTTCATTTTTTGAGCGGGGGAGACGGCAGAATCGGCGATCGTGCAGCGCAGCAGCCGCGAGTGCGTGGTGGAAGCGGACGGCGGGGGCGGCGCCGCCGCCGCCGCTGCCGCCGCTGCCGCGGCGGGAGAGAAGGCGGGCGTTGGGCAGGTGCGTGCACTTGTGTCTGTTTTCTTAAGTTTTTTTGCCTTTTTAAAGTGGGGGAGCTGGCGATCGTGCAGCGCAGCGGCCGCGAGTGCGTGGTGGAAGCAGACGGCGGGGGCGGCGCCGCCGCCGCCGCTGCTGCTGCCGAGGTGGGAGAGAAGGCAGGCGTGGGTCAAGTGCGCCCCTGCCTCCCCCCCCCGACACGCGTGGTCGCCGTGCAAAAAAAGACGCCTACGCGCACATACACGCAGACGCACACAAACACACGCGCTCGCACACGCACACACTCGCACGCACTCGCACTCGCACACGCACCCACCCAAACCCCCACCCGTGCGTTGGGTTTGTGCGTTGCCGCACAAACAAACCACGACGTATGTGCACACACGCCCGTTGTGTCGCCCCCCCCGCCCCCCCGCACACGCACATATGCGCACCCACCCATCCCCCACCCGTGCGTTGGGGGGGCTGCCGCGAGCCCAACCGGCGCCCTCCCCCGCACCCCGCACCATGCTGTGCCTGGGTGGGCACAGCACACGCACCGCCCTTGTTATGGCCTCGGGGGCTGCGTCAGCACCCCGCGCCCCCGCGCAAAGGTTCAGGGCACAGTCGCACGCGCATGTGCACGCACATGCGTGCACACGCATGCGCACACACGCATGCGCACGCGCAAACACACACGCACGCGCACACACACACGCACACACACACACATACACGGCCCTTGTTATGGCCTCGGGGGCTGCGACAGCACTTCGCGCCCCCGTGCAAAAGTTTGGGGCACAATCGCACACGCATGCGTACACACGCACGCATGCACACACGCACACACACGCACACACACACATGCACACAAATAGCCCTTGCTATGGCCTCGGGGGCTGCGACAGCGCCCCGCGCCCCCGCACAAAAGTTTGGGGCACAATCGCACGCTCATGCACACGCGCGCATCTGCGCACGCACGCGCATGCGCACACACACACACACACCAACCGAGCGTTACATGAGGTCGTCCGCATGCACCGGCACTGCCTGTGCTACTTACAGCAACACACCCCGGCAAACACACACACACACACATATCTAGGCACCAGCGGGGTGCCGACGCCACCCCCTCTGGGTCACACACACACACACACAACAGGCATCCGACGGACTGTAATTCGACCACACACACACACACACACACAAACAGGCACTTGCGGGCGCCGACGCACGCCGCCTGGCTGGCGTGCTCCATTGCGACGTGCCACACACACACACACACAGGCACTCAGGAGTGCCGACGCGCGCCGCCTGGCTGGCGTCCTCTCCCGCTGCAACGTGACACACACACACACACACACACACACACACACACACACACACACACGCATGCATGCACATACACACACGCACGCACGCACAAACACACACATATACACACGCACACACACACACGCACAAACACACAGGCACTCGCGGGCGCCGACGCGCGCCGTCTGGCTGACGTGCTCTCCCGCTGCAACATCATGTCGACGGCGCGTCCGAAGTCTGCGTTCTCTGCAAAGCACCTGGAGTCTGATCTGGCCAAGCTGCTGAAGGTGTGTGCGTGTGTGCGTGTGTGCGTCGTGTGTGCGTGTGTGCGTGCGCGTGTGCGCGTGTGTGTGTGTGGCTGGCTGGCTGGCTGGCTAGCTGGGCACACCCAAAGTCTGCGTTCTCTGCACTGCGTAGCACCTGGCGTCTGATCTGGCCAAGCTGCTGAAGGTGTGTTCCTGATCAATTTACAGTACGAGACCTCGTTTGTGTGCGGGGTGGCGTGGGGGTGGCGCGCCCGAAGTCTGCGTTCTCTGCAAAGCACCTGGAGTCTGATCTGGCCAAGCTGCTGAAGGTGTGTTCCTGATTAATTTACAGTATGAGACCTCGTTTGTGTGCGGGGTGTTGTGGGTGTGGCGCCCGAAATCTGCGTTCTCTGCAAAGCACCTGGAGTCTGATCTGGCCAAGCTGCTTAAGGTGTGTGCGTGTGTGTGCGTGTGTGTGTGCGTGTTTGTGTGTGTGTGTGCGCGTATCGACGGGCGCTCGAAGTCTGCGTTCTCTGCAAAGCACCTGGAGTCCTACCTGGCTAAGCTGCTGCAGGTGTGTGCGTGTGTGTACGTGCGTGTGCGCGCGTGTGTGTGTGTGTGTTTGTGTGTGTATGTGTGCGTATCGACGGCGCGCCCGAAGTCTGCGTTCTCTGCAAAGCACCTGGAGTCTGATCTGGCCAAGCTGCTTAAGGTGTGTGCGTGTGTGCGTGTGTGTGTGTGTGTGGCTGGCTGGCTGGCTAGCTGGGGCGCCCGAAGTTTGCGTTATCTGCAAAGCACCTGGAGTCTGACCTGGCCAAGCTGCTGAAGTTGCGTGCGTGCGTGTGTGTGTAAGTGTGTGCACGTGCGCGTGTGTGTGTATGTGTGTATGGCTGGCTGGCTGGCTGGCTACCTGCGGTGCCGTTGTCTGCAAAGCACCTAGAGTCGAACCTGGCCAAGGGGAAGGTGCGTTGAAGGTGCGCTGCCGAATGTACGTTTGTGAGAGGCCCACTCTGGCAGTCGCGCCGATCCCCTCCCTCGCACTCGCACTCGCACCCGCACCCGCACCCGCACCCGCACCCCCCTCCTCTTCATCTCTCTCTCCTTGTAAGTCTGTCTGTCTGTCTGTCTGTCTGTCTGTCTGTCTGTCTGTCTGTCTGTCTGTCTGTCTGTCTGTCTGTCTGTCTGTCTGTCTGTCTGTCTGTCTGTCTGTCTGTCTGTCTGGTTGTCTGTCTGTCTGTCTGTCTGTCTGTCTGTCTGTCTGTCTGTCTGTCTGTCTGTCTGTCTGTCTGTCGGTCGGTCTGTCTGTCTGTCTGTCTGTCTGTCTGTCTGTCTGTCTGTCTGTCTGTCTCTGTCTGTCTGTCTGTCTGTCTCTGTCTGTCTGTCTGTCTGTCTGTCTGTCTGTCTGTCTGTCTCTTCATCTCTCTCTCTCACACACTCACACACACGCACACACAGAGCGGCAGCGTCGAGCGCCACTCGGACGTCCCCGAGCGCCCGGCAGCATGCGCTGCCCTCGCCGCTCTTCTCTTCTGTTTTTTTCAAGTCCTCTTTGTCTCTTCCACTCTCTCACTCACACAAACACACACACACACACACAGAGCGGCAGTGTCGAGCGCCACTCGGACGTCACCGAGCGCCCGGCCGCATGCGCCGCCCTCGCCGCCGCGATCGCGTTCTCCGAGCTGCTCTCCGACCCCGGGTCGCACCGCAAGTTCGACCTTGCGCTGTACGACCAGGGGCGCTACATGCGGTGAGGGGCGCGTGTGTGCGTTTGTGTGTGTGTGTATTTGCATGTGTGTGTGTGTGATTCTGTTCTCCGAGCTGCTCTCCGACCCCGGGTCGCACCGCAATTTCGACCTCGCGCTGTACGACCAGGGGCGCTACATGCGGTGAGGGGCGCGTGTGTGTTTGCGCGCGTGTGTGCGCGCGTGTGTGTGTGCGCGTGTGTGCATGTGTGTGTGTGTGTGTGTGCGTGCATGTGTGCCCAATACCGCCTACGCTACAGAAAGTTAGGGCTACCCTTTGAAGGGGACGCGGTGGCAGGGCACGGAGGCGCTGCTCTGGGCATGTTTTTGTTAGCACAAAAGTTATGCTCGGACTATTTTGTGCGTGTGTGCATGTGTGTGTTTTCGTGTGTGCATAGCTGCTGCCTGCTCTTCCCCCCACACCCCACACACCCTTTTCCACACGGCCTGCACCGTGCTGCACAGCACGCTCTCAACGTGCACCCCTCCACGCACACACACACACACACTCCTGCCCACACTTGCCCCCCCCGGACACACACACACACACAGTAACAGTAACACGGGGTTTCCAGCTAAGCAGGCTACTCTTCTACTAGAGACACCCGCCGATACTCCAGCACACTTAAGTACTAGAGTACCGCCGGCTCCCGGCCGATAGACTACCGCTCCCGCCGGCTAGACTACCCCAA
The DNA here is from genome assembly GCA_016618255.1 of Chlamydomonas sp. UWO 241. Taxonomy (NCBI): domain Eukaryota; kingdom Viridiplantae; phylum Chlorophyta; class Chlorophyceae; order Chlamydomonadales; family Chlamydomonadaceae; genus Chlamydomonas; species Chlamydomonas priscui. Next base: position 173,689 of record VFSX01000193.1, on the reverse strand, counting down.
ACAGCGGTCTCTGAGAGACATGTCTGGCAAGGAGCATATAGGAGAGGACCTTCCTCAGGGTCACAGTAGTGGCCGTGTGGCCAGTCAAGCCGGCAGAGCCGACTGGCGCCGACTGGAACGGTCCCCGCCTGGCAGTACATGGCTGTCCAGCTCTCGTTTGCATGGGGCTCAGCCGGCGCCCCATGCCTCATGCATGGCCAGGTCCCACCCTCCAGGGGGCATGGACGACAGAGTTGTCATGGAGGCTGCCTGAAGACCTTCCAACGCCAGTCACCGGCAGACGAGCGACCCGAGGATGAGCGCGGTGACGAACGCTGCGATTGGTGAAGCGAATTTACTCTGTGTTGCCTCGGCGGTCGCCACCGCTGAAGCCGTGATGGTAGCCCGCCTCCACGGGCAGCCATCTTTACCAATGTCCAGCATGCATTGACGGGCGCCAGCTCCTCCGCTCGTCGATCAACTCGTCGAGATCGGTGCCGCATGGCGTCCTGCATGGGGGGAGGATAAGGGCCGTCTCCCAGCACGGGCCGCGGCAGCGCCGCGGCTACTCGCCAAGCCATGGCAGCGCCGGGCAAGCCGCTCCTGAAGTGTTCCACCGAGGGGCAGTCTAGCAGGAGCCGGGCCAGTCGTATTTTACCCCGCTCGTCAGCGGCACGGAGATCTTCGTCACCAGCAGCGCCGCATTGCTGGGTCCAGGGCTCGGCGACGAGAACGCGCCTCCGTTAATTAATTAACACACACACACACACACACAAACACACAAACACACAAACACACACACACATACACACGCACTCTGCAGCCTGGACTCTGCTGCACAGCGCGCGCTCAATGTGCACCCTTCACGGGGCGACGGCCAGCGCACAACGTTCAGCCTGCTGGGCCTGCTGAGCCGCTGCCGCACGCCCATGGGCAAGCGAAAGCTCAAGGTGCAGAGTGTGTGTGTGTGTGTGTGTGTGTGTGTGTGTGTGTGTGTGTCCGCGTTCAGCCTGCTGGGCCTGCTGAGCCGCTGCCGCACGCCCATGGGCAAGCGAAAGCTCAAGGTGCAGAGTGTGTGTGTGTGTGTGTGTGTGTCCGCGTTCAGCCTGCTGAGCCTGCTGAGCCGCTGCCGGAGGCCCATGGGCAAGCGAAAGCTCAAGGTGCAGAGTGTGTGTGTGTGTGTGTGTGTGTGTGCGTGTGTGTGGTGTGGATGGGGGGCAGGGGGCACGCATGCGCGTGCGTAGCGTGCATGTGTGTGTGTTGCGTGCGTGTATGTGTGTGTGTGTGTGTCGATGAGGGTGTCTGCGCGCTTGTTGGGGCGTTGGCGCGCCACAGGCACACACACACACACACACACACGCGCGCACACAGTGACGTCATCAGCGCATGCCTCCCTACCCCTCCCACCCTCCCACCACACACACAACACACACACACATGCACACACACACACTCACACACGAACGCACACGCACACACTCTCAACAGGTGTGGCTCAAGCAGCCTCTCGTGCGTGTCGACGATATCACCGCACGGCACGACGTGGTCGACGCGCTGGTGGAGGACGCGGAGCTGCGCGAGCGGCTGCGCGATACGCACCTTCGGGGTGAGGCAGAGATGGATATGAAAAGAGAGGGAGAGAGAGGGAGAGAGAGAGGGAGAGAGAGGGAGAGAGAGGGAGAGAGAGAGGGAGACAGAGGGAGAGGGAGAGAGAGGGGGGGGGGAAGAGATGGAGAGAGGGAGAGAGAGACGGAGAAAGAGAGGGAGAGAGAGGGAGAGAGAGGGAGAAAGAGGGGAAATGAGGGACAGAGAGAGAGGGAGGGAGAGGGGGAGAGAGGGACAGAGAGGGAGAGAGGGAACAGATACTGGGAGAGGGAGCAGATACAGAGAGAAGGAGAGAGAGAGATGGTGCATGTGCGGGTGTTTGGTGTGATTGGTGGAAGATGCGGAGCTGCGCGAGTGGCTTCGCGACACGCACCTCCGGGGTGGGTGTGTGAGAGAGAGGGAGTGCCTGTGTGTCTCCGGGGTGGGTGTGAGAAAGGGCGAGAGAGAGGGAGTGTGTGTGCGTCCCCTCTGTGGGTGTGAGAAAGAGAGAGGGGGAGTGCCCGTGTGTGTGTCTGCACAGAAAGAGAGAGAGAGGGAGATGGAGTGCCTGTGTGTGTCCGTGGTGGGTGTGAGAAAGGGAGAGAGAGGGGGGGGGTCTGTGTGTCTGCACAGAAAGAGAAAGGGAGAGGGAGTGCCTGTGTGTGTCCGTGGTGGGTGTCAGGAAGGGAGAGAGAGAGGGGGTATTGTGTCCCCTCTGTGGGTGTGAGAAAGAGAGAGAGAGGGGGAGTGCCCGTGTGTCTCCGGGTTGTGTGTGAGAAAGAGAGAGATGGGGTGTATTTGTGTCTGCACAGAAAGAAAGAGAGGGAGATGGATTGCCTGTGTGTGTCCGCGGTGGGTGTGAGAAAGAGAGAGAGTGGGAGTGCCTGTGTATCTGCACAGAAAGAGAGAGCGTGAGAGAGAGGGAGTGCCTCTGTGTCTCCGAGGTGGGTGTGAGAAAGGGAGAGAGATGGGGTGCCTGTGTATCTGCACAGAAAGAGAGAGCGTGAGAGAGAGGGAGTTCCTCTGTGTCTCCGAAGTGGGTGTGAGAAAGGGAGAGAGAGTTGGAGTGTCTGTGTATCTGCACATAAAGAGAGAGCATGAGAGAGAGGGAGTGCCTCTATGTCTCCGAGGTGGGTGTGAGAAAGGGAGACAGAGATGGGGTGCCTGTGTATCTGCACAGAAAGAGAGAGCGTGAGAGAGAGGGAGTGCCTCTGTGTCTCCAAGGTGGGTGTGAGAAAGGGAGAGAGAGTGGGAGTGTCTGTGTGTCTGCACACTGGAGCCCATGCTTGCTGCAACTCGCATGCGGCGCGCACCCCTTGCCTACACGTGCACCCAAGGGGGGGGGGGGGGCCAGGGTCATGCACACCCACAAGCGGACCAGATGCTGGGGTGTCTGGGGTTCTCGCACAGCCTCCCCCGCCCAACATGCGCCGTACACCATGCGCGCTTGCGCGGGCATGCCCGACGAATGAATGCACCAATGCCCTCCTAACAGTCCTAAAACAGTCCTCCGAACAACCACGCGCACCCTGCACCATGCGGACGCAGGCGTGCCCGACGTCGAGAGGCGCTCCGATGAACTCTCAGCTTGTCGAATGCTTGAATGCCCATAAACTGTACTGTTGTTTTGTGAGACCCCACGAGGCACGCCAGCATGCCACCACAGCCCTGACGGTGCGCCTCCCATGCGCACAGGCATGCCCGACGTCGAGAGGCTCTCGCGGCGCCTGGAGGCGCAGAAGCTGGGGCTGCCCGAGCTGTGCCAGGTGTGGACGGGTTGTGGACGGGGCGTGGACGGGGTGTGGACAGGGTGTGGACGTGTGGTGTGGAATGTGTCGTCTCACTGCCTGTTTCAAAAGTCCCCCCTGTCCGCGCCCGGAGGACCCTGGGGCGTGAGTTCAGGCCTGTGGATGGCCCACCCACCGCCGATGGCACACCAGCAGCCTGCGCAGCTTTGCCTCGCCCCCTCCCGCTCACGAGTGCCGCGCTGCGTGGCTCGTACCGTGACATGTGTGACATGTGTGACGTGCGGCATATGTGGTGTACCGCAGCTGCACCCTTGTGCCTCGTCCCCCACCCGCGTGCCTAAACCCTAAACCCCTAACCCTGAACCCTAAACCCTAAACCCTTACATCCTAAACCCTAAACCTTGCCACCACATGCGTACGATGTGCACGCGCCCTGTAACCCGTCACTCACTCGCGCCGCACTGCGTGGCGTGTTTACCGTGATGTGTGACGTGTGATGTACCGCAGCTGTACCGCGCGAGCGCCGTGCTACCCCTCATCGAGGACGCGCTCAGGCAGCACACGGGGCCGCACGCGGACAAGCTCGTGGCGCGGTGGGTTATTTGCGCGTGGGGGGGGGGGCTGTGCGTGTGTGCGTGTGTGCATGCGTGTGTGTGTGTGTGTGTCGCACACAGGGCCGCACGCAAACAAGCTCGTGGCGCGGTGGTTAAATTGTGGGGGGGGGGCTCCTGTGTGTGTGTATGTGCTTGTGTGTGTGTGTGTGTGTCGCACACGGGGCCGCACACGGACAAGCTTGTGGCGCGGTGAGTGATTTGTGTGTGTGTTTGCATGATTGTCCTCCCATGTGCATGTGTGTGTGTCCGCCTATGCGTGTGTGTGTGGTGTGTGTGTGTGTGTGTATGTGTCGGTTGCGTCGTGCACGCGGACAAGCTCGGGCGCGGTTGGTGCAGTAGTAGCGTGTGTGCACACACACTGTTAAACAAGGCGACACTGGTCGTCTGCCACCCACAACGGCACCACGGCAAACACCTCACACACACACACACACACTCTGTCACACACACACACACACGTCTCCCAAACAAGCGCGCCTATCGTGTCGTCTGCCGCCCTCTTTCGTGTCGTCTGCCGCCCTCCGACGTGCTCACGATCGCGCACAACGGCGAGCACGCACACCACACACACACACACACACACACACCAAGCGCACCCGCCAGCCAGTGCGCAGCTTCGCCGACGTGCTCGCGACCGCGCAAAACGGCGAGCACAAACACACACAAACACACACACGCGCACACACACACTCCCTCACGGCTTAGCCAAGCGCTAAAACAAGCTCACCTGTCTCTCTTGCGCAGCTACGCCGACGTGCTCGCGACTGCGCACGACGGCGAGCACCTCACACTCACACACACGCACACGCACACATACCCGTCTGTGCTGCTCAGATACGCCGACGTGCTTTCGACTGCCCCCCCCCCCCAAACACACACCTGCACACACACACGCACACACACACACACACATACCAAGCGCACCTGCCCGCCTGTGCGCAGCCACGCCGACGTGCTCGCGACTGCGCACGACGGCGAGCACACACACACACACACACACACGCACACACACACAGTCCCTCACGGCTTAACCAAGCGCTAAAACAAGTGCACCTGCCGCCTTGCCTGTGTGCAGCTACGCCGGCGTGCTTTCGACTGCCCCCCCCCACCACCACCACCACACACACACACACACACCCCTTCACACACCCTCACACACACACGACTAGTACAAGCGCTAACACCGGCACATCTGTCCCTCCTGCCCGCGTGTGCGCAGCTACGCCGACGTGCTCGCGACTGCGCACGACGGCGAGCACCTGACCAAGTTTGAGGAGCTGCTCGAGGTGTGAGCGGTGCACACACGGGTTCCACTCCCTATCAATCTAACACAAGGCTCCCGTCAGCCTTCCGCTTGTCAAGATAGGCTGATGGATATTAGGCTATAAGATAGGCTATAAGATAGGCTAGATAGGATATTAGGCTATAAGATAGGCTGATGGATATTAGGCTAGGGTTCCAATGCTCGACAGCGAGCACCTGACCAAGTCCGAGGAGCTCTGTGAGGTGCGTCACAGGGTCACTCTTGCGTACTGCTGCAGCCCGCCGTCAACCTTGAGCGCACCCTCACCCTCATCTGCGATGAGGTACTCCTCGGGAGGAGGGCAACTCATCGCAGATGAGGTACTCCTCGGGGATGCGCTCGAGGTCAATGGCGGCCTGGAACTTGAGACATCGAGCAGTGCAGAACGCTAATGGGGCAGAGCAGCGCACGTGCCGTCACATACCTATTTTTAGAAGAAACACGGGGGAAGGAACGAGGGGGGGGGGGGGTCTGCCCCACGACCTCCTTGCCTCACTTCTCCCCGGCATTGCCCGTCTGCTCTCTGCCTCCTCAACTCTCTGCGTTATCTCAATTTCCAGGCTGCCATCGACCTCGAGCGCATCCCCGGGGAGTGCCTCATCTGCGCATTCAGCCCACCCCACCCCACCCCACCAGCTTTTCATGTCATTTCCACTGATATTTGAGACTCAGCGCTTGCTCTGCACCGCCTCATTAACTTTCTGCACTGCCTCATTGCCTCCTATCCCCCAGGCCGCCATCGACCTCGAGCGCATCCCCGAGGAGTACCTCATCTGCGCGAGCTACGACCCGCGGCTGGACGACCTCAAGGCGTCAAAGGTGCTTTCTACGGGTCTGTGGGGGTTTAGGGAGTAGGGCTAGGGGTAAGGGGCGCTAGCTAGGGCTAAGGTTGGAGCCCTGGACACGACTTTTTGTAGGGCCTGTTTTTGAGTCTAGATTTGTTAGGGTCATCTGTGCGAGC
>VFSX01000193.1:132500-162500 GCA_016618255.1 Chlamydomonas sp. UWO 241 | reverse complement strand
CTCCACAGTGCCGCACGGTTTATGCAATCGTAAGCTTTAGAATAGTCGACAAATGCCACAGCCATGCATTGTTTGTACTCGGCATGTGCCGCGCTCAGCGAGCGCAGAGTAAAAATTGCATCAACAGTGCCTCTGCTTTTTCTGAAACCACACAAGGCAGTGCGGGGAAAGCAGGTGGGCAACTTCGCGCTCCCTCGCTCAACCTAAACCAGCGTGTGTGTGTGTGTGCGCGTATGGTCCATTCTACACCCTGTTGATTGCCTCTGGCGGCGTTTAATGCGTCTGTGTGGTAGTGTGTGGGGGGGGGGGGCAGGCAGGCAGGCGGACAAGGCAGTGCGGGTCAACCTCACCTCCCGCGCTCAACTTAAACTAACTGACACGCAACAACGGCGCAAAGTTCACACACCTACGAGCTTGAGAACGCCGCCGAGCGCCATAACCTTCAACCAAACCCAAAACACCCCCCCCCAAAAAAAAATCAACCCCAACCCCACACCCTACCAAGCCCTCGATCCACCCTCACTCCCCACACCCCAGGCGCGCAACGACGGCACAAAGCTCACAACCCGCGAGCTCGAGCCACTCGGCAAGTATTTTTCAAGGCGTTAAGGCCCTCAAGCCCTAAAACCCTGCACCCCCCAAGCCCTAAACCCCAAGCCCTGAACCCTAGCCCCCTAACCCCTTATCAGGAGCGCAACGACGGCACAAAGTTCACAAACCTGCAAGCTCGAGAAGGCCGCCAAGTGCCTTAACCTTCAACCAAACCCTACCCCCCCCCAAAAAAAATTCAAACCCCAAACCCCAAACCCTACCAAACCCTTGATCACTCCCCTCACTCCCCACACCCCAGGCACGCGAGGACGGCACAAAGTCCACAAACCGCGAGCTCGGGAACGCCGCCGAGCGCCTTTAGAAACCCCTCGACGCTAAACCAAACCAAACCCTAAACCCTCAACCTTTCGTCATTAACCCGAAGCCAACCCCAGGCGCGCAAGGACGGCACCAAGTTCACAAACCGTGAGCTCGAGAAGGCGGCCGAGCGCCTTCACCCTGGACCAAACCGAATAAAGACTAGACCCAAACCCGAAGCCAAACCAAACTCTTGCCACCCCAGGCGCGCAAGGACGGCACCCAAGTTCACAAACCGCGAGCTCGAGAAGGCCGCCGAGCACTTGAACCCCTAAGCCCCAAACCCTACCAGACATGCACCAAACATGCACCAAACCCTAAACCAAACCCTTGTCACTGCAGGCGCGCAAGGACGGCACAAAGTTCACAAACCGCGAGCTCGAGAAGGCCGCCGAGCGCCTGAGCGCCGTGTCGGGGCAGTACGAGGAGCTGCAGCGGGAGCTGGTGGAGCAGGTGTGTGGAAGAGAGTGTGGAAGAGAGTGTGAACCAAGGGAAAATGTGGGAGGGGGTGTGGACGAGAGTGGGGGGGGAGAGCAGGTGTGGCGTGTGTGTGTTGTGGAGCTGGTACGAGGGGCTGCCGCTGTCACCAACACGTGGCGGTTGCAAACACATACGCACTCATGCACGCACACAGGTCGTCTCCGTCGCCCACACTTTCGTCGAGGTGTGGGAGGGTGTGGCAGGCCTGCTGGCGGAGCTCGACGTGCTGCTCGGCTTTGCTGACCTCGCTGTGTGCGCGCCCTCGCGCTACGTGCGACCGACGGTGAGTTTTTTTTGTGTTTTATGTTTTTTTATACAAGTTGTGGGAGAGTGTGGCGTGCGCCGGGAACTGGTGACCTCGCTGTGTGCGCGCCGTCTTTTGTTTTTGCTAGAAACAAATGGGAGGTCTCCTTTGCGCGAGACAGTAGCGTACATGCTCAAGACGTGCTGCTCGGATTTTCTGACCTGGAGGTTTGTTCGCGCTACGTGCGCACGACGGCGCGCGAGGGGCGCTTGTCGGCAGCCGCCACCCGTGCTATATGCACCCATTCACCGACCACCCACTTTCATCGCATGCCACCACGTCACCACGCTGCCGCCACGTTCGACTGACAAGATACAAACCGGCCAAATCGCAGATGCTGCCGGCCGAGCTCACGCGATTGTCGACGTACCCGCCACCCGTGTGGTTTGCACCACCTCACTGGCCACCTGACCCACCTGACCCACCATATGCCCTCCCCCTCCCATCCCATGTACACTGCATGACCCGTGCCCCACCACGCGCACATCTAGAGATGCTGCCCGCCGAGTCGGGCGAGCCCACGCGCTCGTCGACATACCCGCCACCCGTATATTGTATGCACCACTTCACCGACCATATGCACACTTCACCGACCATATGTACCACTTCACCGACCACCCAACCCACCTGCATTGCATGCCCCCCCCTACCCCCCCCCCATCCCATGTACAATGCATGACCCGTGCCCACCACGCACGCATCTACAGATGCTGCCCGCCGAGTCGGGCGAGCTCACGCGCTCGTCGGCACCTCGTCACTTACCACCTGACCCACCTGACCCACCTTGGGCGCATGCCCCCCCCCCCTCCCCCACTCCGCTGCACACTGCACTAACCCGTGCCACCTCACCACCGTGCCCCACCTCACTGCCACCGCCACAGATGCTGCTGGCCGAGTCGGGCGAGCTCGCGCGCTCGTGGGCAGCCGCGGCGCCCGTGCGCCACCCATGCTGTGCACCCATTCGCCTACACCACCCACGTTCATCGCACGCCACCACGCGGCAACATGACATATGCCACCCATGCTGTGCACCCATTCACCGACCACCCACGCTGCCGCCACGTTCGACTGACAAGATACAAACCGGCAAAATCGCAGATACTGCCCGCCGAGCTCACGTGCTCGTCGGCAGCCGCCACCCGTGCTGTGCACCACTTCACTGACCGCCCACCTGCATCATCGCGTGCCCCTCCCCCTCCCCTGTGCCCTGCATGACCCATGCCACACCACGCACACATCTACAGATGCTGCCGGCCGAGTCGGGCGACCTCACGCTCGTCGACGCACCCGCCACCCCTGCTATACACGCACCTATTCACCGACCACCCACCTTCATCGCATGCCACCACACCACCACGCTGCCGCCACGATCGACTGACTAGATACAAAACCCGGCCGAATCGCAGATGCTGCCCGCCGAGTCGGGCGAGCTCACGCTCGTGGGCAGCCGCCACCCGTGCGTCGAGGCGCAGGAGTCGGTCGAGTTCATCAAGAACGACTGCAGGTATTATTATATACTATACGATAATAATAAAAACTGAAATTGTGAAATAATGTTGGGTTTAGACACCGCTATCCCTTGTGAAAAAAACGTCTTACACCTTTCTTAAACCTGCCCCAACCCCGCTAACTGGGCATGGTGGCGTGCGTTGAGGCGCAGGAGTCTGTCAAATTCATCAAGAATGACTGCAGGTGCTTCATTTTAATTTATTTGACAGCATTTTTTTTCTTTTCTTAATCGTTGATGGATGATCAACCCTGCCTAAACCCCAAAACTTACATGGTGGCGTGCGTCGAGGCGCGGGAGTCGGTCGAGTTAATCAAGAACGACTGCAGGTGTTTCAAATCAGTTACAGTTACATCGGCTTTCCAGCAAAGACTACCTCTAGTCCTAGTACCACCGCCTAGACCCAAGTCCAGTTCTGGCCCTAACAATTACTTGTGAGGGGCGGTAGCCACCAGCCGGCTGCCTGCCAACGTGTAGTCCCAGAGCAAAAAGGAGAGCTATTGTGCGACGCCTCCAAAATAGGTCCTAACTGCTTCTAGGGGATAGGGGGTCAAGTGGCGCTTGCCAATCTACTTGACCGCCGTGGTGGAGGGGCCGGCGCCTGAGGGGCAGCCGGACCGTACACCACGGCTCTCCACCCGACCCTATCCTGAGCACGCTCAAACGCCGTGTCCGAAAAAGTCTTCCAATCAGAACGAGTGCCACTAGTTTCGCCTAGCTGCTGAATCAGTAGCTTAAGAAAATAGTGTCGGGAGGAGGCTGGAGGCCGGCCTTGCTGCCGAGCCACATCCATTGTGCAGTCAAAAGTCGTACGAGGAAGACGAGAAGCCGGCATGCGCATCACATGGCCTAGCCACTGCATTGATCGCTTTGCCACAAGGCTCTCAATTGGCTCAGTGTCGCACGCCTGCCGAATATAAGTTAATCTGTGCCGGTCGACCAGGCGCACACCCAGAATGCGACGAAGGCAGTTAGAGTGGGCAACCTCCAATCGAGTCAGTTGTGTTTTAGTAGGGGCCCATGTTTCGCAGCCGTACAGAAAGTGGGGCAGCACGAAAGTGTTGTAAACCCGCATCTTAGACTGCACTTGCATCTTCTTGCTGGCCCAAATCTTATCAAAAGACGCAAACACGCCCAGCGCGCGACCGACACGCACACCGATCTCCTTTTCCACACCACCACTCTGGGTTATCCAACTCCCTAGATACTTAAATGCAGAGACGGTCTTCACTTCACCACCAGTCAGCGCAAACGTGGGCAGATCCGCGTCAAAATCTGCTGGCAAAATCATCACTTCTGTCTTGGCGGCGTTGATTTGCATGCCAAAGCTAGAGGACACTTTGTCAAGGATTTTCAGCATAAGCGCCAACTGAGCTGGGTCATGCGAGAACAAACATAAATCGTCGGCATACATCAGCATTACTATGCGCTCAACCGACGACGACAACACAGAGCCGCCGGCTCGGGTCACGACTGACACGCCAGCCCCTCTGGCATCATGTCTAGCGCCTTTTTCACTATGTGGTCAATAAAAACATTGAACAACACAGGAGCAATGACGCACCCCTGTCGCACACCAGACGACACGGGGAAATCGTGCCCGATTTTCCCAGCCAGCCGCACGGCAGCTGCGGTGTTGGTGTGAAGATCCTCCAACAGATCAATAATGTGCGGATGAACACTATATAATCTAAGGACTCTCCACAGTGCCGCACGGTTTATGCAATCGTAAGCTTTAGAATAGTCGACAAATGCCACAGCCATGCATTGTTTGTACTCGGCATGTGCCGCGCTCAGCGAGCGCAGAGTAAAAATTGCATCAACAGTGCCTCTGCTTTTTCTGAAACCACACTGAGCCTCATGCAACTGACCATCAACCTGCGTGGAGACGCGGTGCAGAAGTATGGCAGCGTACACTTTCCCGGCAATAGAGAGAAGGCTTATACCGCGGTAGTTACCAGGGGAGTCACGCGGACCCTTCCCCTTATATAACGGTGTGATAATAGCAGTTTTCCATTCCCTCGGGGCTCTCCCCGACTGCCATACGGCGATGATGACCCGGTGGAGCCATGCGATGGCAGGTGGGCACCGCAACAGCATGGCGTCCAGCTGGTCACCGCCCGGAGCGGCAGCCGAGCGCAACGCTCGCACACACGCCTCCGTCTCAGCCAGGTCAGGGGGGCGCCCGTGCGCTTCGTCCACCTCTGTGGCGCGTGTGAGCTCAAACGTTTCAAATCAATTAATTTGAAAGCATTTATTTGGAATTTATTCTTATATTGATCCAATACCCTGTCTGAACCCCTAAACCTACATGGTGTGGTGGCGTAGCGTGCGTCGAGGCTCAGGAGTCGGTCGAGTTCATCAAGAACGACTGCAGAACGACTGTAATAATCAGGGCCAGCCTGCTGGCGGTGCTCGGGTTCCAGGCCATTGCTCGACCAAGCCCTCAACCCCTACTAAGCCCCAGCTCTGGAGAGCCCTCATGAACTCTCGTCTCTTCTCTTCTCTTCTCTTCTAGGCAGCCCAGGTCAGGACGGGGCCAAACCCTCAACTATGAATCCCAAACCCTAAAACCCTCACCATCCCTCACCCCCAAAACCCAAACCCTAAACCCCAACCCTTGTAGGCTGGTGCGTGGCGCGTCCTGGTTCCAGGCTATCACGGGACCAAACCCTGAAAATCGTCAACGCAAAGCCCTAAAACCCTAAACCCACCAACTGCCAACTGCCCACCAACTGACGCCCAACTGCCACCCAACTGCCAACCACCTTCAGGCTGGTGCGCGTTGAGTCGTCAGAAGCGGCATCGCTGTCGTCGTAACCCTGTATCCACAACCCAAGGCACCTGAACCCTGGAGCTCTAAACCCCTAAACCCTCATGCCCAAACCTTATAGGCTCGTGCGCTGTGAGTCCTCGTCCCAGGCCACCACGGGGTCAAACCCTTAAAACCCTCAACCCACGGCCCTGAAACCCTAAATCCACCAACTGCCAGCCAAATGCCCACCAAATGCCACCCAAATGCCACCCAAATGCCCACCACATGCCACCCAACTGCCCACCAAATGCCACCCAACTGCCGCCCAACTGCCACCCAACTGCCACCCAACTCCCAAACAACTGCCCCCAAGTACCAAACAACTGACAAACAACTGACAAAAAACTGACAAAAAAACTGACAAAAAACTGACAAAAAAAAACTGACAACCGCCTTCAGGCTCGTGCGCGGCGAGTCGTGGTTCCAGATCATCACTGGTCCCAACATGGGCGGCAAGTCGACATTCATCCGCCAGGTCCGTGCGTGTGCGAGTGTGCGTGTGTGTGTGCGTGTGTGTTTTTGTGTGGGGGAGGTTCCAGGTCATCACGGGTCCCAACATGGCGGCAAGTCAACGTTAATTCGTCAGGTGCGTGCGTGTGCGATCGTGTGTGCGTGCGTGTGTGTGTGTGTGTGTGTGTGTGTGTGTGTTTGTGTGGGGGGGGATCCAGGTCGGAACTGGGCGGCAAGTCGACGTTCGTCCGTCAGGTGCATGCGTGCGTGAGTGTGCATGCGTGCGTGTGTGTGTGTGCGCTTGTGTGTGAGTGTGTGTGCGAGTGTGCTTCCGTGTGCATGCGTGTGTGTGCATGGGTGCGGGGGGGGGGGGGGTCTTGGTCGACACTGGTCCCAACATGAGCGGCAAATCGACGTTCATTTGCCAGGTGCGTGCGTGTGCGATCGTGTGTGTTTGCGTGGGTGTGCGTGGGTGTGGGGTGTGTGGGGTGGATCCAGGTCGGTACTGGGCGGCAGGTCGACGTTCGTCCGCCAGGTGCGTGCGTGTGCGAGTGCGCATGCGTGTGTGTGTGGGTGCGTGTGTGCGTTTGTGTGGGGGAGGATCCAGGTCATCACGGGGCCCAACATGGGCGGCAAGTCGTCGTTCATCCGCCAGGTGCGTGTGTGTGTGTGTGCATGCGTGTGTGTGCATGTGTGTGCGTGTGTGTGCGTGTGTGTGTGGGAGGGGGGTCCAGGTCGACACTGGGCCCAGCATACGCACACACACACACACACACCGCAGGTCGGTGCGTGCGCGCCGCTCGCCCAGACACACACACATACACACACACACGCACTGCAGGTCGGTGTGTGCGTGCTGCTCGCGCAAATCGGCTGCTTCGTGCCAGCGGACGAGGTGTGTGTGTGTGTGCGTGTGTGTGTGCATGTCTGTGTGTGTGCATGACGTTCCTGGGCGTGCATCTTTGCCCTCATATGACTTTTATCGGACTCTCCTGTTCAAACCCTAAGGTTTCCGGTTTTTAAGTTTACACCAAACCCTAACCCCCTAAACTTTAAACCCTAAACCCTAAACGCTCCTGTTCAAACCTCCTGGACTCCCCAAACAGGCTCCCGTGTTTGAACCTTTCTAATCTCACCCACCCCCCCCCGCGCCCCCCCCCCGTATAGGCGCGCACCGGCGTGCGCGGCGCGACGTTTGCGCGCGCCCGCGCTCCGCATGGCCCCCACGCCACCCTTATAACCCTCCACCCCACACGCACACACGACCCCCCTCCCTGGGCGCGCCGGCGCTCCGCATGGCCCCCACACGCCACTCCTGACCCTCCCTGGGTCAAGAGTCAACCCCTTCAAAACCCACGCACACACGCACACACACACACCGCGTGCACAGCAATCATGATGGCAGATGGCATGCCAGCGGTTTCATTTTAACAGCTCCAGGCCTCTTTCCCAGGGTCAAATGCGCCGTGAAAGGCATCCGACAGACTGTAAAATAGACTAAAATCGACCCCTATACACATGTGACCCCCTTCCCAGGCGCGCATCAGCGTGCGTGACGCGATCTTTGCGCGCGTTGGCGCGGGCGACTGCCAGCAGCGCGGCGTGTCGACGTTCATGGCAGAGATGCTGGAGACGGCAGCGATCTTGAAGGTGTGTGCGTGTGTGTGTGTGTGTGTGTGCGTGTGTGTGTGTGTGAGTGCGTGGAGGGGAGGCGATTGCCAGCAGCGCGGTGTTTTCACGTTCGTGGCAGAGATGCTGGAGACGGCAGCGATCTTGAAGGTGTGTGCGTGTGTGTGTGTGTGCGTGTGTATGTGTGTGTGAGTGCGTGGAGGGGGGGCGATTGCCAGCAGCGCGGTGTTTTCACGTTCATGGCAGAGATGCTGGAGACGGCAGCGATCTTGAAGGTGTGTGCGTGTGTGTGTGTGTGTGTGCGTGTGTGTGTGTGTGTGAGTGCGTGGAGGGGAGGCGATTGCCAGCAGCGCGGTGTTTTCACGTTCGTGGCAGAGATGCTGGAGACGGCAGCGATCTTGAAGGTGTGTGCGTGTGTGTGCGCGTGTGTGTGTGTGTGCGTGTGTATGTGTGTGTGAGTGCGTGGAGGGGGGGCGATTGCCAGCAGCGCGGTGTTTTCACGTTCGTGGCAGAGATGCTGGAGACGGCAGCGATCTTGAAGGTGTGTGCGTGTGTGTGTGTGTGTGTGCGTGTGTATGTGTGTGTGAGTGCGTGGAGGGGGGGCGATTGCCAGCAGCGCGGTGTTTTCACGTTCGTGGCAGAGATGCTGGAGACGGCAGAGATCCTGAAGGTGTGTGTGTGTGTGCGAGTGTGTGTGTGTGTGTGTGTGCGGTCGATTGTGCAGCCCGTTGGACGCCTCATGTGTGTGTGTACGAGTGTGCGCGTGCATGTGTCTGAGCTTTAAGCAGAACCTCTAGTTTTCTGCTCATCCACGATCTAAAGACCCACGATTAAGCAGGAAACGGTACAGTGTGCTCGTGTGTGTGTGCTCGTCGTAGCGCGTGCGTATGCGTGTGTGGCAGGGCACGGAGGCGCTGCTCTGGGCATGTTTTTGTTAGCACAAATCTTATGCTCGGGACCATTTTGTGTGTGCGTCTGCGTGCGCCCGGACTGTCGTCCCGCAACGCACTGCTGCCCATGTGTACGCAACCCACAAACACACACGCGCAGCCTCCTTCCCATCTGCCGCGTGTACATGCGTACACAACCCACCCACCCACATACACACACACATGACTCTCACACACACAGCCTCCCTCCCATCTGCCGTGTGTACTCCCACAGGGAGCGATACACACACACACACGCAGGGCCGACCGAGCGCTCGCTCGTGATCATCGACGAGCTGGGGCGCGGCACACACACACGCACACACACACACACACACACAGGGCGCGACTGAGCGCTCGCTCGTGATCATCGACGAGCTGGGGCGCGGCAGAAGCACAACACAAACACAACGCACACGCACACACACGCACACACACCTCAGGGCGCAACCGAGCGCTCACTTGTGATCATCGTCGTGGGGCGCGGCACACAAACGCACACACACACACACATACGCACACACACCTCAGGGCGCGACCGAGCGCTCGCTTGTTATCATCGACGAGCTGGGGTGCGGCAGAATCACAACACAAACACACACGCACACAAACGCACACACACACACTCACCGCGCACACACACACCTCAGGGCGCAACCGAGCGCTCGCTCATGATCATCGACGAGCTGGGGCGTGGCACACACAAACACGCACACACACACGCACACACACACACACACACCGAGCGCTTGGTCATTATCATCCACGAGCTGGGGCACGGCACACGCACACACACACACACACACACGCGTCCCTCCCCTCCCCCGACACACACACACGACCCTCCTCAGGGCGCAACCGAGCGCTCGCTCGTGATCATCGACGAGCTGGGGCGCGGCACACACACACAAACATGCACACACACACACACACCGAGCGCTCACATGCACACACACCGAGCGCTCGGTCGTTATCATCGACAAGCTGGGGCACACGCGCACACACACACACACACGCGCGTCCCTCTCCTCCCCCGACACACACACACGACCCTCCTCAGGGCGCAACCGAGCGCTCGCTCGTTATCATCGACGAGCTGGGGCGCGGCACACACACACAAACACGCACACACACACACACCCGCACCGAGCGCTCACATGGACACACACCGAGCGCTTGGTCGTTATCATCCACGAGCTGGGGCACGGCACACGCACACACACACACACACGCGTCCCTCCCCTCCCCCAGCACACACACACGACCCTCGTCAGGGCGCAACCGAGCGCTCGCTCGTGATCATCGACGAGCTGGGGCGCGGCACACACACTAACACGCACACACACACACACACACACGCACGCACACACATACACACACACACACACACCGAGCGCTCACATGCACACACACCGAGCGCTCGGTCGTTATCATCGACGAGCTGGGGCACGGCACACGCGCACACACACACACACACACACACGCGTCCCTCCCCTCCCCCGACACACACACACGACCCTCCACAGGGCGCAACAGAGCGCTCGCTCGTCATCATCGACGAGCTGGGGCGCGGCACGTCGACGTACGACGGGTTTGGCCTCGCGTGGGCCATCTCGGAGCGCATCATGGAGGTAAGTGCGTGTGTGTGTGTGTGTGCCTGTGTGTGTGTGTGCATGTGTCACCCGCTTTTGTGTGGGTGTGCGTGCGGGCAATCCCAGAGCGTATCATGGAGGTGCATGTGTGTGGTGAAGTGTCGCACGCTATAAGGATTTCGGCTTTAGAGTTGTTAGGGCCAGAACTTGGTTCCCAAACCCCAATCCTAACCCCCACACCCTACACACAGTCTGTCGGCGCGCCCACGCGCTTCACCACCCACTTCCACGAGCTGACCCCCATGTGCCCTTACCCCCACCCCCACCCCACACACACGCACACAGTCCTTCGGCGTGCCCACGCTCTTCGCCACCCACTTCCACGAGCTGACCGCCCCTCCTCTACCTCACCCCCCACCCCTTGTGTCCTTGTGCCCTTGTGCCCTAAACACCAACCCTCCTCTCTCCCCACACACACCCCACCCCACACACACCTCCACCCCCACACCCCACCCACAGTCCGTCGGCGCGCCCGCGCTCTTCGCCACGCACTTCCACGAGCTGACCGAGCTGACTGGCCCGGGCGGCGTGCGCAACCTGCATGTCGCGGCGGTACGTGCGCCACAGTGATTACCTGTTGAATTTTGATGAATTCTGATTGATTTTCTGGCAGGCTCCAGAGGCTTTTCATGTTTTTTCTGGATGGCTCGCCATTTGGCTAGAACTCCGGCTCCGTGGCTCTCCAGACTCCGGGTCCAAGCACCGAAAAGGAGACCACTGGTGCGCTAGCAAACAGATGCCGATGTGCAGATGCGTGCACGCACACGCACGCATATGCTTGCACACACACGAACACACACACGTGCTCACAAAGCAACATGTGCACACACACACTCTCACAAACCAGCACACGCACACACGCACCCTCGCGCCCCCCAAAAAAACGCACGTACACACACACACTCACCAGCACACACGCAGACGGTCGACTCCTCGAGGCGCAAGCTTGAGGTCGCACACATGCACACACACACACACACACACACAAACCAACACACGCACACACGCACCCTCACGCTCACAAACCAGTGCACGCACACGCGCACACGACCACACGCACCAACACACACGCAAGCAGTCTCCTCGAGCCGCAAGCTCACGATGCACACACATGCACACACACACACTCACACTCACAAACCAACACACACACACGCACCCTCACGCTCACAAACCAACGTACGCACGCACACGCACACACGCCCACACTCACCAGGGTTGACAGGTTTTACACGTACGCGTTGGAGGACCCCGGGGCGTGATTTAAGGCCTAGACTACACGTCTTGGGGAGCTCTACTGAGAGAGCCCGCAAGGCCACGCCCTCACTTACAAACCAACACACACGCAGGCGGTCGACTCATCGAGCCGCAAGCTCACGAAGCACACACACACACGCGCACACACACACACGCACGCATACACACACACACTCAAAAACCAATACACGCGCACACACACACACACACGACCTCGCGCCCACAAACCAACGTACGCACGCACACAGCTGCACAGTCTCTCACGCCCCACAAACCGACACGCACGCACGCAGGCGGTCGACTCATCGAGCCGCAAGCTCACGATGCTGTACCAGATCCGCGACGGGCCCTGCGACCAGTCGTTCGGCATCCAGGTGGGTGGGTGTGTGGGTGTGTATGCGCGCGCATGGGTGCATGGGTGTGCGCACGCGTTTGTGTGTGTGTGTGTGTGCGTGGTGTGTGAGTGCGACCAGTTGTTCGACATCCAGGTGTGTGTGCGTGGGTGTGTGTGCGCGCGTGTGTGCATGTGCGTGGGCGTGCGCTCGCGTGCATGTATAGCGTGTGTGTGTGTGCGTGGTGTGTGTCTTTGAGTGCAACCAGTCCTTCGGCATCCAGGTGTGTGTGTGTGTGTTTGTGTGTGTGTGTGTGTGCGCGTGCATGCGAGTGTGTGTGCGTGGGGTGGTGTCGCGCACCAATCTCACGATGTTGTACCAGATCCGCGACAGGCCTTGCGACGAGTCGTTCGGCATCCAAGGCGTGTGTGTGTGTGTCTGCGTGGGTGTGTGCATGCGAGTGTGTGTGCGTGGGGTGGTGTCGCGCACCAATCTCACGATGTTGTACCAGATCCGCGACAGGCCTTGCGACCAGTCGTTCGGCATCCAAGGCATGTGTGTGTGTGTGTCTGCGTGGGTGTGTGCATGCGAGTGTGTGTGCATGGGGTGGTGTCGCGCACCAATCTCACGATGTTGTACCAGATCCGCGACAGGCCTTGCGACCAGTCGTTCGGCATCCAAGGCGTGTGTGTGTGTGTCTGCGTGGGTGTGTGCATGCGAGTGTGTGTGCGTGGGGTGGTGTCGCGCACCAATCTCACGATGTTGTACCAGATCCGCGACAGGCCTTGCGACCGGTCGTTCGGCATCCAAGGCGTGTGTGTGTGTGTGTGTGTCTGCGTGGGTGTGTGCATGCAAGTGTGTGTGGGAGGGGGGTCGCGCACCAATCTCACGATGCTGTACCAGATCCGCGACGGGCCGTGCGACCAGTCGTTCGGCATCCAAGGGGTGTGTGTGTGTGAGTGTGTGTGTGTGTGTGTGTCAGGGGTTTCCTTTCCGATCGGGAAACGAAACAAGGCGTCTCCGAAGGGCGCGCCCCCGATGGTTTTGGGGAGGGTGCGTTTGGGAACACCGACGTGCGGAGGCGATGTTTTCGGGGAAATGAGTGAAATCATCGTTTTCGCACTTTTCAAAGCGATTTGGGGGGCTGCAGCCGAAAGTCCCGACGAAACCGGGAAAAACTCTTCAGGAAAAACGCAAGGATGACTGACCCCAAGGAAACCCCTGGTGTGTGTGTATGTGTGTCGGTGAGAAGTGCTCTGTGATGCATGTCACACAACAGGGCTTCGTCTCTACCTCCCGGCAAGCCCCAACGGTCAACAACCCACGCCGACATGGCGCGCGACGCCGAGACAGTCAGTTTTCGACGGAGTCAGCGAGCAGTGACGAACGCCAACCGCCAACCGACGCCAGCTAACCACCACCCGCCAACAACGCACGTCAACGGAGTCAGCGAGCAGTGCCCAACAACCGACCGCCAACCAACGCCAACCAACCACCAACCGCCAACAACGCAGGTCCCAGCGTCGGCCAACTTCCCGGCAGGCCCCAACCAACACCCGGCGAGCCCAAACCGAAACACACAGCCACCAACCGCCAACCAACCGCCACAACCAACACCGACCGCCGACCGCCACCAACGCAGGTCGCCGAGTCGGCCAACTTCCCGGCGAGCGTCGTCGCGGACGCAAAGGCGAAGCTCGCGCAGCTAGAGGCGGGCGAGTCGGCGCTGCGCGGCGCGACGGCCGCCGCCGCAGCAGCCGCGACCGCGGGCACGAAGCGCGCGCGCGAGGAGGACGGCGACGCGGCGACCGCGTTCCTGCGCGCGGTCGCGGCGCTGGACGTGGAGGCGCTCGGCACGGCCGCGGCGGCCGAGCACGCGCGCGCGCTGCTCGAGCGGTACGAGTCTGCGCGCGGCGGCGGAGGGGACAAGCCCGTGGCGAAGAGGGTCGAGGTCGGGGCGTCGGCGTGAGCGTTAGCGAGGTTTTAGGGTGGAGCGTGTGGAGCGCGTGCACGCAGTTTGCACAGTGTGTGTGGGGTGTGTGCTGGTCGCGGCTGTGGCACTCGGCACGTGCGCGTTGGCCCCCCTCCCCCCCTCCTGGTTCAACTTGATTTCAACCTGATTAGGGTATGTCCGACAGCTCCTCGGTAGAAATTGCTAGTTATAGTCCTGCTCCCTCCCCACGGCAGTCCCCGAGGC
Organism: Chlamydomonas sp. UWO 241; assembly: GCA_016618255.1. NCBI lineage: Eukaryota > Viridiplantae > Chlorophyta > Chlorophyceae > Chlamydomonadales > Chlamydomonadaceae > Chlamydomonas > Chlamydomonas priscui. Next base: position 148,039 of record VFSX01000193.1, on the reverse strand, counting down.
GGCTGTCTGAATCCCACTAGGGCCCGAGGGTGCGTCCTGTAAACCTGTACAACCTGTCCTGATGTGGAGCCTGTCCTGCAACTGCAGGCATGGTCCGGCTGCGTTGTTCCGTGCGGCTGTTGATACGGGGCTGTGTACTAGGGGCACACCCCGCAGCAAAGGGAGGCAGTGCCGCCCTCCGCAGGAAGGCCAAGGAGCAGTTTCGGAATGGTTATGGCGCGGCCCTACCAGCTCCGGGCACCTGCCGCCTCTGCGGCACTTTCGTTAAAGTGCTGCACTCTGGTGTAAGGCCTGCCCTCAGGCCCTGGCTTACATGCGGTCTATCCTAAGGGGCGGGCCCCCTGGTCCCGTAACAGCTGTGCTCCGGAGCACCCTTGCGCAGTCCTTGCATGTGGCGTTTAAAGGGCATGTGTATACGCGCGGGGGAGTGTGTGCGTGTACGTGCGGGGGAGAGTGTGCACGTGCGCGGGAGTGCGTGCGTGTACGTGCGGGGGACGCGCACGAGGTGGTAGTGCACACACTGCACTCAGCGGCCGCCGAGTTTGAGTGCCCCAACTGTGGGTGGTCGTTTGTAGCTATCGGGCAGCGCAAGAAGATGTAACAGAAAGGGCTGCCGACTGTGCCGTCGCTTGGCGCGGCTGCTCGGCTCCCACGCAACGTGCCCGTGACCCTCCCCACCACCACCCTGTCCTGTTCGCCACCTGTGCATGCTGCTGCTTTCCTCGCGGGCGGCACCAGGGCTGCGCGTCAATCAACTGGCGTGCTTTTACAACCGGGGAAGACCAGCGGGGGAAGCTGGCACACATGCACCCGCTGGTTCCGTGTCACAGTCCTCTGCAACTGTGCAATCTCAATACATCGGTCAGTCAGCAGACAGTTGGGGTCACTGAAACATTTACGATCACATGATTGTTGGTCGCACACACAGTTGGTCGCACGCAGAGTTGGTCGCACACACATACTCAATGTAGTGTGTAGCTTGATATTGCTCCTCTCCCACATGTCCCCATACGCCCAACCACTCGCGCGCGCGCGCTCAATCACTGCTGCTGGTTGGCGAGCAGCGGACAGCGCGCGACCACCTCGAGGTCGCCGTACGCGGCCGCCTGCACCAGCATCACGTACCCCCTGTTCTGCAGCACCAGCAGGTCGTAGAAGGCCTGCGCGGACGCCGTGCGGCGCGCCCCGCGCTCCGCGGCAGCGGCCGCGCCCGACGCGGCGGTCGAGCGCCGCGCGTGGTGGCGCTCGGCCGGGAGGAGGTCGCCGGGGAACGACACCGACGGCTGCTCCTGCTGAGAGCCCCCGCTGCCGCCGCCGCCGCTGTCGCCGCCGCTGGGCCCGTCGCCGCTGTCGTCGTGCGCCCCAGCCGTGCGCGCGCGCTTGGCCGGGCTGGGTCCAGCCGCAGCCGCCGACCGCTCCGCGAGCAGCGCCTGCAGCGTGCGCAGCATCGCCTTGGTGCGCGCAGTGAAGCCGGTGTCTGCGGGGCCGTCCGTGGCGCCGCCGGCGCCACCGCGCGCGTCGTCGTCGCCGCCGCCGCCGCCGCCGCTGCCGCCAGCACCGCCCAGTAGGATCTCCTCCTCGCACTCCCCATCGTCGCCCCCGCCGCCATGGTCATCACCATCGCCGCCGCCGCGGCCGTCCTCCTCGTCCTCCACGCCCTCACTGGGCGCCATGTCGTCGTCGTCGTCGCCGTGACGTGCGCGCCGCGACTCCTCAAACGCGTCCAGCCCGCCCTCCAGGTACGGGTCTGCACCGTTGCCATCACCTGCGCTGTTGCCAGCGCCCGTGCCGTCGCCCGGCGCGGCCGTCGACCCGCCCCGCGACGCGCCCGCGCCCCCCCCTCCCTCTGTGGGCGCTGCCAACTCGCTCGCATGCTGCTGTGGCTGCAGCTGCTGCAGCAGCTGCTGCTTTGCGCGCGCCGCCAGCGTCCTGGCGGGCGGCGCGCTGCGCCGCCCGCCCGCGACGCCCCCCGGCGCTGCGGCAGCGGCGGCGGCAGCGGCAGCCGCATAGCCGCCCGCACGCGCCGTGGCGTACAGTGCGCGCAGCACCGGGTGCAGAAACTGCTGCTGCGCGGCCGCCGCCGCCGCGGGCGGTGAGAGCAGCGCCACCAGCGCGTCCGCCGCCGCGCTGTGCGGCCCGGCGGCGGCGGCGGCGGCGCGCGCGCCGTGGCTGGGGAGCGGGCTCGTTGGCGCGCGCGGCTCTGCGTGCCGCGGCCGCATCAGCGGGCTGCGGTCCATGAGGTACGAGCGGTACGCGCTGTTGGTGAGGGTGGAGCCGCTGGGGTCGACGACCGGCGCGAAACGGCGCGCGGCGGGGGAGGCGCGCACGCGCGCCGCGGTGGCCCCGCTGCCGCTAGCGCCGGCGCCCTGCGCGGTTGCGGGCGTGGCGGCGGCGCCGGTGGCGGGCGACAGCGTGGCGCGGCCGGCTCTGGCGGGGCTCGGCGTGATCGGCGCAGCAGCGGCGGCGGCAGCGGCAGCGGTAGCGGTGGCGGTGGCGGCAGCAGCCGCAGCGGCAGCAGCGGCAACGGCAGCGGTGGCGGCGGCGGCCTCGGGCGCGGGCTCTGCCCCTCCGCCTGCGGGCCCCGCCTTGCCGTCCGCCTGCGCCGCGCCCGCGCCCGCACCCGAGCCTGATTCGCCGCCCCCAGGCGGTGCCTGCTGCTGTGGCACCCTGGGGCCGGTCTGGCTGCCCGCCACTGGCGCCGCCCCGTGCCCATGCGCGCCGTGATCAGCGGTCGCGCCAAACTCAAACATGTCGTCGTCTTCGGGCACCGCGAACAGCTCGTCGTCGGCGTCGCCGCAGGGCGCTCCCTCGTCTTCCTCCTCCTCCTGCGCCTCTTCCTCCTCCTGCATCTCCTGCTTGGGCACCAGCAGCAGCGGCTGCGGGTTCTCGCTCGCGAGCTGCAAGTGCGAGTGGTGGGATGCGTGGCATGCTCAGTGTGGCATGCATGACAAGTGGCATGATCAGAGGCATGCATGCGATGAGTGGCATGAGCTGAGTGGCATGATGAGTGGCATGGTGAGTGGCATGATCAGTGGTTTCTGTCTCAGCTGTCTTCAGAGTGTTCAGTTTGTCCCTACAAGTCACGCGTGACCACGGATGTTTTCAATCCATCTGTGTTTCAACACAAAACTTCCACATGTGTGTGGCATGCATGGTGAGTGGGTTCATCAAAGGCATGCATGCAATGAGTGGCATGGCGCGCGGCGTGACGGCTGGCATGGCGAGACAAACGACGAGGCTCACCGGCGTCAGCCCCCACGACGACATCGTCTGGCTCGCCCCTGTCGCCGACGGCCCCGTCAGCGCCGCGAGCTCGTCGTCGCCGAGGTCATAGTCAAACTGCTCCGGCACCTCGGCCTCAAACATCTCGTCCTCCAGGTCGCGACAGCCGCCGCTCGCGCTGCCCCCGCCCGCGCCGTCAAAGCCGCCTGACATGCTGCCGTGCCGGCCGAGCGTCGGGCCGCCGCTGGCCGCGGGGCCGCCGTTGCCGCCGCCGCCCATCGGGCCGTACGTCGGCGCGGGCGTGCGCGGCGTGCCTGCTCCCCACTGCTGGCTGCCCAGCCGGCCGTGTGACCCCCCTCCGTGCTCGCCCCCCGGTGACCCGGGCGACGCCCCCGCCCCCGCCCCGCTGAACGCGCCGCTGCCGCCCGCCTGGCTCGCAAAGACCTCCTCGTCCTCCGTGAGGCTGTACACGTTGACGTCGCCGCCGTCGGCAAGCCCGTCGCCGTCGGACGACCCGCCGCCCGCCAGCGCCCCGCGCCTCCGGTGCGCCCGCTTCGGCGTCGCCTCGCAGCCGTCTTCGCCGCCGTCTTCCTCGTGCTGCGGGTCGTCGCCCTCGCCCCCGCCTGCGCCCGACCCCGACGGCCGGCTGTCCAGGACGTCCCCCATGCGCAGCAGCGCAGCGTCGAGATCCTGCTGGAGGTAGTGCACCTGCACCGGCGGGCGCGGAGTGTGGCGTGTGCGGTGTGGCGTAGTGTGTGGCGCGGTGCAAGCACCGCACATGCGCAGCTCTTGTACAGCCGGCACACGTGCACTGCCCCCGCACAGCCCCCGCAATGCGCACGCAAACCATGGTACCAAACGTTGCGTAAGCACTGCACATGCACAGCTCGTGTACAGCTGGCACAAATGCATTGCCCCAGCACAGCCCCCTCATTTCAGGGGTGAAAGAGTGGTACCAGGGCCGACATGTGTGTGCCCCACGCACTGCGCAAACAATGCCTCTCTTTAATCTGGTAGGGGCGGAGGCGCGGTGGCGCGGTGCGTGGCGCGGTGTCGCAGTGTGTGCGGTGGCGCGTTGTGCGGTGCGGTGCGCACGCGCTCACGCACACACGCTCACACACACGCACGCACACACACATGCACGCACGCACGTATTTGCGCACACAGACGAGCTTGCACGCACACACGCACGCACGCACACACGCACGCACACAGTCTTGCAAGCACGCACGCACGCTCACACACACGCACACACACCTTTCGCGCGTAGACTTTGACGATGCCGAGGAGCAGTTGCCCGCTGAGGCGCAGCGCGAGCGGCGGTTCACCAGCGCTGGATCCCGGTGCATCCGCCGGCTGCTGCATGACCGCGTCCACGCTGGTCGCGATGTTGGTGTCGAAGACTTGCTGGCGCTTGAGTTGGCGGTCCATGTGCGCGGCCATCCAGACGACCTGTGGAGGAGGGGAGAGGGGGCGCGCGTGTGTCGCTGGCGGCATTTCTGCTGGTGCATCACGCAGCACCGCAGCTGTTGCTGTTGCTGCTGCTGCTGCTGGACCCTAGATGCAGGCAGTGTGTGTGTGTGTGTGTGAGCGCGCGCGTGTGTGTGTGTGTGTGTGTGTGTGTTCGTGCGCGTGCGCGTGTGCGAGTGTGTGCGCGTGTGTGCGTGTGCGCTTGCATGTGCTGCATGCTGTTTAAAAGCATGGCATGGCCGCTTGGCGGAGCGCACCTGCAGGGGCCCGCCCTTGGACAGGATCTGCACACTGTAGAACGACATGCTGCTGGTGCTCGCCTATCGCCTGCGCCACACGCTGACAGTCTCCGCCTCGTTGCTGCGCTCTGGAAAATGCGCGCTTAGTGCGAGCTCCCCGCACTACCGCGACGGCCACGTACGCCGCCCCTGCTTTAGGACAGAATGTCCCCCTATGACAGGCCGCTGCGCTGTGATCCTTGCGCGCTCCTCTGCGGTGGTGGGCGCCCGCAGGTGAAGGTGAACGCAAGCGCACCAACAATACCAACAAGCGCCCGAACAACAACAACAACAAGCGCGAAGTGAGTGCAAGCGCTGCTCGTGACGCCGCGCCAGCACGCGTGCTGTGCTAGGCCCACACTTAAACGAACACACAAATCTCCATCTTTCAGCTAGTAAATTTCCATCATTCAGCTAGTTAATCTCTATCATTCAGCTTCTAAGTTTCCAAGTATTTTCAGTTTCCAAGTTTCTGCCCCCGCCCTTGCCCCTCCCCCAGCTTTTTGGGGGGGCCCGTATGTACACGCATCCGAGGATCATCAGGACCACCAGGACACACCACCAACAGCCGCGCCATCGCGTGCGAGCTCAGTGTGCACTCTTCCACACGGTTCCCGCGTGCGTGTGCCACGCGTGCTGCACTACACACGACTCACACGCGCGAGCCTCGCCGCATGGCGCGCAGCGCCTCCAGCCTGTCGTCCGCCCGCGTGTGCCTGTCTTCCTCCTCGCCGCCCCCCACCCCAACCGCGCCCCCCTCGGAGGCGACCCCTTCTCCGGCCTGCGCTGCGCCGCGGGGAGGGAAGCACCACGCGCCAACCATGCCGCTGCTGACTGACACGCTGCCGGCACGGGGACGTATTGGTGATCCCCACGGGGCTGGGCTCGGGCAATGCCCAGAGGGCGGCGACAGCACGTGCCGCCCTCCCTCTCCGCCGATCTGTGCCAGGGCGGCAAACGGGGACAGGACGCTTGTGCCTGGTGCTGGGTGCGACGATGGTCGTGCATTCCGGTCACCGTGGTGAGTGCTGCTGCTGCTGCTGTGGTCGCCCCCGGCCGAGGCCGCCACCTTGTGCGCACCACCGCTCGTGCTGGCAGCTGCTGCCTGCGCTGGCCACGCGCTGCCGCTGCCCTGGCGAGTGCTGCTGCTGCTGCGGTCGCCCTCGGCCGAGGCCGCCGCCCTGTGCCCACCGCCGCCTTGCACCTGCGCCACCGCCGCCGCCGCCGCGCCGCTGCCGCACTCGCTCGCAGTGCAGGACGAGGAGCTTGCGGCCGCCTCTCCCGTCATGGACTTGCACCGCGCGCCGGCAACGACGTCGCGCACCGCAGCCTCGTGCCTCGACATGCCGGTCCGCCGCGCCAGGAGCGCGGCGACCGAGGGCGAGTGCGGCGTCAGGCCGGAGCTGCACGATTGGCGCGAGTAGATGCGGGGAGATGCTGGTGGGATGGGCTGGTGGCCACCGGCAATGGCGGCCGCCGCCGCCGACGACATCGCCGATGGCGCACTGGTGCGTGGCGTGGTGGGTGGCGCCTCCCACGCGGTGGACGCGACGCGGTCGCGGCCGACCGCGGCTGACGCCGTTGCCGGCGATCGCGGGTGCGGGTACGGGTGCGGCGGCGGCGAGCGCGGCGCGAGGGAACCTGCGCACGAGAGCCCGCGCAGCGTGGCGGCAGCGGCGGCTTCAGCTGTAGCGGTTGCGGGCGGCTTCAGCGGCGACCGACTCCCCGGAGCCGGGGGGGCCGGCGACAGCCGGTCAGCCGTCGGTGACGAGAGCGCGGCGAGCATCACCTGCTTGGACGGGCCATCGTGTGTGTGCCCCAGGTGCGACGTGCGCCGCGTCAGCTGCCCCCCCAGTCCTGCGTCACGCAACACCCCCACGATGCTGCTGCTGGCTCGCCGCGCGCCGCCGGGGAGCGCCGCCTCCCCCGCGCTGGCCACGCGGCACCGCATGACGCGAGCGTCGGAGCGCTCGTGCGACGCCATGTCGCCCGACAACGAGTTTGCGACGTTGACCAGAACGTGTCGACCTGGCGGGGGGAGCACGGCACAGCGAAGAGGGGGTGCGTGCGCGTTGGGGGGGGGGGGGGATTGCACCGATGCAGCAGCATGGGCCCCACAGGTCTAGTCGCGCATCCGACGCACATGCATGCACCCTGCGAAACCCATGCCCACCCACCCACCCACCCACCTCGGCCGCGACCGCCTCCTCCTCGGACTGCGGCCGCTGCTTGCGGAAGAGCTGCAGGAAGGCCGCCATCCGCGAGCCGCCGGCGCTCGGCCGCCGCCGCGCCCCCGCGTCTCCCCCCGCTCCCGCGCCTGCCGCGCCCACCCCACTCAGCCCGGGGTACGCGTTGAGGTGCATGCACCGCAGCTCGTGCGGTGACGCCTCGGGGTACTGCCGCTCGAGCAGCTCGAGGAACGTGACCGTGTCGCTGCCGTTCCACTCGACGGCGGCGAGGTGCTGCAGCTGCCGCGCGACTGCGCCGTCCGTGAACGACATTAGCACCCTGTTTTGCTTTGACTTGAAGAACGCAACCATGTCGTCGAGGGGCGCCTGCATCCAGAGATGGGGGTGGGAGAATGGGGCGGGGGGGATTGGGGCTCCGTGCATGCACTGCTGATCGCTTGCATGCACGAGGCACAACAGCTGCAGGTGGTGTGTGTGTGTGTGTGTATGTGTATGTGTGTGTGTGTGTGTGTGTGTGCATGCATGCCCCCAGCGCAACAGCTGCAACAGGCTACAGTGCAAAGCACCACACACTCACCGTTGCATCCCCCCTCGTGTCGAAGTGTTTGAAGGTTGTGCTAAGTTCCACCAGGCCCTGCGAGAGGGAGAGCCGGGAGGTGTGTGGCGAGGCGGGAGGTGTGTGACGCTGGGTACTGCATGATTTGCTCCCAGTCAGCATGGCTCCACTCGTGCACGCGTGCACGTCGTCAACACAGAGCAGGTGGCACCAATCAAGTGTTTGCGCAAAACACTGGGTTCAAGGGCCCTTGACCCCTTGAGGCCCCTTGCAAAGGGGGGGGGGTCCGACACCGTGGCGGCCTCTCTTGCACGCAAACCTATAGCATGCATCGACCTATCCATGCGGCGATGGGGTCCCAGATGCAATAAACGCCCACCTTTGGCAGCCGTGCCGTCGCCATGCCGCTTGCGTACACAGTGCGCGGAGCAATAAATCCTGTTGCGTGTTGTGCCCCTTGCTCCAGATGACAGTGTTGTCGGTGAGGGAGTGATTAGTATAGTGTAGCTAGCCCTTTCTGCATAATAGTGCATAGTGGTGGAGGTAATATATAGTGTGGGGGCGCGTGTCCCCATCGAATCGGGCGCCCCAGCACTGCACTGTCATGGAGATGCGGCGGGTGACGGGTCCTCAAGCGAGGTCCGCGCTGCGGCCGGTTTTCCCAGTCCCCTCGATGCTGGCATGCAGTAAAGTGCAGCGAGGCTCCCCAGCCCCGATGATGCTCGCGCCATCGCGCCACGTGGCTGTGCTCCGCACCCGCACGATGCGTTTGCAATCAAGGCGCGATGGCAAGGTCGGAGGGCAGGTTGCGGGTGGGGCTGCTCCGCTGCCAGAGCCAGCCCCGCCGCCCGACTCGCTTTTCACGTTTGGGACTTCGCCAGCCGCCTACCTAGGACCGGTGTCGCTGGGGCCCTCGACTGGTGGGTTTCAGATCCCGATGGCCGTGGGGGGGGGTATGACAACCATGCAGCCCATGCGCCATGGGCTGCATGGCCGCGCCATGCCACACACACACACACACGTCCTCCCACCTGCCAGGCCGCGGCATGGGCCTGTTCGCTGCGCGGCAGCTCGCTACCGGAGATCTGCTGCTGGTATCGCCGCCGCTTTGCCTCGTCACTGAGGACGACCTCGACATTGGGAGCGCGAGCGACGAGGGTGGGTGAGATGAGGGGGTGGGTGGTCGGGGCCACCCACCACCACCACCACCTCTGTCTACAGAGTCCCCACACACTGTGTGTGTGTGTGTGTGTGTGTGTGTGTGTGTGCCGGGGGTGGCAGGCAGGAACCCTGCATGCAGCCTCCGCTCGACGCCCTTCTTACTCCCACCCACTCCTAACCACTCCCACCCACTCCCGCTCTTATTAGGGGATGGGCCTTGTACTCAGATGTGGGGCAGGGTTTAAGGAACCAGTCGGTTGTAAGCTCCCATAGAAGGAAACCCACCCACTCCCACCCATCCCACCCACTCCCTCTCTCTCACAGACGACGTCGACCTACGTGAAGTGAATTTGAGGCGCTGCAGGCGGCGCCCACTCACTGACTCACTCACTCACTGACTCACTGACTGACTCACGCACTCACGCACGCACGCACGTACGCACACACACACGCACACACGCACGCACGCACACTCCCACCCACCCACCCACCCACCCACTCACCCACTCGTTCACTCACTCGTTCACTCACTCACTCACTCACTCACTCACTCACTCACTCTCTCTCTCTCTCTCTCTCTTTCTCACACACAGACGATGTTGATCTGCTCGACGTGAAGTTCGAGGCGCTGCAGGCGGCGCTGCTCAGGCGAAAGTACACCAAGTGGGTGGGGCTGGGTGGGGGTGTTGCTGGGAGGTTGTTGGGAGGTTGTTGGGAGGTTGTAGGGAGATTGTTGGGAGGTTGTTGGGAGGTTGTTGGGAGGTTGTTGCGATGTTGCTGGGAGCTTGTTGGGAGGTTGTTGGGAGGTGACTGGGCGGCGATTGGGCGCTGCTCGGGTGCAGGTACACAAGTGGAGGAAATCCAAATCCCTTACCCTAAAGCCTGAACCCTAGACCCTAAACCCTAAACCCTCAAACCCCGCAGGGCCGAGCTCGCGTGGCTTGACGGCCTCTCTGAGGCGCCCGACGCACACACACACGCACGCACGCAAGCTCACACACGCACCCACCCACCCACACCCACACAGGCACACACAATCAACCCCCCCCCACACACGCACGCACACACGCACACACGCGCACCCAGGGCTGAGCTTGCATGGCTCGACGGCCTCTCCGAGGCACCTGACATGGGCGACGAGGAGGGCGACGGCGGCAGCGACGGTGCGCTATTGTTTTTGTTTGTTGTGTCCAACCCTTAACCTTTCAAACCCTGAACCCTAGGACTAGGTAGCCCTTGAGCCATACACCATTAACCCCAACCCCGAATTCTCAACTCTCACACGACAGCTATTTTTGTTTGTTTTGTCCAACCTGAACCTTCCCTCAAACCCTGAACCCTAGTCCTTGAGCTACAAACCATTGACCCCGACCCCGAATTCTCAACCCTCACACGACAGCTATTTTTGTTTGTTTTGTCCAACCCTGAACCCTAACCTGTAACCCCTCAAACCCTGAACCCTACACCTTCATCATACAACTCTTACCCTAACCCCAAATTCTAAAGCCTCGCAGAACAGCGCAAACCCTGGCCACAATGTGCAGGCGCACACGCCCCCTCCCCACACACGCGCACCAGTGCACACACGCACCAGTGCACACGCCCCCCCCACACGCGCACCCCCCCCCCCTCACACGCCCCCCCACACACACGCGCACCCACACGCGTGTGCACACGCGTGTATAATGCGCCATCACGCGGGTCGTATACGCCACCAAAGGCGTCCAACGGACTGTAAAATCGACCACCACACGCACGCCATGAAACAGGGCCAGCTCACGCCAGTAGGCGCGTGGCGGGCGCGGACGCGAACACGCGCACACACACATGTAGGGCTCCAGTCTATTATATAATACATAATATTATATAATCAGGGGGGGGGGCAGGTAGCCTGATTTCCGACCCCATCCTCAAAAACTTCTCCGTTTGACACCGGACCGGCGCCATGCCCTTCCCGTCTTAGAGTTGCATCCATATCCACCCCTAACAAAACGGGCCGCGGGGGGGGGCCCCCCCCCTAGGTTTTTTTTTTAGAAAATTATGTAACTTTTGGATCTGACCTTTGTTCGACATGGGAGTGGGCACGTTGGATTCCCCTTATGAAGAGGAGTGTGAATCCACCCTCAGATCTCACACAGACTACAGTATGTATTGCAGGGGTATGGGGGTGCGAGGGGGTTCCCACACCGGGCACTTGGTGTGGACCACTGGTTCACACCCCCTGGGGGGCAGGATGCTCTGCAGACCTCTGATTGGTCTGGGAGTTGGCGTGCTGGATTCGTCTGACAACACAGATGCCAAATGCATGGTCGTTTGTGTGTTTCATTAGTTGGGAGGGCGTGGAAGGGGCCTGGGAGTGTGCAGCTGTACCGGGGCGCGTGGCCGCCTCCTGATGCCAGTTTCAGGAGTACGATTGAGTTGTACAGTCACCCACTGAAACCATAGCAAGAGGATGATGTGACGAAGCTGCCCACCAAGTTTGAGCTCCATTAGATAAGGCCAGGGTGTACTTGGGGGGGGTCCCCCCCCAGGGGACTTTTTAGAAAAAATGGAGGATGGGGTTTGAAAACTATTATTCTGCCCCCCCTCCCCTGTATCTAATATTATATAATATTATTATAATATTTGTATTTTGGGGGTATTATAAATCGCTCAAATGCCCCAAACGGCCGCCTTACAGTCTGCTGTCGTACAGGCATGCTCTGGTGGACATATGCAGGCCTTGGCATAGCTAATCCAGCACCCCCCATGCACAGAAGATGCACTAGGGGTGTGTATTCCTGTGACCACACTATGATACTGCCCCCACACTAATAATACGATAAGGAGATCGCAGTTGCCCACCACTTGCACCCAAAATCAGCCATATGCCACTCGAAATGTTGGTTTGTGCTCATCAAGGGCCTTCCAATGCTCCAAGTTTCATCTCAATCCATGAAGCTTGGTTTCAACCCTTTGAGGTGGCACTTAGCACAAAACTCCGGCCAAGGTCACCCTCAGGCCTTGAGTCCAGCACAACCTTCAAGGGGGGGCGATTTCCCCATCTCACATTGGTCCCCATCTCATATAGACAACTGGCCCTGCGCTTGTCACCTAGCCACTCTGCATGCATGCTGCCCACCAGCAGGACTCAGGGGGGGTTGTGGAGGGAGGGGGGGGGAGGAGGGCGTGTGCACCGCGTACCACACCGCGCGCCACACCTGCTTGTTCTCTGCCTATCTGAAATCTAAGCAAGAGCGAGTTGTGGAACGCCCCACTGGCCATGAAAGGTGTGTTGCATGCTGCCCGCCAGCAGAGTACAGAGGTTTGGGGGGGGGGGCACCGTGCGCCACACCGCGCGCCACACCGCGTGCCACACCTGCCTGTTTTCTTCTGTTCTGAAATGTAAGCAAAACTGAGTTTTGAAACGTCCCAAAGGCCAAAGTTGCTTAGAAGGGTGGGATGAACACACACACCACGTTTCAGGTCCGTACACCCAGCCAGTCAAAACATATGGCATAAATACAAAATTAAATATTATAAATAATATTATATAATATTATATAATATTGAAAAAATCAGAGTTATATTATAATTTGGAGCCCTACACACACACACACACAACGACATGCTCCCACCATTGCACGTGACACACACACACACACACACACACAGGACCAGCTGCCAGCGGGCGTGCGGCCGGCGCGGACGCAGACGCGCGCCGCGCGGGGGAAGTGCCGGATTTCGGGAGCCTCATCAGTTTCGACGTGGCGGACGAGGTATGTGTGGTTAATTTTACAGTTCGTCTTCGATGGACGGGGTGGGGTGGGGTGGGGTGGGTGGGGGACTGTGGATTTGCCGGCGTATGGGTGGGTGGGTGTGCAAGGGAGGGGGGGGCAGGTGTCGGAGCTGGGGAGCCTGAATTGGTTTCGACGAGGCGGGCGAGGTGTGTGCGCGCGCGTGTGTGTGTGTGTGTGTGTGTGTGTGTGTGTGTGTTGGGGAGGGGGGGATGTGCCAGATCTGAGGAGCCTCATCAGTTTCGACGTGGCGGACGAGGTGTGTGTGTGTGTGTGTGCGTGTGTGTTGGGGGGGGGGGGGGGGAGGTGCCGGAGCTTGGGAGCCTCATCAGGTTCGACGTGGCGGATGAGGTGTGTGTGTGTGTGCGTGTGTGTGTGTGCGTGTGTGTGTGTGTGTGTGTGTGTGTGTGTGTTGGGGAGGGGGGGGGGGGCTGGAGCTCAGGAGCCTTATCAGGTTTGAGGTGGCGGACGAGGTGTGTGTGTGCGTGCGTGCGTGTGTGTGTGTCGTATGTGTGTGTATGCGTGTGTGTGTGCGTGTGTGTGGAGTCACCACCGCGCTGGCCATTTTCACACATGGGACACACAGACACACACACACACAGACACACACACACACACACACACACGCGCACCAACACACACACATGCACACACACACACACACACACACACACACACACACACACACAAACACCACCCACACAGGCATCCCGCACCGAGACCCTCTCCCCCTCAAGCGCATCGCGTCTAGAGGGCGTCATCCAGGCCAACTCGTACGAGGCTGCGACTGAGGACACAGACTTGGCAGTGGTCGGAGACGATGGAGGAGGGGAACCGCGGATGGAGGTGCGTGTGTGTGGGGTGGGGTAGGGTGGGGGGGATTGCGCCCCGCGGGGGAGAGCGGGCCCACAAAGGGTAGCCCCAGCTGATTTTTGCCCCCGCTTTCCTTTTTTACAAAGGGCTAGCGGTGTCCATACCCGAGTCGATTTCACAGTCCACCGGGCGCCTTTATATGTGTGTGTGTGTGTGTGTGTGTTGGGCGCGTGGGCGCGTGGGGCGCCCGCGCAGTCATCGCCGCCGCCTACCTCGACCCCCCTTCACCCATGCCGCCGCCGATTCTCGCCGCCTCTCCTCCTCCGTACGCCCCCTGTCGTCGGGCTGCCAATTCAGCAGCCAGTCGACGCATGCATCCAGGAACTCAGTCCATCCGCACTCTCTCGCACGCCCTCCACATGGCCCTCCACATGGCAAAAAACACGTGACGCCCTACCGCACAGATTTCCCTCCCCCCGCAGCTCTGCAGCTTCAGACAACGGAGCCCAGGTATCTCAGTGCCATCACCTCGACCGCCATGCGGCCCGAGCCAGCGCTCAACTTGAGCTACCGAGTTCCTCCAGCCGCCACCGTCCCGCCCACCGCCCACTGCCCAGTCGTTCATTCGACCCCACGCCCCACCTCAAGAGACCCACCGCTTATCCCACTGCCGCCCCGTCGACCTCCATACACCCACATGCTCGTCACATGGAGTTGCCCCTCCCCATGCGCCCCATGCGCGCACATGCACCCCATGCACCCCCCCCCATGCTACCAGCGCCTATGTATGCGCCATGTGGCCGGGCCACAGTGTGGCTCCCTCCTCTCTCCCCTCTCCTCCCTCCCTTCTCCTGTCTTCCACCCCTCCATCCCCGCTGCACCCCACCCCATCTTGTGCCCCCCGCCCCTCCCTAACCCTTCCCCGCCCCTCCCCCTCTCCCTCCGATTACCCTCCCGCTGCTTCCCTCCCACTGCCTCCCACTTGCACGACTGCCGCTGTTCGGACACGACTTCGCTCTGTGCCGGCGGCGCCATCACCTTCTTCCGGCTCACGCCGGTGACTTTTGCGCCCACTGCGTCACGTTCTACGCCCTCCGCAAACATCCATCTCTTCGACTTCACACGCGACATCCCTGAGCGCCTCGAGTTCATCGAGCGAGTCACCACCGAGTGGATCATCTTAGCATGATTTCCACAACTGTGGAAGTCCTTCTGCCGACACCTAGTTTAAACTCAGTCGAGGCGGATTGACGAACACAGCCGTCAATGACCCGCCACTGCCCCTTTCCCCCACTGCTTTACGAATGAGGTTGTTCACCCTCTTGCTGGCGCACGGTTGGTCTCCCGCCTTCAAACGGAATCTCCTCAATTGATGACTAAAAACAGCCTATCTAGGTCTGCCGTGCAGAGTTCTCTGTAACGATATCTCTCTCTCTCTGTGTGTGTGTGTGTGTGGCCGCAGCTGAGGACACAGATCTGGTGGTGGTTGGAGGCGACGGAGGAGGGGAACCGCGGATGGAGGTGCGTGCGTGTGTGTGTGTGTGTGTGTGTGTGTGCATGAGTGTGCGCGTGCATGCGTGTGTGTGTGTGTGTGTGCATGAGTGTGTCAGCGACTGAGGACACAGATCTGGCGGTTGTCGGAGGCGACGGAGGAGGGGAACCGCGGATGGAGGTGCGTGTGTAGGGGGGGGGAGTATGTGTGTGTGTGTGCGTACGTGTGTGTGTGCATGTGTGTGTGTGTGTGCGTGCGTTTGTGTGTGGCGGTGGTCGGAGGGGGTGGGGAGGGGACCGCGGATGGAGGTGCGTGTGCGTGTGTGTGTGGGTGGCGTGCGTTTGTGTGTGCGTGCATGTGTGTGTGTGTGCGTGTGTGTGTCTGTGTGTGTGTGCGTGTGTGTGTGGCGGTGGTCGGAGGGGGCGGAGGAGGGGACAGAAGAGGGGCACCGCGGATGGAGGTGTGTGTCTGGCTGGGTGGCTGCGTTGGAGGGGGGGCTGGGCTGGGCTGGGCTGGGCTGGGGCTGGGGCTGGGGCTGGAGCTGGGGCTACCGCGCACGCGAGATCCGAAATCAAAGGCACT
>VFSX01000193.1:125000-127500 GCA_016618255.1 Chlamydomonas sp. UWO 241 | reverse complement strand
GCGACCAGCCCCCCCTTCCTCTCCTTGCCTTCTTCTCTTTTGTATTATCTTTTGCCCCGGCTCTTTCTCTCTCTCCACCTCTGTCTGGCGGGGCCTCCTCTCGGCGTCACAATCGCAGGTGCGAGAGAGGGCCTTAAAGAGGCCGCTGCGGCCGCGCCCGCTCTCCTTCACGCCCGTTTTCATTTCTCTTCATTGTGGGTGCCCTGACTCTCTCTCTCTCTCTCTCTCTCTCTCTTTGACACTTTCTGACTCCTCCCTCTTGGCATGTCGCAATCAAGGGGCGAGAGGACCTAGAGGAGGCGTTCGAACGGGCCGACGAGCCCACGCTTTTCTGCCCTGACTCTCTCTCTCTCTCTCACCCGCTGCCTCTCTATCTGACTCTTTCTATCCCCTGCTTAGGTTCGCGAAGACCTAGAGGAGGCGGTCGAGCGGGCTGACGAGCCCGCGCTCGAGAGCCTACGTGACCAGCTCGCCGCGTTCGTCGAGGTCGTCGACGCGATGTTCCAGAAGAAGAAGATCCCGGAGCGCACGCAGATCTGGATACAGGTGCGTGCGTGTGTCTGTGTAGGTGTGTGTGTGTGTGGGGGGGGGGTATGTGGGTGTGTGGGTGTGTGCGTGTGTGTGTGTGTGGGGGGGGGGGTAGTGAGGTCGGCTGGTAGGAGAGCGATGTTCCAGAAGAAGGAGATCCCGGAGCGCACGCATATCTGGATACAGGCCTGTGTGTCGCTGAGACTAAAACCCTCAAACCCTGAACCCTGAACCTTAAAACCCCAAGCCCTGGAGAAAAAAACAGGGTTCTGTCTGTGTGTGTGGGTCGGCTGGTGGGAGAGGGCGATGTTCCAGAAGGAAAGGATCCCGGAGCGCACGCAGATCTGGATAAAGGTGCGTGTGTGTGTGTGGGGTGTGTGGGGTGGTGGTGGTGGAGAGGAGGGGGGTGGGTGGGGCCGAGGTCGGCTGGTAGGAGTGGGCGATGTTCCAGAAGGAGATCCCAGAGCGCACACATATCCAGATACAGGTGTATGTGGGTGGGTGTTGGTGTGGGTGGGTGAGTGGTGGTTGGGTGGGGTGGGGATCTGAGCCCTGAAGCCCCAAACACTTGGCCAGGCCACACACACACACACACACACACACACACACACACACACCTGCCCCCCTCCCCCCCGCCCGCCCGAGCAGGCCCCTTCCTTAGAAATGTGCGAGCTGCTGTCCACGACGCTCGAGGGCCTCGGCCACACAAACACACACACACACACACACGCATTGGAGGGAGTACTAGACGCAGAGCTCCCGGGTGATGGGGTGGAGATGGCGGGGCGGTTCCTACGGCTGCTGCTGTACGCTAATGACTTGACGCTGCTGGCAGAGACGCCCGAAGCGCTTCAACGCATGCTAGATACTCTGCACGCCTTTTGCGGCACGCGCGCACTGACAGTAAACGTTAAGAAGTCAGAAGGGGTGGTGTTCAATGACCAGTTCTGCCCAGTCAGGGCGGCAGGGGGGAGGTTAACGCTGAAATTTGTAGGAGCAGATCTTCCCATGACACACGAGTTCCCATATCTGGGCATGCTCTTTCACCACCGGCGGGCAGTGGGGGGGGCGTGGGCACCCGACGCTCTAGGAGCCAGCGCACCAGATACGCGCTCACTCGTAGATGATATATGATACGCCTTAATAATATTGGCATTAAGGCCCACCTGTTCGACACGCAAGTACGGCCTGTGCTAAATTACGGGTGTTAAGTGTGGGGCCCTGCGATGATGGCGGATGCTGGGGGGGGCGTGTTTGCCGGGGCGGGCGGACGGTGGGAGAGAGGCAGGAGTGGGCGGGGCGCTGAGGCCGCACGCGACGGATGGCGCACCCTGGAGGAAGTGCTCCTGCAATTTACTTGTGCGTCCCTAGGAGTCTGCAGCAACGGGCAGCAACTGGGGATTTGGGCGCGGGAGGCGAGGTAGCGGCCGCTGGCGGCAGATTGGCTATGCCAGGCGAGGCGCTTTTGGGATAAGGCGCGGGAGCGGCCTGACGGTGACCTGCTTAGAGATGCGATGCGGGAGAGCTGGTGGCTGGCGGAAGCGGGGGGGCGTGCTGGGCGGCACGCTTGCACGTGTGCCTCGGAACTGTGGGGCACACCCTGGCGTGGGACCAGGAGGGACCGGTACGCATCACCAACCTGCTGGACGTGGCGACCGCGGCGTGGCTGGCCGCCACGACAAGCACACCGGCGCTGCCGAGCGGCACTACCATGCGAGATGTACCTGAGGAATGGTCGCGCGGCTTTAAGATGCTGACCTACATGCGGTGGATGGCGGGTAGCGACAGCGAGCCGCCGGCCCTGTTGAGCTCAGGGCTGAACAGTGCTGCCCGGATCACGGCTCTAGCTAGGTTCAGGATGGGGCTCCATGAGCTGCAGATAGAGCGGGGGCGCTACGCCGTGGCGGGACAGAGGCAGCGACGCAGCCAGCGGGCGTGCTGCCTATGCGGCGGGTTAGAGGATGAGGCACAC
>VFSX01000193.1:115000-120000 GCA_016618255.1 Chlamydomonas sp. UWO 241 | reverse complement strand
AGGCCGGGTGTGCTCGATGACCGACTGCTTTCGAGAGCAGTGGTGTTCAATGATTGGGCGTGCACCACTACTCCCCGTGAGGCCGCGCCCTTCACGCGGACCACGTATGCAGATCTCCCCATGCACTCCCTGGCAGCAGCGCATGGTGCATTGGCAGGAGAGAGACTTTGTGACCAACTGTTTGAGAGAGTGGTGGTGTTTAAAAACACCTGTTTGTTTGGCTTGGTTGCTGCTGCTGTAGCAAGCAGCAGGTCAATGTCCAAGGAGCATGAGTTGAGCTGTTGGGCTGCTTACGCGCGCTCGCCGCGGATGCGGCGCGCAAGCTGGATGTCCTTGGGCATGATGGTGACGCGCTTGGCGTGGATGGCCGCCAGGTTGGTGTCCTCGAAGAGGCCAACCAGGTAGGCCTCAGCGGCCTCCTGCAGGGCGAGCACGGCCGAGGACTGGAAGCGCAGGTCGGTCTTGAAGTCCTGGGCGATCTCACGCACCAGGCGCTGGAACGGCAGCTTGCGGATGAGCAGCTCGGTCGACTTCTGGTACTTGCGGATCTCGCGCAGGGCGACGGTGCCAGGGCGGTAGCGGTGGGGCTTCTTGACGCCGCCCGTCGCGGGGGCGGACTTGCGAGCCGCCTTGGTGGCGAGCTGCTTCCTCGGGGCCTTGCCGCCGGTCGACTTGCGGGCGGTCTGCTTGGTGCGGGCCATCGTGGTGCTGGGGTTGGTCTGAAGGTGTTTCAAATAGTGGGAGCAGCAGCGGGGCGCGGTCAAGTAGGGAGGAAACAGCGGGGGCGTCCTGGTGATCCGTCACTTTGCAAGAACAGGCGCGTTGACTGGCGGTGACCACGCCCCTTGACTTGCAAAGTGACGGATCAGCAGGACGCGTCCCTGCCACGCCCTCCTCAAATACCGCCCCCCCTTGCAATGCACCGCGCGCACTGCTGATAAATGCATGGGCGGATCTGCATGCGTGATCCGCATGAAGGGGGCGGCCTCATAAGGAGTAGTGGTGCATGCCCATTGTCCTCACACCCAGTCCTGCAGAGGCACTGTGTGTAATCACCACTGCTCTCGATACACACACCCACGTGCAGGGGGTGCGGCCTCGCGTCGTGGGGCAGCGCTGGTGTGTGCTTGACCCCTGTCCCCACCCGCCGCCCCTGCCCGCGTGTGCACATGGCGAGCAACGCGTCCTCAGCCGCTCTCATCAGACACTCATCGCTTGCGCCGCGGGAGGGAAGCGCTGCAGCCAATACAGACGGGGCCGGGCTCGTCGACTTCTTGCCCATATTGGGGCAGCTGCACATAGTGGCCGCTCCCGGGGGGCGGCGAGGGGGATGGGCGCTGTTGCCTTGCCGTTGCCTGCCACCGCGGGCGTCACTTGGGGAGCAACATTGCGGTCGCAAGTGGAGGGGGGCACAAGGGGGAGGGATCACTAACAGCCAACAGTGCTGAGTCCCTCCCGCTCCTCAGGCCTGTGTCAGACAAGATGCACGCAACCGTGATGAACGTAACTGTAAGCAAGAGGCCATCCTCTCTCTGGGGCTGCGCGGGGGGCTGATGACGGTGGTCACAGTGACCACCGTGCGCTCAGCGCCGTGACCTCTGAACTGGTACTGGCGTGCGTGCGCCAGCAGCCAAAGCAAACCGACAGGGTCGCGACGCAGGAGCTCTTACATGATCTGAGGGGGGACGTATGCTCGAGGAGAGACATGCCGTTCCACAAATTGTCGACTTCAACTTTTGTAAGTTTGTTTATGTCGAAAAGGAGGTGCGAAACTACGTTCGAAAAAACAGCGCAAACGAGGTGGCCCACTTGCAACACAAGCAAGGGCGCCAAATGAAAGCCTTAACTCAACACAAAAAAGGTAGATATCCACCTGCTGGTACGCCTGGCAGTGGGCATGCTAGCCACCCCTGGCAAAACCACACGTTTGTTTGCTTACGCAACGGTGCATGTGGTGTGACACTCGCGTGTGCCGACTAACTCGGCCATCATTCTCGCCCGTCATTCATCCTCGGCCGAGCCCGCAGCGGGGTCGTCACCGTCGGCCATGCCGCTGGCCTTCGCGCTGGCGTCGTGCTGCTGGGCACCCTGCATGCTCCTCGACTCGTCCTCTTCCTCTTTCTCCTCCGCTTACGACCCGTGTGCAGACGCAGATGCGGCCGGTGCACCCTCGTCGTCGGCGCCCGAGTCGCCCAGCTCCTCGTGCGCATCTGCTGACGCAGGTGCAGCGTCCTCTTCCTCCTCCTCTTGCGCATCTGCATCTGCAGGTGCAGCGACCTCTTGCTCCTCGTCCTGCGCATCTGCTGATGCAGCGTCCTCTTCCTCCTCCTGCCCCTCCCCCTGCTCATCTGCAGGCGCAGGTGCAGCATCCTCTTCTTCCTCCTGCGCATCTGCAGACGCGGGTGCAGCGACCTCTTGCTCCTCCTGCTGCACATCTGCAGATGCGGGTGAGTCCTCCTCTTGCTCCTCCTCCTGCCCATCTGCCGACGCTGATGAAGCGTTCATGTTGCCCTGCTCCCCTCGCTCCGAGGCGTCGAGCACCTCCCCCTCCCCCTCATCCTCCTCAATGTGCACCACCTCGCCCTCGACCTCTGCCTCTTCCCCCTCTGCCTCCCCCTCCGCCTCCGCCTCTCCCCCCTCCCCCTCCGCCTCCCCTCTTCCCCTCCCCCTCCGCCTCCGCCTCTTCCCCCGCCCCTGCTCATCCTCACTGTGCGCCACCTCCCCCTCATCCCTCCTCACTGTATGCCACCTCCCCTCTGCCTCCCCCCTCCTCTGTCCCCACCGCCTCTCCCCCCTCCTCTGCCCCGTCCCCCTCCGCCTCCTCTGCCGGACCCTCCCCTTCCTCGTCCTCTGCTCCTCCCTCCTCTAAATCATCACCGAGCCCCAACACGGAGCCGTCCGCCCGCACACCGCTCCCCGGCACAAGAGCGATGCCGGCACCAGCCCCAAGCGCCGGGACGGCCCGCCCCCCGACAGCCCTGCCGCCCGCCCGCGCGCCCCCGGCGCCACCGCCCCCGGCGCGCGCACTGCCGCTGGCCTCGGCAGGGGGCTCGGGGGGCGCCGCCCCTGCCGACGGCGCCGCGGTGGCGGTGGCGAGCGCGCGCGAGACCCTCGACGCCACGCGCGTCACGCCGGCAGCCGCGCGCGGCCCAGCCGCGCCCCCCCCAGCTGCGCTGGCAGCAGCTGCGCCCGCCGGCGCCCGCGGTGGGGGCGCCGCCGCCGCCGCCGCCGCCGGCGACGCCCTGGGTGGGGTGCGGGGCGGGGAAGGCTGCATCCCCTTGGACCGCTCCTTTGCGGCAGCAGCGGCAGCGGCAGCCGACCTGGCCCCGAGCCCCGCCGCGCTCGCGGCGAGCGGGACCTCGAGCAGGCGGTCGAGCCCAAACGAGGTGGGGCGGCGCTTGGGCGTGGCCGGGCCCGGGAGCTGCGACGACGAGCTCTCCGCGCTCTCTGGGGCTGCGTCCACGCGCCACATGTCTGGGCCCTGGGGTGTGTGCGTGTGTGTGTGTGGGGAGGGGTGATGGTCGGGGGGGGGGGGGGGGAGGGAGGGGGGGGGGGTGCGTGTGCGCGTGCACACTCATTTCCGCCCCGCCCCCACCTCCACCCCGCACCCCACCGTTGAGGTGAGATGTGTGTCTGTGGTTGTGTCTGCCTCGCGTGATGCCCCTGTCTCCCGTCACCCACCCCACCCACCTCTGCGAACTCGGCCAAGCCGTGCATCGCGGGCGAGCGCAGCGTCGGCAGCACGCGCGTGTGCTGTCGCAGCGCGGTCAGCAGCGCCCCCACGCGGTGGCGCAGTGCAGCGAGCGACAGGCGCCCGCCTGTGTTGGTTTAGTGTTGAAGGTTTAGGTTTAGGGTTTTGAGTAAGGGGCGCGCGCGTATCTTGTTGCAGCAGCACCCCCCCACGGTGGCGCAGCGCAGCAAGCGACACCGCGCGAGGGTAACGGCATTTAGGCGGGGTGGTTTAGGTGGGGCGAGGGTGAGTGCGGGCGCAATATGGGCACTCCTCTGTATGCTGAGCAACGTCGAACACTCTGCCTGTTGGGTGCATCACACACGACTCTGTGCAACCCATCAGCACGCGACGTTGCCGACGTACTTAATGGCAAGGAGTGTGCCAGAAGGACCGTGCGACAAACGGCTGGGTCGGTGTGGGGGTTCTGTGTCCCCGTCATCCACGTATGCGACCGCGGAGAGGGTCGCTGAGGGCCAGCAGCAGCAGCAGCAGCAGCCATCATCATCATCATCAGCTCAGGTTTGCGCGCCGGCCGGCGCCACCACCCCACCCCCTTCAGGCATGGTTGTCTTCCTCCCCCTCTCCCCCCTCTCCCCCCTCTCCCCCTCTCCTTCTCCCCTCTCCCCCTCTCCCCCTCTCCCCCCTCCCCCTCCCCCCCTCCCCCCCTCTCTGCCCTCTTGCCCCTCTCGCCCCTCTCCCCCTCTCTCCCCTCTCCCCTCTCCCCCTCTCCCCTCTCTCCCCTCTCCCCCCCTCTACCCCTCTTCCCCCTCTACCCCCCTCTCGCCCCATCTCGCCCCCCTCCCCTCCTCCCCCCCACTCTCCCTCTCCCTCTCCCCACACACGACTGGTCATCCGACCCACCACGCGGCATGTGCGAGTGCGTTGCTAGGTCCCACGGCTCGCAGCGCAGCGGGCGGAACTGCACGGGCGCATCCCCGACCTGCATTTGGATTTGCGTGTGGTGGTGGAATAAATTTTCAGTGTTTTGGCACTTAAATTTAAGTATTATTGCACGTGGGTGTCTGGGTGTGTGGAGAATAGAGGGGGGGGGACGGACAGGGGGGGGGGAGTCAATTTACAATGTTTTTGGCACAAATGTCCAGATGTTAGTGTGCGTGGGTGTCTGGGTGTGTGGAGAGGAGAGGGGGGGGGGCAGACAGGGGGGGGGGGAGTCAATTTACAGTGTTTTTGGCACACATGTTAAAGTATTAGTGCACGTGGGTGTCTGAGTGCGTGGAGAGGAGGGGCTAAACTCTAAACTTAAAGG
>VFSX01000193.1:102500-110000 GCA_016618255.1 Chlamydomonas sp. UWO 241 | reverse complement strand
GCTTGCTTGTGCGCACACGCATGCATGCATGTGCATGTGCAAGAGGCACACACTGCATCCACACACACACACACACACACACACACACACACACACGACAGTTGTGCGTCCACTGCTACGCGTCCGCCGCACTCTCAACCGCGACGCTGCTCGCGGTCGCCGGCGGCCTTGTCCCTCCATCCCCACCCCTCACACACACACACACACACACACACACGACAGGTGTGCGTCCACTGCTACGCGTCCGCCCGCCTCTCGACTGCGACGCTGCTCGCGGTCGCCGGCAGCCTTGCCCCCCCCCCCCCACACACACACACACACACACACTCTCTCCCAACAGGTGTGCATCTACTGCTACGCGTCCGCCGGACTCTCGACCGCGACGCTGCTCGCGGACCGCGACGGGCTCGTCCGCCCCCCCCCCCCCCGCACACGCACACACGCATACACACACACACACACACACACACGACAGCCGACAGGTGTGTGTCTACTGCTACGCGTCCGCCGGACTCTCGACCGCGACGCTGCTCGCTGTCACCGCCCCCCCCCCCGCACACACACACACACACACACACACACGACAGGTATGCATCTACTGCTACGCGTCCGCCGCACTCTCGACCGCGACGCTGCTTGTGGTCGCCGGCGGCCTCGGGCTGCGCCGGCTCCAGAGCGCGCTGGTGCCTTCGAGCGCCGCGCTGTTCGCGACGGCTGCTCTGCTTTACACCGCGTACGGCGGCATCGCGGCATCAACCATCACCGAGATCGATTACTATGTGCGTGCGGGGGGGGCGGGGGGGGGGGCATGGTGCCGTCGAGCGCCGCGCTGTTCGTGACCGCTGCTCTGCTTTACACCGCGTACGGCGGCATCGACGATCACCGAGATCGATTACTATGTGCGTGCGAGCATCCGTGGAGAGGGGGGGGGGGGGGCTGTGTACGAGCAGCACACAGACACAGACACACACACACACACACATACATACATCTTCTGTGGTTGACACGCCTCCCCCCCCCTCCAACCCACCCTTCTCCCTTCCCCAACGCATGCGCACACACGTGCAGCGCCCCCCTCATAGAGGCCGCATCGAGCGCAGAGTGGGTCGGCCTCGCGCGCCGGCTGCGGGGCGCCGGCGCCCCCTCCCCCCTCCCCCCCCCCTTCCCCGCATCTCACCAGCACTCGTGCACACACGCACGCACACACACACACACACACACACACACACACAGTAACAGTAACACGGGGTTTCCAGCTAAGCAGGCTACTCTTCTACTAGAGACACCCGCCGATACTCCAGCACACTTAAGTACTAGAGTACCGCCGGCTCCCGGCCGATAGACTACCGCTCCCGCCGGCTAGACTACCCCAAACAGCGGTCTCTGAGAGACATGTCTGGCAAGGAGCATACAGGAGAGGACCTTCATCAGGGTCACAGTAGTGGCCTTGTGGCCAGTCAAGCCGGCAGAGCCGACTGGCGCTGACTGGAACGGTCCCCGCCTGGCAGTGCATGGCTGTCCAGCTCTCGTCTGCATGGGGCTCAGCCGGCGCCCCATGCCTCATGCATGGCCAGGTCCCACCCTCCAGGGGTGCATGGACGACAGAGTTTTCATGGAGGCTGCCTGAAGACCTTCCAACGCCAGTCACCGGCAGACGAGCGACCCCGAGGATGAGCGCGGTGACGAACGCTGCGATTGGCACACACACACACACACGCAAATACACACCTGTTCGACCGACCGACGATTCTGTCGGGGCTCGCGTGCAGGCTGCGGGACGCCGGCGCGCGGTGCGCCCCCCCCCTCCCCTCATCTCCCTAACGCCCGTGCACACACACACACACACACACACATGCACACACACACACATGTGCGCGAGTACACACATACACACACACATACACACACACATGCACACACACATACACAGGCACACACACGCACACACATGCACACACGCATACACACAC
Organism: Chlamydomonas sp. UWO 241; assembly: GCA_016618255.1. Taxonomy (NCBI): domain Eukaryota; kingdom Viridiplantae; phylum Chlorophyta; class Chlorophyceae; order Chlamydomonadales; family Chlamydomonadaceae; genus Chlamydomonas; species Chlamydomonas priscui. The sequence continues at coordinate 108,030 of VFSX01000193.1, read as the reverse complement.
GCGCAGCGCGCCCTGATCGATACCGAGTCGACCTCCGAGTCTGTCGGGCTCGCGCGCCGGCTGCGGGACGCCGGCGCGCGCATGTACGGCGCGTTCTGGTGCTCGCACTGCTACGACCAGAAGGAGACGTTTGGGGCGGGCGCGATGGGCGAGTTCCCCTACGTGGAGTGCTTCCCAGACGGGTGGAAGCGGGTGGGTGTGGGGTGTGGGGACGGCATGTGTGTGGCGGGTGTTGCGGGACGTGGGCGAGTGGGGCAGAAGGGGGCTTTGCACTGGTGTGCCATGTTCATTAAGCCTGGGCGTTTTAAAGGCACTACACGGAGCACTGTGTCACGGGGGGTGCACTGGCTGAAGCTGGGTGGGTGGGGTAGGGCGCAGGGCAGGGTCCCCCCCTCTGGAGAGGGGGGAGGGGGGCAGAAGTGCAGGGACACGAGAGGGCGGCCGTACGAGGTCTAAATGTGTGCAACCGCCCATTCCCTCTCACCGCTCATCCCATCCACCCACCCACCCCCGCGCAATAGGGCATGGAGGTCGCGCCCGCATGCAGCGACGCAAACGTTCAGGCGTTCCCCACGTGGGTCATCAACGGGCGCGTTGTCGAGGGCGAGCTGTCGCTGGCAGCGCTCGAGGACGAGCTTGAGACGCCGGCGGGCGAGCCGTCGCCGGCGGCGCGCCAGAAGTCGCAGTAGTAGGGAGCGGGAGACGTTGGCTGGTGATGCGCTGGTTGGGGATGGGCATCATGGTGGGCGTCATGCGTTGGGTGGCGAGTGTTTGTGCGCTTTGGATGGTAGTGGTGGTGCCAGCACGCCCGTCCAGCCGTGTCTGGACACAGTTAAAGATCCTGGATACACAGGGGAGTTCAGAAGAGGGAGTGGGGCGGCCTTGGCACCTGGCACCTGACCAGTAGCTGCTCGACTTCAGGGTTTGGCCCACACCACTCCCCTCAGCCTCACACCGCACCGCACCGCTGCATCATAGTAGCTGCAGTGCTTATAAGCCCAGTTGCGTAGTGCGACAGGAATCGCTGTTGTGTACACCCGTGCAGGCGTTGGGAGTGAGCGATAGATGATACACGGAGCACCGTCGTCTCATCGCGACAGCTCTGTCGCGCTGCAGGTCGCTGACTGAGAGTGTACCGAAATGCCGCACAGCACTGTGGCAGCAGTGCCCTTGGACCGGCCCTCGTTTCATGTTTCACCGCAGGGGCCAGACACCGGCTGGATTAACGGTGGGTTTCGGAGGGAGGCCCTGCAGTCCGCTCCAGCATGCGCGAGGTGCAGGCGCGCAGCCGCTACTGGTGCACGGCAACATGCATGCACTGCGCTGGGATGGATGCGCGCACCATGCATTTACATGCATGCAGCCAGTTGCTGACGGGGCACGCCACATGCTGACAGCGCGCCCTTGCAGGCTTGCCACCCCTGCGGATGACCACCGCGCAGGCCATCCGCATGCATCTGCTCTCGCCAGCATCTCCACCCATCAGGCTCGCTCACCGCCTGAGGGGCACAGCCCCACAGCACAGGAGGCACAGGGGCACAACACACACACACGCACCGCCTGCACACGCACCGCCTGCAGATCCCCAACGGCCCGTTGTTCTACAAAGGCCTCCAGAGGCAGATGGCACCTCTTCTACCTGTACATGCACACACACACACACACACACACACGCGCGCGCACACACACACACGCGCACACGCCCCCTCCCCCCTTGAACCCTAAACCCTACACACTCTACACTACACCTTTTACCCTACACTCTACACCCTAAAACCCCTACAACCCCAAACCTTAAAACCGCAAACCCTGGAACCCCTGCAGACCCCAACGGGCCGTTCTTCTACAAAGGCCGCTGGCACCTCTTCCATCAGTACCTGCACACACACACACACACACACACGCACACACCGCCTGCAGACCCCAACAGACACACACACACACACATACACACACACACACACATGCGCACACACCGCCTGCAGACCTCAACAGACACACACACACACACATGCGCACACACCGCCTAGAGACCCCAACGGGGCGTTCTTCTACAAAGGCCGCTGGCACCTCTTCTACCAGTACCTGCACACACACACACACACACACATACACACACACACACATGCGCACACACCGCCTGCAGACCCCAACAGACACACATAGGGTGTAAAACACACACACGCACACACACAGACACACACAGACAAGCACACACACACACATGCACACACACATGCGCACACACCGCCTGCAGACCCCAACGGGCCGTTCTTCTACAAAGGCCGCTGGCACCTCTTCTACCAGTACCTGCCGGGCAGCGCCAAGTGGGACTGGGGCCTCATGTGGGGACACGCAGTGAGCGACGACTGCGTGCACTGGTGAGGAAAGTGGTGGGCACGCACGCACACACACATGCACACATGCGCACGCACACACGCACACACATGCACGGCGTGCGCATGTGTCGGGTTTCATGTGGGGGGCACGCAGCCGCCAACGACAGCGTGCACTGGTGAGGGAAGTGGTGGGCACGCACACACACACATGCACACATGCGCACGCACACACGCACACACATGCACGGCGTGCCCATGTGCCGGGCCCCATGTGAGAGGCACGCAGTGGCCAACAACAACGTGCACTGATGAGGGAAGTGGTGGGCACGCACGCACACACACATGCACACATGCACACGCACACACACATGCACACATGCGCATGCACACACACACACACACATGCATGGCGTGCTCATGTGCCGGGCCCCATGTGGGGGGCACGCAGTGGCCAGCAACGTGCACTGGTGAGGAAAGTGGTGGGCACGCACACACACACACATGCACACATGCGCATGCACACACACACACATGCACGGCGTGCGCATGTGCCGGGCCCCATGTGGGGGGCACGCAGCGGCCAACAACAACGTGCACTGGTGAGGGAAGTGGTGGGCACGCACGCACACACACATGCACACATGCACACGCACACACACATGCACACATGCGCACGCATACAGACACACACATGCACGGCGTGCCCATGTGCCGGGCCCCATGTGGAGGGCACGCAGTGGCCAACAACATGCACTGGTGCGGAAACGTGGTGGGCACGCACACACACACACATGCGCACATGCACACGCACACACACACATGCTTGGCGTGCCCATGTGCCGGGCCCCATGTGGGGGGCACGACTGCGTGCACTGGTGAGGCATGTGGTGGGCTCGACCCGAAACCATAAACCGTCAACCCTAGACCACGAACCCTGAACCGTGAACGCAGCTCACGGGACCTCCACACAAGCCTGGGGCCGACGAGCTTGGCCCCAGACCCCACAAGCGTCGACGCGAGTGTATACTCGCACTGCACGCACTCGTATGCACACACACACACACACACGCACACACACGCACACACCAGGGCCGTACAGGGGGGTGGTGGCTGGGATCCGGAAAATCGGACGGGGTCTGGTGAAGGCATCCGGAAGATGGGATCTGGCTGGCCGTCCGGAAGTGTGAAAAAGTGTGATTTTTTTTTACACCGCCCTCTCTCTCTTCCTACGCCATTTACCCATCACAAAGCCTGCTCATTCCCGTTACAGTAACACGGGGGTTCCAGCTAAGCAGGCTGCTCTTCTACTAGCGACACCCGCCGATACTCCAGCACACTTGAGTACTAGAGTACCGCCGGCACCCGGCCGATAGACTACCGCTCCCGCCGGCTAGACTACCCCAAACAGCGGTCTCTGAGAGACATGTCTGGCAAGGAGCATATAGGAGAGGACCTTCATCAGGGTCACAGTAGTGGCCTTGTGGCCAGTCAAGCCGGCAGAGCCGACTGGCGCTGACTGGAACGGTCCCCGCCTGGCAGTGCATGGCTGTCCAGCTCTCGTTTGCATGGGGCTCAGCCGGCGCCCCATGCCTCATGCATGGCCAGGTCCCACCCTCCAGGGGTGCATGGACGACAGAGTTGTCATGGAGGCTGCCTGAAGACCTTCCAACGCCAGTCACCGGCAGACGAGCGACCCCGAGGATGAGCGCGGTGACGAACGCTGCGATTGGTGAAGCAGATTTACTCTGTGTTGCCTCGGCGGTCGCCACCGCTGAAGCCGTGATGGTAGCCCGCCTCCACGGGCAGCCATCTTGACCAATGTCCAGCATGCATTGACGGGCGCCAGCTCCTCCGCTCGTCGATCAACTCGTCGAGATCGGTGCCGCATGGCGTCCTGCATGGGGGGAGGATAAGGGCCGTCTCCCAGCACGGGCCGCGGGCCGCGGCAGCGCCGCGGCTACTCGCCAAGCCATGGCAGCGCCGGGCAAGCCGCTCCTGAAGTGTTCCACCGAGGGGCAGTCTAGCAGGAGCCGGGCCAGTCGTATTTTACCCCGCTCGTCAGCGGCACGGAGATCCTCGTCACCAGCAGCGCCGCATTGCTGGGTCCAGGGCTCGGCGACGAGAACGCGCCCCCGTTAATCGAGCCCCGTTGCCAATCTGTGTACATGTATTCCCGTTGCCAGTCTGTATATATCGTTGTATATATGTAATCGTTGTATATATGTATTCCCGTTGCCAATCTGTATAAATGTACAAAGCGTGTTTATTCGGTATGCTCTTAATCTTGAGAACTACTCTCGAGTGGTTCCAAGTAGAACTTATAGATAGGTACTTCAGTCGTCTGCGCCCTCTGCGCGCTGGTGCGTGGCCGCACCCAGTCGTTGTCCTCATCTACCAAAAAACCCGGCTCAGTAGCAGTGACCCCATCGTCGAGGATTACCTCAAAGTCACCCTCGTTTTGGATGTCGTCGGCACACCTCTCAAGATAAAACTACAAGCCTTTAGTTGCCCCTAGACAAAAAAATCAAACGTGATTCTGGATGCACCGAGCCAGCGAAACAGGGATTTGCAGCAGCTCAGCGAGGATTTCTTTTGGATTTTGACTTTCCTAAAAGTGTTCCAGCCCAAAAAGAGATGCTTCTAATGGGATTTGACCCCGGGTGGGATGGGTTTCCCACTTAGGCTAACCACTGGGTTACAAAAAAACGGATCAAAGGTTGGAACGTCATCCGGCGCTCCGGACACGGGCCCCCCAGCTCGAGCGTCGGCATCCGGAAAAATGGAAGCCGCGCTGCGCGCGCCATCCGCTTTTGATGCCTTCGAACGATCGGCATCCGGATCGGATGCGTTTGTACGGCCCTGGTGCCACACACACACACACACACTTACGTGCGTGCGCACACACACACACACACACACGAACCCACAGGATGCACCTGCCTCCCGCGCTCGTTCCGACGCCGGGCTCGGCCGACCAGGATGGCGTGTTCAGCGGGTGAGGTTTAGGATTTAGGGCTCAGGGTTTAGGGTTAAGGGGGCACACACACACACACACACATGCCAGTTATGTCCTTAGCGCCCCCGCAGCCTCCGCTGCGGGGGCAAACCGGGAAATTTTCACACTTTTCCTCAAAAACACAGTGCCTCCTGCGGGGGCAATTCGGCATGTTCCCTATTCCGTCGCGGGGGCA
>VFSX01000193.1:92500-97500 GCA_016618255.1 Chlamydomonas sp. UWO 241 | reverse complement strand
TCCTCCCGACACTTCTTTCTTTATCTACGTATCCACACACACGCACACACACACTCACTCGTACACACACTCACTCGCACACACACACACACATACACACACTCGCACACACACGCGCACACACACACACACACACACACATGCAAACACACGCAGGACTGGGGCATCGTGTGGGAGTGCCCGCTGCTTGCGGAGCTGCACCCGCACGGCATGCACCCCGGTGATCTGGAGGTCCCCTACCCCCCGGCGCTGGAAGCTGCCGGAAGCTGCTGGAAGCTGCTTGAAGTGGCGGAGAGGGAGGGCGGTGGCGGTGGAGTTGAAGGTGGAGGCGGTGGCGCTGGCGCTGGCGCTGGCGGCGCTGGCGGCGCTGGCAACGGGCGCATGTACCGGCGGCAGCTTGCGGGGCACCACTGCGCCGTGGCACCACGGCGCGCGGGGGGCGGCGGGGGCGGCGCGTGCGGCGGCTGGGGCGGCGGGGACGCAAGCGGTGTGGGGTTGGGGCTGCAGCAGCAGCAGCAGCAGCAGGCTGATGGTGCCGCCGCCGGCAGCGCGAACGGCAGCGGCGCCCCCGCCGCGCGCACCGCCGCCGCCGCCGTCGCGCTGTGCGCCGCGGCGGCCAGCGGCGCCGCCGCCACGCACCCGCACCCGCGCCAGCACACCGCCGACGGCAGTACTGCTGCCCACCCGCACCAGAACCACAACCACGACGGCGCCAGCGCCAGCGCCGCCTCGCACCAGAACCATAGCCAGGGCCAGCACAACAACCAGGAGCACAACGAGCACCACGGCGACGCCATCGCCGACCCCCACCATAACCAGCACCAGGAGCAGCACCAGGACCACGACCAGAGCCAGCACCACAGCAACGCCGGCGCCGGCGCCCACCACCACGACCACAATCACAACCAGCACACGAGCCAGGACCAGCACCAGAGCCAGAGCCAGAGCCAGCACCCTCACAATGCCAGCGCCGCGCACCACCACGACGTCAGCGCCTCCCACCAGCAGCAGCACCAGGACCAGGGCCAGGCCCAGGACGTCCAGCGCCACCCCCACCACCCCCAGCACCACGCCGTCGCCACCACGCGCCACTACTTCTTCTGCCAGTCGCCCGACGTGCCCGCAAACCCTACGTTCTACTGGGTCGGGTCCTTCTGCCACGTGACCATCACGTAAGAACGATCGCATGCACTCGAGTAACAGTAACAGTAACAGCATGCAATGGTTCTAGCAGAGATGCCTCACGTCTTGAAGCGGCTACATAATAGGCAAACCCTACGTACTACTGGGTCGGGTCCTTCTGCCACGTGACCATCATGTGAGAACGATCGCATGCACTCGAGTAACAGTAACAGCATGCAAGGGTTCTAGCAGAGATGCCTCACGTCTTGAAGCGGCTACATAATAGGCAAACCCTACGTACGACTGGGTCGGGTTCTTCTTTAGGGTTTAGGGTTAAGATTTTTTTGTGCCACGTGACAATCATGTGGGAACGATCGCATGCACGAGTAATGTCACTGCTCAGGAACAGCATGCAATAGTGTTAATAATAGGAACAGGAACATCTTCTAGAAGCTGCTCAGACCAGGATCATACAGTCAGTCGATGCTTCCAACATTATTGGCCAATACTAGCTAGACTGGGTCGGGTCCTTGTGCCACGTGACCATCATGTAAGAACGATAGCATGCAATAGAGTAACAGTAACAGCATGCAATAATAGTAGTTCAAGCAGAGATGTCTTCTAGTATCAGCAGAGGTGCCGTTCAGTCTTGAAGCATGTTAAAAATAGGTCGATGCTTCTTCAGCAAGACTGGGCAGGGCCCATCTGCCACGTGACCCCGTCACGTACGAACGATCACACAGAGAGCGTGCAATGCATTCACGTCTCCAATTGTGACCCACCACGCACGGTCACATGCAAGCACACACGGTCACATGCACACACGGTCACATGCACACACGCACGGTCACATGCACACACGTACGGTCACATATGCACACACGCACGGTCACATGCACACACGCACGGTCACAGGCACACACGCACGGTCACATGCACACACGGTCACATGCACACACATGCGTCGGTGCTCCCAATTCTCGGGTCTGTCCCTTGTGCCGTGTGGCCATCACGTGCCAAGGATCTTACCTGTTACGGCAAAACAGCATCGGCTTGCCAGCACAGACGTCCTCTAGTCCTAGTTGGCGTACACGCATGCACATAATAAGTTTATGCCTTCAACCAGTCAGTACTATAACGGGTCGGGGCACTGTCCACACCACATACACACAAGCGCATGCAGGCGCACTGCACACCGCGAGCAGTGAAGTCAATGCTCCCAACATTGACCGTCGCGTACGATCGCGTACTTCCATCGTTGACCGGCACCACGCCACACATACACACACACGCACACACAGCAGGGGTTTCCTTGGGGGCTGCCAGGCCTGTCGGTTTTCCTGGAGAGGGCCTTCCGGACTCTCCGGGTTTCCGGCAGAGCTCCCCGTGCGCTCTCCATGCTCTCCATTTATCCCGGGGTCTGCGCCCCCGCACCCCCCGCTTCTTGTCCGGCCTTTCCAAACACCCCCCTCGCTCCCCATCGGCAAACCGCCCGTCGGGCTATCGCCTCATCGGAATCCGATCGGCTAGGAAACCCCTGACACACACTAACACACACGCACATGTTGAGACTCACGTAGGCGCCTCCCTCCTCCTCCTATCCATATAAAGTTATGACATTCACCGCGCGGCCGGGCCGCACAAGCTCGAGAGACATCCCACGTACTTCCATCGTTGACCAGCGCCACGCCCCCCCCCCACACACACGCACAGTAACACGGGGTTTCCAGCTAAGAAGGCTACTCTTCTACTAGAGACACCCGCCAGCACACTTAAGTACTAGAGTGCCGCCGGCTCCCAGCCGATAGACTACCGCTCCCGCCGGCTAGACTACCCCAAACAGCGGTCTCTGAGAGACATGTCTGGCAAGGAGCATATAGGAGAGGACCTTCATCAGGGTCACAGAAGTGGCCTTGTGGCCAGTCAAGCCGGCAGAGCCGACTGGCGCTGACTGGAACGGTCCCCGCCTGGCAGTGCATGGCTGTCCAGCTCTCGTTTGCATGGGGCTCAGCCGGCGCCCCATGCCTCATGCATGGCCAGGTCCCACCCTCCAGGGGTGCATGGACGACAGAGTTGTCATGGAGGCTGCCTGAAGACCTTCAACGCCAGTCACCGGCAGACGAGCGACCCCGAGGATGAGCGCGGTGACGAACGCTGCGATTGGTGAAGCGGATTTACTCTGTGTTGCCTCGGCGGTCGCCACCGCTGAAGCCGTGATGGTAGCCCGCCTCCACGGGCAGCCATCTTGACCAATGTCCAGCATGCATTGACGGGCGCCAGCTCCTCCGCTCGTCGATCAACTCGTCGAGATCGGTGCCGCATGGCGTCCTGCATGGGGGGAGGATAAGGGCCGTCTCCCAGCACGGGCCGCGGCAGCGCCGCGGCTACTCGCCAAGCCATGGCAGCGCCGGGCAAGCCGCTCCTGAAGTGTTCCACCGAGGGGCAGTCTAGCAGGAGCCGGGCCAGTCGTATTTTACCCCGCTCGTCAGCGGCACGGAGATCCTCGTCACCAGCAGCGCCGCATTGCTGGGTCCAGGGCTCGGCGACGAGAACGCGCCTCCGTTAATCGAGCCCCAACACACAACACACACGCACGCACACCAACAAACACACACGCACATGTCGAGACTCACGTAGGCGCCTCCCTCCTCCTCCTGTCCATTTAAAGGTACGACATCCACCGCGCGACCGGACCGCACAAGCTCGACCTCGGAGGCATCCCACGTACTTCCATCGTTGACCAGCGCCACGCCACACATACGCACACACGCACACAAACACGCACACACACCAACAGACACACGTGTCGAGACTCACGTAAGCGTCTCCCTCCTCTTCCTGTCCATATAAAGGTACGACATCCACCGCGCTGCCGGACCGCACAAGCTCGACCTCGGAGACATCCTCTACGCGCCCAACTTGGTAGGTCTCTGCGTGGGCTTCACAGGAAGCGGTCGTCATGGCGGGACTGGCCTCGTGCCGCTCGCCCGATGAGACGGGTGTTAGTGTGCCTCCACACCACACATCCACACCTCCACACATCCACACATCCACCCTCCACAACATCCAGTCAGTCACATGTGTACGGCAGTGTGCCCTTGGATGCATTTTAGTCATTCGTGTTTTCCCGGCTCCAGCACCTTTTGACCGCTCATGCCAGGCACTTTTACATAGCGGGTATTCACGCAACGCATGCCGCTGTGCTGCTCACGGCGCGAGCTTTCCAACGCATCCCTCCGCACCCTCTGCCACCAAGGGGTGGGGTGGTGTTTGGGGAAATCGGACATCCGGTCCCGAGCGGTATTCAGCTTGAAGCGGGATCACTGGTGTACGGCGCATACAGTGATTTTATTTTTATGATTTTATTCATTAATTATTCCACAGCCGGATTTTGCTTTGACCGCGTTGACCGTTGACCTCCCGTTGACCGTTTGTCCTCATACATGGGCCATTTGAAAGCTGTTGACGAGCTCTGTCTGGCGGGCTTGTCAGACCAACAATCCGCCGGATGGGTTGAGCTGTGTTCAAGGTCCAAGTACAGCCAGAGTACAGCCAAATGGCTTTGTAGAACCGAAAAGAAAATCACTGGGCGCATCAGAGCCACACGGGCAGAGGATGCGAGGGCGTGAAAGGGCCGAGCCAAGCCGATCGTAACTTCCCCACACAAAAACTTCCTCACGCGCGCACCGCAGGTGATTGGTCCGCGCAGACAGACGCCCAGGGCGGTATACAGCTTGCAGCGGGATCACTGGTGTACTGGCGCATTACAGAGCCGCACGGGCAGAGGATGCGAGGGGCGTGAGAGCGCCGAGCCAAGCCGATCGTAACTCCCCCTCAAAAAAACTCCTCACACGCGCACCGTACAGGTGATCGATCCG
>VFSX01000193.1:45000-90000 GCA_016618255.1 Chlamydomonas sp. UWO 241 | reverse complement strand
ATCTTCCTGCCTCACAGATTGAGTGCGCAAGCACAAGTCTAATACGCCATCAAAGGCGTATAACAAGACTGCCAAATCGACCACCACTGGCCGAAACGCAGGCGCGTGCTGGCGCCACGGCGAAGCGTCCGTGGCCGGGTCTCCGCCGCCGCCCGAGCCGGCCGAGTGCCCTGAGGTCGCGGGCTTCTGCCTCAAGCAGTGCGGCGGCGACCATGACCACGACCGCGACACCCGCGACGGAACCTGCGGTGGCAGCACCCGCGACGGCGCGCCGCCTCTGGCGCCGCCGCCACCAGGGGAGGCAGCGGGCGCGGGCGCAGACGGACCGGGCAGCCGGGCGGCGGCTGCGGGCGCGGCGGGCGCGCGCACCATGCGCGCAAGCTTCGACGGCGTCACAACTAACAGCGGCGGGCGCAGGCGCGCGGGGCGCGGGGGGCGCGCGGGCGGGGCGCGCGCGAGCCTCGACGGCAACGTCGGCGACGCGCGCGTGCGGCCAAGCTTCGACGGTTGCGACGCTAAGATGCTGCTGTGCCACCCGTGCGAGCGCGTGCCGCGGCTGCCGACGCAGCAGCAGCAGTGGCATCAGTCGCAGCGCGCGCCACGGCCCGGTGGGTGCACGCACGCGCGCGCACACACGCACACACACATAGCAGCACCCCCGCCGCCCCGTGCGCGTCACGGCCCGGTGGGTGCACACACGCGCACGCGCGCACGCGCACACGCACACACACGGCAGCACCCCCGGCAGCACCGCCGCCGCCTCCGGCGCAGTGCCCATGACCGCACAGCGCAGCGCACGCCTGACTGCCTGACTGCCTGACTGCCTGACCGACTGATCGACCGACCGACCGACCGACCGACCGACCGACCGACCGACTCACTGACTCACTGACTGACTGACTGACTGACTGACTGACTGACCAACCGACCGACCGACCGACCGACCGACCGACCGACTGACTGACTGACTGACTGACTGACCGTTCGACCGACCGACCGACCGACCGACTGACTGATTGACTGACCGACCGACCGACCGACTGACTGACTGACCAACTGACACCCCACTGCGCCTGCTCTGATACGCAGGCGGCGGCGACTACGCCAGCACCAGTACCCTGCCTGCCTGCCTGCCTGCCTGCCTGCCTGCCTGCCTGCCCGTCTGCCCTGCCCGCCTGCCTGCCTGTCTGCCTGTTTGCCCGCCTGCCCACCTGCGTGACTGACTGACTGACAAGCCACTGCCCCTGCTCTGATACGCAGGCGGCAACTACTACGCCAGCACCCCGCCCGCGGAGTCCCCGACCGTGCACCGCCTCGCCGCCGCGACGCAAGCCCTCGACGCGCTTGCGCTGCGCGGCGGACGCGACTCCCCGTCATCCAGTCGTCCGGCGACACAGGCTGGCGCGCCGCTGTTGCCCGTGGGCTGCGCGCCGCACCGCCCGACGAGCTCCTCGACAAGGCAGGCTGAGCAGGTGCGCACCATCCTCAGCACTTCTCAGCACTTCTCATCACCCAATCCCCGCCCTCATCCGCACCCATGCACGCCGCAGCCGCTGCTGCCGTCTGCATGCACACGTTGGGACCGGCACCACAGGCGCTCACTCTGCCACCCACCCTCGCGCTCCTCACAATCCTGCTCACCCAAACCCAATCCCGCCCTCAATCGCACCCATGCAAGCCGCAGCCGCGGCTTTTGCTGTCGCTCCTGATGTCCGCATGCACACGGAACTGGCACAGGCACCCACCCTCGCTCTTATCACACATCCCGCCCTCTCCCCCGCACCCATGCCCCCACAGCCGCTGCTGCTGTCCGCATGCGCACGTTGTGACTGTCATAGGCACCCTCGCTCTTCTCACACATCCCATGCACGCCGCAGCCGCTGCTGCTGTCTGACAGTCAGTCGGTCCCTGTCCCCGGAGTCGCTGTTGGGACACGTTGGGAATGGCATAGGAACTGTCACAGGCACCACCCTCGTATCACACCCCGCCCTCTCCCTCGCACCCATGCACGCCGCAGCCGCAGCCGCTGCTGCTGTCTGCCGGCCAATCGTTCCCAATCCCCGTCGTCACCGGGCCGTTCCTCGACATCGAGGTCGAGTTCATGCCAGCGTTTGGCAGCGATGGGGGCGGGCCGGGCGCGGGCGCCGCTGCTGCATCGACTGCTGCCTCTGCCGCTGACGCCACAGGTGGCGACGCTGCTGCTGCTGCCGCTGCCGCTGCTGCCGCTGCTGCCACTCGCGGCGACGCGGGCAGTGGGGGGCTGCGAGGCGGCGGAGGGGGGCTGATGTCGGGCCTCGTGCTGCGGTCTTGGACGGCGGGGCAGGAGGGATCTGCGGCTCTGCTTTACTCGTGGGCGACGAATCGGCTCGAGGTGGGGCTTGCTTTTGTTTTGTGTGTTTTGCGGGAGGGCTCCGTGGCGCTGCAATGCACGTGGGCAACAAACCGGCTCGAGGTGGGTGCTTTCGCTGCCAAGGGACTGTGGGGGGCGTTGGTGGAGGACTCCGCAGCGCTGCTCTGCACTTGGGCGACAAAACGTCTGGAGACCAACTCTCCAATAGAAGCTGAAAGCCTCTTCAGCTACCTAGGAGACGAAGTCCCTTGGTAACGAGGAGACTAGTGTTGCCAGCTCCCCCCCCCCAAAGCCACAGGCTAATGCCTGGCCCCCCATCTAGTGGTTGCTTTTGCAGTAGCAGGAGTCTGTGTTGTGTTTGTGGGCTCCGCGGCGCTGCTGTGTATTCGTGGGCAACAAACCGGCTTAATGTGGGGTTCTGATCCCAGCGACCAGTACTTTGGGCTTGGGACGCGCCTCCTCCCTCCATCCCTCCCCCCCTGCACAAAAGTATTCTCTCTATGAACGATCTCTCCCTCTCTCCCTCTCTCTCCCCCCCCCCCCCCCCCGCTCCTTCTCTCCCTCTCTCTCCCTCTGTCTCCCGCTCTCTCTCTTTCTCTCTCGCTAGGAGCTCCTTTCCCTCTCTCTCCCTCTCTCTCTCTCTCTTCTCGCTCTCATTCTCTCTCTCTCTTCTCTCTCTCATTCTCTCTCTCTCCCTCCCTCCCTCTCTTCTCTCTCATTCTCTCTCTCCCACTCCCCCTCCCTCTCTGCTCCCTCTCCCTCTCTCTCCTCTCTCTCTCTCACTCGCGCGCACACACACACACACACACACACAAACACACGCATGCACAAACACCTGGTCGTGTTTGAGGCACCTAAACCGGAGACCCACGAGTTCAGCCTCATGGCGCCGGACGCGCCGGAGGCACCGCATGCGCCAGCCATCCCTGCCCGCTGCCTGCCTGCCTCCTTCCCTGCTCCTGCTGTGTGCGCAGGTCGTGTTGTGAGGCACTCAACCCTGAGACCCACAAGCTCAGCCTCACGGCGCCGGACGCGCACCGCATGCGCCAACCATCCCTGCCCGCTGCTTGCCTGCCTCCTTCCCTGCTCCTGCCGTGTGCGCAGGTCGTGTTTGAGGCGCTCGACCCTGAGACCCACGAGTTCAGCCTCACGGCGCCAGATGCGTACCGCACCGGCGGCCCGCTGCTGCACCGCCCGCCGCCCGGGCAGCCGATGCGGCTGAGGGTTCTGATTGATGCGTCACTGCTTGAGGTGTTCACGGAGGGGGGGGAGGTGAGAGATCGAGAGAAGGGAAAGAGACAGAGACAGAACGAGAACGAGGAGAGGCGGGCATGGCGTGGGGGTGGGGGGCAGCCGATGCGGCTGAGGGTTCTGATTGATGCGTCACTGCTTTAGGTGTTTACGGAGGGGGGAGAGGTGAGAGATCGAGAGAAGGGAAAGAGACAGAGACAGAACGAGAACGAGGAGAGGCGGGCATGGCGTGGGGGTGGGGGGCAGCCGATGCGGCTGAGGGTTTTGATTGATGCGTCGCTGCTTGAGGTGTTCACGGAGGGAGGCCAGGTGAGAGAGAGCAAGAGAGAAAAAAGAGGAAGAGAAAGAGGAAAAGAAGGAGAAAGAGAAAGTGGAAGACAAGGAGAGAGAGGAAGAGAAGGAGAAAGAGGAAGAGAAAGAGGAGAGGAGAGGAGGACATGGCAGGGAGGGTGGGGGGACAGCCGCTGGGGCTTGGGGTGCTGATTGACCACCACTCCCCCGATTCCACACGCACACACAAACCCACCCGGCACTCCTGGCGCATGTGCAGGTGCTGTCCACGCGTGTGTACCGAGGCACCGAACCCGGGCGCTCCGACGGACCAGACGGACCAGACGGCACAGGCGCAGGTGCGGCGGGCATTTGCATACCGAGTGGCGTTTCTGTCACCTCAAAGCTCCGCCCGTGGCCGTATCTCGCCCTTGCAGCGCATATGAACCCGAAAGCATTGGCTTTCTAGCTGAGGCACCATCTTTGTAGCAGTCCTAGCGAGTACCGCCGCCTAGACCCGAGTCAAGTTCGCGCAGTTCGTTGTGTTCGGGCTGTTGGCAAGCCTCTGCAAAGGAGCACTTGCAGCAACTTGACACCCTTAGCGCCGAATACACACCCAGACGCTCGACACGGGCGTGGACGCGCTCGGTTCAAATTAACTGTCGGTTCAAACTGTTGATGGATTTTACTGTCGTGTGTGGCGCTCCTAACACACACGGCACGGGCGCGGGGGCAGCGGCAGCCGCCGCCGCCGCTGCCGCCGCCGCTGCCGCTGCCTCACCTAACAGGCGACGTACACTAACTGCTGGCGTTTGGTTGCTGTGCCTGTTGTGCTTCACCCCAGGGTCGGGTGCAGGCGCACCAGCGAGCGTGTCTGCATGCGGCGTCGACGTCGTGAGCATCGGCGGCACGACCGCGGTGGTTGCGCTGGAGGCGCATGAGGTAACTCATAGGAGACATAGAGATAAAGAGGTAAAGACTGATATGAGAGGGAGTGAGAGAGAACGAGAGAGCCGTAAGCATCGGCGGCACGATCGCGGTGGTGGCGCTCGACGCGCACGAGGTAAAGACTCATATGAGAAGGGGAGAGAGAGTGAGAGAGGGAGGTACAGACTAATACGAGAAAGATAGAGGGGGAGAGAGAGGAAGAGAGTGAGGGAGGGACAGGCAGAGAGATAGGGACAGGCAGAGAGAGACCGAGAGAGCAAAATAGGGAGTGGGAGTGCGAGTGACCTCACTCGCTCGAGAGAGATGGCTCCTCTGGCGAGCGCGCGTACGGTACGAACGCTCCAGCAGGATTATTATGAGAGCAGTCCCGCCCGCCACAAGTGGAACATGCACTCATCACCGTCACATCTCCTCCGCCCCCTTCGCAGGTCGGCCCGATCTGGGTGCCGGCGCCCTCCGTGCCCGGGGGCACCGCGGCCAGGGCGGCAGCGGCGGCGGCAGCGGCGGAAGTGGTAGCGGCAGCAGCGGGGGTGCCGGACGCGTCGCCACCGCCGCTGGCCATGCGCGCGGGCGGCATCCACCTGGGCCTTGGGGGCGACCTGTCTCCTCTCGCGTCAGAGCGTCGATCGGAGGATGGTGGGCCCACGCGGCTCGATGACTTCGACGTCGGGCGGCTCGAGGCGATGCTGCCGGACGTGCTCTGCAGCCTCGTCGAGTCGTCGTTTGTGGACGCGCCGCCGCAGCTCTCGTAGCGCGGATGCCGGTGGCTATAGATTGATCAGTCAGAAAAGCCTCGCGGCTAGCAGTCACAGACGTAGTGGCGGTTCGTGTCCTGCTGATGGGTTTAACAGTCAAGTCAGGTAGTAGCTAGGACGAGGGGTGGGGAGCGCGAAGATCCAGATCTGCCCCTCTATATATCTCTCTAAGAGACGGATCGTGTGCGCCGTCTTGGGACCTCTTAACGACCAGACTGCACCGGTGATTAGGTGCTGTGTAACATCAACCACAAGCCTACAAGCGCCTCCTACCATAAGCAACCTACGAACCATCCCCAGCAACCTACGGACCATCCCCGTCGCGCTTGTTGGCGCGCGGCGCAGTACTGAGCATCGTGCCCGTCATCAGCATCGTGCTGTCAGGCACCGAGCCGGTTCTCGCCTGCAGGCTGCGGCGCGGCATCTCGCCCGCTCCGCCCGTGCTACCTTTCCCAGGCGCCACACGGCTGCCCGAGACCAGCACCCGCCTCGCGCTGAAGCTGGGCATCCGCACGGAAAACTGCAAGGCTCCAGGCGGCGTCGCGGCACGCAGCGTGGGCAGCGCGGCAGGCGCATAGACGACGGCAGGCGCATAGACGACGGCAGCGCCCGCCCACAGCTGATGGTCGGGCTCTCCTCCGCTACCTGCTTCGCTGAACGCACGCCGCTGTCGGACGTATGGCACAAGCGGCTGCGACGACGGCCGCTGCTGCTGCTGCTGCTGTTGCTGCTGCATCTGCTGCTGCTGAGTCAGCAGTGGCTGCGGCGGTGTGCCCTGCCGTTCCGCCTGTGGAGGCGCACGCCGAGCGCTAGCGGGCAGCGGACAGCGCAGCCCGTTGCCGCCCTCGCTCCCCCTGGGCATCTGCCCAAAGCCGGCCGCATGCACCGGTGTGCTCGGCGCGCTCGGCACGCGTGCCAGAAGGGCCGCAGCATCACGGCTACCGATGTGCGCTGATGGGCGCCTCACGGGCTGCGCTGCGCTGCGGCCGCCACGAGCACTGCCGCTTAATAAGCCACTGCCGCTGGCACTCAGCGCGCCAGCCTGCGCTGTGGCGGCGGCGGCCCCAGGCTGCCTGGTGGGCGACGCGGGGGCGGGCCCCGCCGGCGCACTGCTGCGCTCCACGCTGCTGGACAGCGTGCTGGGCTCTAGCGAAAGCGCGCGGCCTTCCGCGAACGCGCGCCCGCCGGTGAAGCTCCACCCACGCGTGTGCGTGGACGAGGGCCCGGGCCCCGGCTGCGCGGTCGGCTCGGCCGCGGTGGCCGCAGCGGCTTCCGGAACGGAGGAGGGCGAGGCCCTCTTGGACATGGGGTCATTTTCAGAGCCGCTGGATCTCATCCGCTCGCTGCCCTCGCCCTGGCCGGAAGCAGCTGGTGGCACGCTGACGCCTGCGACCGGTGTGGCCTCGGGAGCCTCAGCAGTGGTGCGCGGCTGTCGCGGTTCGTCAGGCGCTGCATGGGGCCCCGCGTGGGCGTGCGGCAGCTTGTCATCAGAGGAGGGCGGCAGCAGCAGCAGCGACGGCTCAAGGGACGGCGCCGCGCATGGGCGTGCCGCCGGCACGGCAAAGCTGAATGGCCCGGCTGCATTGCTGGCGCTTTTGATATCGGTTGCTGCTGCGCCGAGGTCTGCAGCAGCAGGCACTGTGCTGCTGTTGCTGCCGCTGCTGCTGCCGCTGCTGCTGCTGCTGCTGCTGCCGGCAGTGGCTGCTGGTTCCGGTAGACCGCTAGGCTCGCCGTCGGCCGTCACCGTGGCTGGCGCAGTGCTCAGAGCGAGCGGCGCGTCGGGCGCTGGCGAGGGCAAGCTGGGCACTGCACACACGTTTGACCCTCCTTGGCCTGGCGTGAGCTCCGAAACCATCAGGTGGGCCGAGGGCAAGCTGGGCACTGCACACACGTCTGACCCTCCCTCGCCTGGCATGAGCTCTGACACCATCAGGAGGGCCGCGTCCTCCGTGAGGAGACCGGAGCCCGGCGCGCCATCGGCGGTTGGGCGGCCCGAGGGGGGCGAGGGGGGCCGCGTGGGCAGCGTGTCCGAGAGGCTCGTCATGGCAATGGACACAGCGCTCGCGGCCGCGCCCGCTGTGTCAACAGACCGCTTGTCCCCGTCACTCCACCTGTGTCCTGGGTGCACACTGGCCTGTTCGGCTGCCCCAGTTGGCGGAGCAGCAGCAGGCCCGAGCGTCGCGGCGGCAGGCTTCAAAGGCACGGCAGCCGGGGCCGACGGGCGGGGCGGCTCCCCTCCTCCCCCGGTCGCACCCACGAGCGCCGCCCGCGCCGCGCGTGGGTGCTCCTGCTGCTGCTGCTGCTGCTGCTGCTGTGGAAGCAGTGAGGCAGGCCGGCGCTGGCCTGGTGCTGCAACGCTGCAGCCGCCGCCCATCTCCTCCTCCTCCTCCTTCCCCTCCGCCTCTGGCTCACAGGGCGGTGAGCCGAGCCGGCGCCGTGCGACGGCCGGCGGCCACTGCTCCTCGCTGCCCCCTCCTCCTCCTTCCTCTCTGTTGTTTGGCTCATGGGGCGGCGTGCCAGGCCGGTGGCGCGCGGCGGCCGGCGGCCACTGCTCCTCGCCGCCCCCTCGTCCGTCATAGCCTCCACTGTCTAGCTCACCAGACGGCATGCCGGGCCGGCGGCGCGCGGCGGCCGGAGGCCACTGCTCCTCGCCGCCCCCTCCACCGTCATCGTCTCCGCTGCCTCGCTCATGGGGCGGCGTGCCGGGCCGGCGTGCCGCCTGCGTTGCCAGCGCGGGTGGCTTATGGCCCTCGAGACTGGTGCAGGGCCCGGTCGCTGCGAGCTCGCCGCTGCCACGCCCTGCCGCATGGCGCGGCGCGACCGGGCGCGGCCCGAGCAAGCTTGCACCCTCGCCCCCGTCGGCACTGCCCGCCGGGCCTGCTGCCGCCGCTGCCGCACCCAGCTCGGCGTGCCTGTGGGGCCACGAGGCAGCCGCGGTGCGCGGCGATGCCGCCGGCAAGGCCTCGCGTGCCGACGCAACGTCCTCCACGCCGCCAAAGCTGACCGGCGCGCGCGGCGGCGGCGGCGCGTCCTCGTCCCCGGCGCCCCACTGCTCCGCGACGTACGGCAGCTCGGTGGGGGGCCCGCCGCTGCCCTGCCCCGCCGACCCGGAGCCGCGCGGCCGCGCGGGGGCGCCAGCGGCGGGTGGGCGGGGCATGCAGGAGGGCCCTTCGCCGCCGCCGCCGCCGCCGCCGCCGCCGCCGTCGCTGCCGTTGGTGCCCCGCCGCTGCCTGTCAGTGCCACCATCGAGCAGCGCTGCCAGCGCCCATGCGCCGCCGCGCCCTCCAACGAGCTGCCCATTACCTGGGTAACGTGAGGTTGTGGATTGCGGGTTGTGGGTTGTGGGTTGTGGGTTGTGGGTTGTGGGTTGTGGGTCGCGGGTTCCAGTCAGCGGGGTGCTGGAAGTGCATGCGTGCGTCCCCGGGGAGGGACACGCACCTGCGCCAAACGCGGCCGTCTTCATGCTGGCCGCCGCCTCCAGGCGCTGCTTGACCGTGAGGCTGCGGCGCTTGGAGCCGAAGATGTCGATCCCGTCAGTGGTGCGCCGCCGGCGCCCTCGGCCAGAGTGCTCGCCAGCGTCCTCCTCCTCCCCCGACTCACCCGGCTCCGCCGCGGGCCCGAGCCCGGGCGGCAGCGGCGGCGTGTGCGGCGTGTGCGGCAGAGGGGGCGGCGCCTTTGGGTTGTGCTGCGATGCATGCGAGCGGGCGGCGGCCAGACAGGTGAGTGGGTGATGAACATGGAGGGCGGGTCAGGTGGGGGGTGGGGGTCGGGGGGCGATCGTAGGCGCCCCTGCTCTCCAATGGGAGGTCGAGCCCAGGCCTAAGCCCCAAACCCTAACCTTCTCAACCCTTCAACATCAGAATCCCTTTAGGAAACCTAAATGAGCAGGCACGATGAGGAGCGCACGGCGATGGATCGGGTGGGTCGTCGAGCGTGCAACGGCGGCGCCTGGGGTGTGCAGCGGGGGAGCCACGAGTCGCCGCGGCAAGTCAATAAACAACAACAAGAGGGTTTTACAATCACAGGCCGGCGGTCACAATCAGTTCCAGAGTTCCAGCAGGATCAATCAGACAGCAGGCACAAGGCCCACCAAAAAGGTCAAGCTACAAAAGTAGCCCACAGCGCCACCCACACTAGGTGGTGGGCGCCAGGCAAGCAGCACCGCAATGAAGTGCGGGCTGCGTTTGGGGCCTGGCAGGGACTGCTCACCGCCCACTCGCGCTCCTGCTTCGCCACCGCCTTGACCATAGATTTCACCAAGGCCCGCGAGCGCACCGCTTCCTGTGTGTGGTTGCGTGCGTGTGGTTGCCTTCGCACGTGTGAGTGGTGATTGGGCTTGCGGGTTTAGGCTTCTACCCGTGCACAGGGCATTGTGCATGGACAGGCACTATACAGCTTTGGAGATTCTAGCATGCATGAGAGATACAACACTGCCATGCTGCGCATGCATGCGAGATACTACACTTGCCATGCTGCAATGCGCGCAACACAACATGCTCTCACCCCAAACCTCTTCGCTGCAGCCACCATGTCTCCCTCATCACGCAGCTGCGTCTCGTGCTGTGCGCACGAGCAGAGGAGAGGATCAGAAGCTGCAACAAACCGTGACGGTGTTGTTGCAAGCGGCCAAGGCCTGTTGCGTGGAAAAGCAGGCCAGCCGCACCTGCTGCACCAGCCGTACGTGAACCTCGAATGAATTCGGCATCAAGCCGCATTCAAGAGAGTTGGTGAAGCGCTGAGTGGGCGCCATTGGGAAGGGGCCTTCCCAGGGGCTAGGGGGATTTTGTCTCCCTCTGCGCATCTTGTACGCGTCCGCTGCGTACATCAGGGTGTCCTGGGCCTCCACCAAGGAATCGAAACCGTTCATATCCATGGTGGCGGTAGTGTCTGCATCCGGCTTCTAGGTAGTTGTCAGGCCCTCAGGCCCACACTTGATGCTCCAACACCTTCAGAGCGTCGAGGGGCGACGGAGAGATGAGACTTTTACAATCCACTGCCGGCGGTCACACGTTCGGCTCCAAAGCTCCAGCGGGACTTAGAGAGCAGGCACGAGGCCCACCAAAGAAAGGTAAAGCTACAAAGGTAGCCCACGGTATGATGATGAGAGTTTTACAATCCACTTCTGGCGGTCACACGTACGGTTCCAAAGCTCCAGTGGGACTTAGAGAAACAAGGCTCAAGGCCCACAAAAGGTCAAGCTACAAGTAACCCACGGTAACGCCATCCACACTTGGTGGCGGGCGCCAAGCAAGCAGCACCACTGTGCAGGCTGCACACCCAGCCCCTCAAATGGCCAGAGGGCGGACCCAAGGTATAAAACCATGAAGGGACCAAAAAGCCCTCCCCCAGACCACCGGAAGCGGGGCTAGTAGCACACCCGCCGCAGCACTCTACTCAGCGACCACACCGCACCCGCCACCGCACGCGTGTGGCGCCACCTCCCCTTCAAAAACACCCCCAGAGGGAATGCCATCTAGCAAGCAGGTGCAGGCACCCGCTCGCCGTCAACGACGAGGCGCGCGCGGTGGAACTGCGCCCGCTTCCCCGCAGCCTTGGCGGCGAGGAAAGCGGGCCACAGCGCCCGGTGCTGCGCCTCCTTGCGGTCACTGAGGACGTCGAAGACAGCAGCCGACGGGTCCACGTCGCGCAGGTTGCGGCGGGAGCGCACGACGGTGTCGGCCACAGCGTCAGACGCCACGGTAAAGAGCACACGTAGCACGCCGCCCCGGCGCGGCTCCACACCAATGCCCCCGACGGCAGGCTTGGCGTTGAGGAACGACGCGGACACGACCCCGCCACCAGCCGGCCTATCCCGGCCAGAGACGTCGTGCACAAAGCGCACGAGATTCATAGCCAGGCAGACGGGCAGGCTGACGCCGTCCACGGCGGCTGCAGCAACCCGCACAGCCGCCGCCGCCACCGCCGTCTCCTCGGGACCATAGCAGTCACTGAACAGCCGCCTCACATGCCGCGTGGACCCCAAGTAGGAGGCGTCGCGCAGTGCGCCGCGCACGATCCCGTCGCGCGCCATCTGGCCTTCAGAGCCACGGCTCGCTATGAGCCTGGTGGCGGCTGCCACAGGGATGGACAGCACGTGGCTGCGGCACAGCGACGTTTCGCCCACACGCGCGGGCAGCCCCCCCGGCGGGAGGGGCCGCGCGCAGATGCGGCACGCGCGGCGCCCGCCGCGGCAGGCCGCTCCGCCGCCGGCGCGCCCGCTGCCGACGCCACAGGGGCGGCAGCAGCAGCGGGCCGGGCAGGCTGAGCAGCCTTGGCAGCAGGCGCAGCGCGGGGCCACGGTAGCGCCAAACCACGGCGTGGCGGGCACCAAGCAAGCAGCATCACGGTGCAGGCTCCACACCCAACCCCTCCAGTGGCCGGAGGATAGGCCCAAGGTATAAAACCATGAAGGGACCAGAAAGCCCTCCCCCAAACCAGTGGAAGCGGGGCTGGTAGCACACCCGCCGCAACACTCAACTCAGCGACCACAACACACCCGCCAGCGCACGCTTATGACGTCACCTCCCCTCACAGACCCCCCCCAGGGGCCTAGGATGTCTTGTTCAGAGTGAGCCCGCCGTCCACCACTCCAACGAAGGGATGGGTCGGGCCCACCACACCCGCCCATCCTCGCGGCACCACGCCGCCCGCAGCAAAAGACGCCAGCGCGTCCCACAGATCAATCGTTGCCAGCGCCCCCGCCCGCCCAACCGCCACCGAGCGAGCAGGGGGCACCACACCATCACGCGGGCGAGTGATGCGCCACAGGTGGCAGCGGCCGCGTTCCATTGCGTCCACCACGAGCGCGGCCACCACCGCCCACACACCTGGCCGCACCCCAGGGGGTGGCTGTAGCAGCCACACCTGGCAGCATGTGACAACCGGGGTAGGGGCAGGAAGGGCAGCAGCAACCGCCACCACCACCGCTTCCACCACCGGGCACCCCCAGAAGCAGTGCGCACGCCACGCCGTCGCCGGCGGCCCGTCCTCCTCACGGCACCGCCACCCGCACGGGCACTCGGGCACACCCAGCGCAGCCTGCTTGTGGAAACCACTCACCCACAGCCGCCAGATGGGCTCCTTGCGGGCATTGAGGAGCGGCACCGCCGCCTCCAGGCCGCGCAGCCCCGCGCAGACCTGCACGTCAGACGCGCGGGGGCCCCCGTGCGGCCCGTGGTCCAGCGCCAGAGCCGCCTCCACTGTGGCCGCCCGCCGCACCCGCCGCTCGTCCACCACCGCCCGCAACTGAAGCGCCACCGCCAGCTTGCACGTCAGCTTCCCCACCACGCCCGGGCCATGCGCAAACCCCACCCACCGAGGCTCACCCGCGGCGCCGCCCCCCGCAGCTGCAGGCTGGGGAGCAGGTCGGGCAGCTGTGGAGCGCAGGCCAGGCCGCCCACGCCGCCAGCCAGCCGGCGTGATGATACCCGGCAGCTGCCAGCCGACCAGGCGGAGGATCTCCACCACAGCAGCGCGCTCGCCCTCCTGGGGGAGGGGGCTGAACTGGCGGAGCGGGCGGAGCACCGTGAGGGCAGCACCACCAGCCGCCGCCTCGACCCAGGCAGTGGGCAGCGCCGCGAGCACGACCGCCACTGCGGTGTAGAGGGGGTCGAGCGTGCACCGCACACACAGCAGGTCTGGCTCACCCCACGTCACTGGCGGTGGCGCACCTGGGAAGAGGGCGCGGCACAGGACCCCCCTCCAGGCACCGCCCCCCTCGTACGCACCGCACGCCAGCGCCGCACGAAGCTGCCCCAGCACATGCGGCGCGCGCGCCGGAGCCGCGGAGGCGTACGCCACCAGGCAGGCATGGTCGACCGTGCGTGTGCTGCGCACCATGTCGACAGCAGCGAGCCACGCCCACAGCGCACACACGTCCGCGAAGGAGGTTATAGAGACTTTTTGTTTATGTGAGCCACCCCTGCTCCCTGGCAAAAAAAACGGTGGGGCTCCAGCCCCTCCCCCCTTGCCCCCCCCCAGAGACACACACACACGCACACGCACACTTGCCGTCCACCGCACCGCACACTTGCCGTCCAACGCTCAACCCCGCCCCCCCTCCTTGCACCACCCAACCTATCTGATGTACAAGTGGTGGCATTTGCCGCCGCGAATTCCAGGTCGCCCTAAAGAACGGGGAATGAGGCTACGGGAGCTGGCGGGCGCGGCGCGCGCATGGCGCGCGCGGCGCATGGGGGTTGCATGGCGGCGCTCTGCGCGTGCATGCATGGAGGAGATTGCTGGCGGGCATGGAGGAGATTGCTCGCGGGCGTGGAGGAGATTGCAGGCGGCAGCATGGAAGCGGATGGCGAGAAATTGAGAAACATGGGAAGCGAGGCACATGCGGCTAGGCTTTGTGAGGAGGTTGTGGCGCAGGGGTTCCCTGCCCCAAGGCGCAGATTATAGATGGCGCAGCAATCAATACACTAGCCGTGCGGCATGGGGCGAGGCGAGGCCCCACCAGCGGGCGGGCACCATAATGGAGATGGCGGTTAAGAACGGGGAATGAGGCTACAGGGAGAGGATACGGGTTACAGATGCCAAAGGGGACGGCGGAACAAGGATCAGCCATAGGTGTCACGGGGAATGGCTAAAGAACGGGAATGAGGCGGGTGGTACGGGTGCTGGCGCGCATGGAGCGCGGCGCGGCGCATGGAGATCGCATGGCGGCGCCCATGCATGGACGAGATTGCTGGCGGGCATACAGGAGATTGCTGGCGGGCATGGAGGAGATTGCTGGCGGGCATACAGGAGATTGCTGGCGGGCGTGGAGGAGATTGCTGGCGGGCATGGAGGAGATTGCTGGAGCCAATGGCGGCGGCGGGACTAGTAGTAGAACACAGGCGCACACCAACAATGCGTTGCTGTCACTACCTGGGTGGTATAGGGTGGATCTGGGGGCCCAGTGTCCTGTCTAGGTCCAGTGCGTGCGCGCGTGTGGGGGTTTACCCTCACCCCTACCAGGTAGCCAGCCAGTTTCCCACTGAAACTGAGTTTAAGGTGTCGGACGCTAGCGCCGACACCGGTCTTATACATCATTACTGGTGTCACACAGACTGTAAGATCCATCATCATCATCATCCTTGAGAGTCTCCAGACGATGGGGGCTGTTGCAGACGAACGACCAAAGACCAACGTGTTGCCACACTCGCACGTACCCAAGCGAACAGCTTGATGTCCTCAGTGGTATTTTACTCACTCAAGCAAACAGCTTAACTCACCCAAGCGAACACCAAGAGGGAAGCTTGGGGCGGAGCAGGGGGATCAGCAGGGGGCGCTTAGGAGATTTTCCCCGCATTCACTCTTTGCAACGGAAACAACACATGGTGCAGACGCCTCTCGGCAAAGTGTTTTTTCCGCAAGCCCCACCTGTCCTGCCAACAATGCGTTGCTGTCACTACCTGGGTGGTATAGGGTGGATCTGGGGGCCCAGTGTCCTGTCTAGGTCCAGTGCGTGCGCGCGTGTGGGGGTTTACCCTCACCCCTACCAGGTAGCCAGCCAGTTTCCCACTGAAACTGAGTTTAAGGTGTCGGGCGCTAGCGCCGACACCGGTCTTATACATCATTACTGGTGTCACACAGACTGTAATATCCATCATCATCAGAAAAACAGATGGGTGGCCCCATCTTCCCCTCCCCGGGCACACGCGCACACGCACTTGCCGCGCCAAACGCGCACTTACACCACCCGCATCCCCTTGCGCCACCCATTTCACGCCACCTGATTTTCGGGTGGTATTTACCACCGAAAACACATGTAGGCTGCCCTGGTCGCAGACTTTCCGGACTTCCCCCCCACACTTTTCGGCGAAACAAGGACAGCTGGCCAATTCCCAAGTCCTGTAGTTCTCACAACATGGTGCAAACTCCTGGAGGCACGATACTGGAGGGCGGGGCTTCGTCGGGGCGCGGGGGCCCTGCAGCCCTGCCCCCGAAGCACCACCGCACTGCCTCTGGCCTGGCATGCTCCCCGTCCTCCGGAGGCCGCGACGTCGTCATGACCAGCATCGGTCGCAGCGGCGTGAAGGGGTCTCGGCTGGGGACGCCTGGTCAAGGGAGCGACTCGAGCAGGCAAGCAGGCGTGGTGCATGCAGCGTTTTCGTTCAACAAGAAGAACAGCCCAGGCTCGGCCGGCTTCCTGCGTCAGCCGTCGCCCCAGCGCTCTGGCGGTGGCACGCCGTCGCTGTTCCTGGGCGGGCACGCGAAGCACCACCACGACGCGCATGGCACGCCGGATGCTGCATGCGAGGGAGGGCACGGAGATGATGACACCGACACTGCCGTGCCCAGCGACCAGCGCACGCCAGAGGCCGGCTTCCTGGACCTGGACCTGCTGCACTGCGCCACGCACGAGGACATCAATGCCGCCATCCAGGGCCTGTCGGGTGCGCGCATCCGCATGCGTTGTGCCAGGCGGCTGTTGTTTCGCGCATGCATGCATGTGGCACCTGCACACACACACACACATACACACACACACATACACATGCGCGCACGCACACACATGCGTGCACACACACAAACACACACACGCACACGCACGCACAAGCCCCCCCCCCACACACACACGCGCGTGCGCGCACACACACACACCCCACCCCACCCCACACACTCAAACACACACACACACACATACGCACACACACTCACATACTCTCCCGCACACACACACACTCACACACACACTCTCCCGCCCCCACCCCCGCCAACGGCAATGCAGGCGAGCAGCGCGGGCAGGTGCAGCGCCTGCTGTGCAACCCCCGCACGCTGGGCGCCGCGCCCGAGTCGTTCGACGTGCTGCGGCGCTTGCCGCAGCTGCAGTTCCTCATGCTCAGCCTGGAGGGCTACGGCGGAGCCGGCGGCGGCGGCGGGGAGGCCGAGGCGGTGGCGGATCGGGACCTGCTGGGCGGGCGCGCCGACCTGTGGGCCGGCCTTCCGCAGCTCATCGGCTGCCTCGACAACATCGTGTGCCTCGACATGTCCAACTGCCTCATGGAGGACGCGTGCCTGGGCGTCGTCGCGACCTCTTGCGCCAAGCTGCGCGCGCTTGACCTCTCGTACTCGCTGCGCATCACACACGCCGGGCTGTGCCGCCTCCTGTCCGCGTGCCCCTCCCTCGAGGAGCTCGACATCTCCACGTGCCCGTGCGCGCTCGGCGGCGACACGCTCGCCACGCTCGCCACCGCCTGCCCCTCGCTCACGTCGCTCTACCTGGAGCTCGACGCCGCGTCGTGCGCCGCGTCGGACGGCTGCGTGCCAGACGCGCCGTCCGTGCCGGCGGCCGCGCTCGTGCAGCTCATGCGCGGGTGCCGCCAGCTGACGGTGCTCTCGCTCGCGGGGCTGCGCATCTCTGCCGCGCCCGAGGGCGCGAGCGGCGACGGCGGCGGCCACGACGGCGGCGCGTGCGCGCGTGCGTTTGCGACCGCCGCGTGCCATCTCGCGTCGCTCGACCTCGCCGGGACCGAGTGGCTGCGCACGCCGGCCGACTGGGCCGCGCTGGCGGCCGTGCCGTCGCTCCACACGCTCACCGCGACCGGCGGCAGCGGGCTCGACGACGACGCCGCGTCCGCGCTCGCCGCGGGCTGCCGCCAGCTGTCGAGCGTCTCGCTCGCAGAGTGCACGGGCCTGACGGAGCACGGCGCCGCCGCGATGGTGAACGCGCTGCCAGAGCTCACCGAGCTCTCGCTCGTGCGCTGCCCGCTGCTCGGGCCGGCGCTCGCCGAGGCGCTTGAGGCGCCGCGGGGCGGGGCGCTGCGCGTGTCGGTTGTGGCGGCTGGCGGCGGCGGCGGGGACGACATGGCGAGCCCCGGGCGCGACCACGACGCGTCTGATGGCGGCGCCGACCCGATGTCGATTCAGAAGCCGCAGCAGGCGGGCAGCGGCGGCGGCGGGGAGGGCGGCCAGCCCGCGTGGGCCGGCCTGATGACGTTCCTGCGCGGCAACCCCGAGGCGGCCGGGGCGGCGTCCATCAAGAAGGCGCAGCGCAAGGGCGGCAGCTTTGTGTTCTAGCTAGTGGAGTGAGCGGGAAGAACACCGCGCGTGTGATCTCCCTCTTACAACCCCTGTCCCCGCCGTGTTTTGGGGGTTTGGGGTTAAGCCGGGCTGAATCAACCCGAACCTTAGACCCGTGTGTCAACACACGCGCACCGGCATCAGCTGTAGTAATAGTCGTACGTAGCCAGAGCAGTCAAAACATAAACCAGTGCTAGTTGTGAACTGGAAAGGAGAGGAGGGTGGAAGTGGGTTCATGCCAATCGTCCAAGTAACGTTGCTAACGGAGCTGTCCCACAGCAGCGCGGCACGCGGTCACAGCGCGGTTAGTGTGCGTTTGCACGTGCAATGGGTGGGTCGTCGCAGCCGCCTCCAGATCTGCCACCCCCCACTGATCACAGCAGCAAGTTCCCCACTGGCCTGACTGACTCGGCCTGTGACACCCCAAGAACAACTTTGCTCAGCTCAGCTTAGCCCGCCCTCAGGAAGCTGCAAAGCTGCGGACCATCTTCTCATGACCACCTTTCCCGCCCACACGCTCTGCATTGCAAGCTGGGTGTGGGGGGAGGGCCTCGGCGATCTGGATGGCCAAGCGGGCAGGGCTCTGCTACCGGGCGCGGAGACGTTGGGTGCCTGGCCTGACTCGGACTGTCACATCAAAGCATAATTTGATTTGATGATGGCCCAAACCCACACTTTACATGTGATACACAAGCCTAACTGACTTGGGGTGCCGTCGGAAGTGGTGCGCATGAACACAGACACCAGACTCAGGTGGAGACGACGGCTCTCTTTGAATGCATGATGCTGCCACGGTTACAGTACATACATAGAAGCTCCCAGCACGTGTCCCTTAAGGACGTGATTACGCAGAAGCGACACTCAACACATCTTAGTGAACTCTGATTATGGCGGGCAACAGGATGCCTCAACGCTGATGGACTGAACGTGCGACACGTGTCTGCCTTTTTAAACCCTGATCATACACCCCTCCCCTCCCAGCGCATGCTTGCTCAGCCGCGGGTCAGTGGACGAGGTACACGTGCACGTCGCACTTGGTGTCGATGTCGTACATAACGACCTCCTCGACCTTCATGACCTTGATCGTCTGCAGCTGCTGCTGCTGCTGCTGCGGCGGTGCAAACTGGTGGTGCTGCGTAAACATCGGCGTGAGCGCGTGTGGGTGCATGCCGGGCGGCGCGTGCACCAGCTGCCCGCCCGGCCCCTGCTGCAGCACCATGTACGGCGCGTGCATCCCGGCACCGCCGCCGCCGCCATGCAGCTGCTGGTGCCACATCTGCTGGTGCTGGTGCGGGTCGAGGATCTGGTGCGGGTACGGGTGCTGGTGCGGGTGCAGCTGCAGCCCTCCCATGCCCAGGCCCGCGTGTTGCTGCTGGTGCTGCTGCAGCAAGTGTTGCTGCTGCTGCTGCGGCTTGTGTCCCAGGTGCAGCCCCCCCGGCAGCGCGCCCGGCCCCCACATCGCGACCGCCGCCTCGGCCGCGCGCTGCCGCTCGGCGTCCCGCAGCGCCTGCTGGTGCGGCGGCAACAGCGGCAGCTCGCGCTGCGTCGCCTGCGGCTGCACCACGGCCCCCGGCTGCCCGGGGAGGTACCTGGCAGGCGGCCCCGGGCTCACCGGCGTGTAGCGCACGTGGTCGTACGGCCCAGGCGCGGCGGGCGCGTCGCTGAGCGAGCCGTAGCGCACGCCCGACGACGACATCCCGTGCGACGCCGACGCGGACGCGCCCGCCTTGTGCGATCGCTTCAGCGAGGACGGCGCCGCGTCGCCGAGCGCGTGCTTGCTCCCACAGTACACGCCGCGTACATCCCGAGCATGCCCAGGGAACACGCTGCCGCCGCCCTGGGCATGCCGCCGCCCCTTCGGCAGCATCAGCTCGTCGTCGTAGCGCTCGTGCAGCCGGTTGGGCTTGACCACGCGCGCGGGGCGGCCGGCGCGCCCGCTGCCCGCGGCGTCCCTGACCACGGCAGATGCTGCAGCGGCGGCAGCTGCGGCGGCAAAGGCAGCGGCGGCGGCGGCCGACCGTGCGGCGGCGTCCTTCCCCAGCGCTAGCATCGTGCTCGCTGCGAGCTCCTCGAGCGAGCCGTCGTCGTCGCCGCCGTCGCCGCCCGCCTGGTCGCCCTGCGTGCGTTCACGAGGTGTGTGCATGCGTGTGTGTGTGTGTGTGGTGATCGGTGTTGCAGTCTCCTCTGATGGCGTATTAGACTCGTGCTTGCGCGCACCCTGGAGCTGACACGTGCAGGCAACACCCACACTAGCCCACTGTGAGAGTGTGTGTGTGTGTGCGCGCGTGCATGCGGGTGAGTGTGTCGTGCGTGTGTCATGCGTGTGTGCGTGTGGTGCAGTCCGGGCTGCCCTTGCGGTGAGGGCTGTAACAAATCTCTCCCTCTCTCTTCTCTCTGTGAGTGGCGGGTACAGGTGGTGGGTACTGGGGGGGGGGGGAGGGGGGGCAGAGGAAGCGATGTGATCTCTCGGCGACCCGTGCAACGGCTGCAGGTGCAGGCTTATGCACACGGGGCACACCCACACGCGCACACGTGCGTGCGTGCCTCACTGCCGCTGATCGCAGCCCCTAGCTACGAGTGCTCTGCCGTGGGTAGAGGCTGCTGCATGTCGGCTGAAGGGCGGACTCTGTGGTGTTGCTGCATGGGGCAGGAGCAGCCCTCTCCAGCCCCCAATTCACCTCCTGCCCCCCCCCCCCCCCCTCCCAGCCCCCCTAAGCCCATGCATGTCCATATGGGTACAATATCAACCTGAGCTTAAAAAGGGGGGCTGGGTGAGGGAGCACAAGGGCTGTAGTAGGGGCCACTTTCATAATTTACCCCCATGTAACTCGCGCGGCCCAGTTTTGGGGGATCATCACCATCTCAAGCTGCAGCTGCATCATTTCCCTTGTCACCACGCCATTCTGGAATCAAGTTGGGAAGGAAAACGCTTCCTGAGCACGCCCTCGTTTTTCCAGGGGGCTCAGTATACATTGGGGAGATATTGGCCTCCAAACCTTTACTTTTGATCATGCACCCCACTTCCTCCTACGCGCGTGCATGCATGCTCGCAGTCCATGCATGCTCGCAGTCCATGCATGCATGAAGTGCATGCACGCTTGCAGCCCATGCACGACCACAGTCCATGCCTGCATGCGCCATAGCACACGCACCTGCGGTGACGCTGTATGTGAATGCAGCCCGATGCGGGGCGCGCCGCGGCCGTGCTCCGCCACGGCCGCGGCGGCGGCCGCCGTCGCCGCCGCGATCGCCGCGGCCTGCAGGTGCGCAGCCTCCGACGACGCCTCGCCCGCGTCCTCCTCCGCGTCGCTCGCGCCGCCGCTGCCGGCGCCGCCGCCCCCCCGCGGGCTCGCGCCGCCCGGCCCCCGGCCCCGCTCCTCCCGGCTCCGCACGCTGCTCGCGCACGGTGTCTCGCACAGCCCCATGCGCCCCAGGTGCTCCTCGGTTGGAGAGTCGGACGCGTTGTTCGCGCCGCGCGGCAGTGGCCCCGCCGCGCGCTGCTGCGGCCCCGCCATGTGCTCCTCGGCGCGCTGCCGCCGCGCCTTCGTCTCTGCCTCCTCGTCCTCCTCGACCTCCTGCTGCACCTTGCCCTCCCTGACGCCCCCGCTCAGCTGCTGCTGCTGCCTGGGCCCCGTGGTCTCGTGCTGCTGCGGCTGCTGCTGCTGCCCCGACGGCCCCACGTCAGGCTGCGGCAGCTCATGCGGCAGCTCAGCAGCGAGCCCCGATGGCTGCTGCACCTTGCCCCCGCTCAGCTGCTGCTGCTGCTGCCTGGGCCCCGCGGCCCCATGCTGCTGCAACTGCTGCTGCTCCGACAGCCCCACGACAGGCTGCAGCAGCCCGTGCGGCAACTCAGCAGCGAGCCCCGATGGCTGCTGCCCCGACGGCCCCACATCAGGCTGCAGCAGGTCGTGCGGCAGCTCAGCATCGAGCCCCGATGGCTGCTGCCCCGACGGCCCCACAGCCGGCTGCAGCAGGTCGTGCGGCAGCTCAGCAGCGAGCTCCGATGGCTGCTGCCCCGACGGCCCTGCAGCAGGATGCGGCAGGTCGTAAGGCAGCTCAACAGCGAGCCCCGATGGCTGCTGCCCCGACGGCCCCACATCAGGCTGCGGCAGCTCGTACGGCAGCTCAGCAGCGAGCCCCGATAGCTGCTGCCCCGACGGCCCCACATCAGGCTGCAGCAGGTCGTGCGGCAGCTCAGCATCGAACCCCGATGGCTGCTGCCCCGACGGCCCCACAGCAGGCTGCAGCAGGTCGTGCGGCAGCTCAGCAGCGAGCCCCGATGGCTGCTGCCCCGACGGCCCAACAGCAGGATGCGGCAGCTTGTGCGGCAGCTCAGCAGCGAGCCTCGATGGCTGCTGCACCTTGCCCCCGCTCAGCTGCTGCCTGGGGCCCGCGGCCTCGTGCTGCTGGAGCTGCTGCTGCCCCGACAGTCCCATGTCAGGCTGTAGCAGCCCGTGCGGCATCTCAGCAGCGAGCCCTGACAGCTGCTGCCCTGACGGCTCCACAGCAGGCTGAGGCAGCATGTGCGAAACTTTAGAGGCGAGCCCTGATGGCTGCTGCCCCGACGGCCCCGCAGCAGGCTGAGGCAAATCGTGCGGAAGCTCAGCAGCGAGCCCCGACAGCTGCTGCCCCAGCGGCCCCACAGCAGGCTGCAGCAGCTCGTGCGGAAGCTCAGCAGCGAGCCTTAACATCTGCTGCCCCGACGGCCTCACATCAGGCTGCTCGTGTGGCAGCTCGTGTGGCAGCTCAGCGGCGAGCCCCGGTGGCTGCAGCCCCGAAGGCCCCACAGCAGGCTGCGGCACGAGCTCAGCAGCGCGCTCATGTGCCACTGGTGCGGGCGGTGGCGGTGGTGGTGCGGCCACCTCAGCCGCTAGCGGTGGTGGTTGTGCGGCCACCGTCGCCGCGGCCGACTGCTGACCCTGGCCTGGCTCCACCCCAGGTGCGGCGGCGTCCGTGGGCGAGGCGTCCGCACGCGTGCTGGGCGGCACTGGCAGCAGCTGCTGCGGCGCCTGTGTCGCCACGACCGCTACAGCTAATGCTGCCGCGGCGGGGGCGTCGGGCACCGGCTGCGGGTGCGGTGCCGCGGCGGGCGCTGGTGCTGGTGCTGCTACTGGTGCTGCACTTGGTGTTGCCGCTGGTGCTGCCGCTGGAGCTGCCGCTGGTGCTGCCACTGGAGCTGCCGCTGGTGCTGCCGCGCCGTCACGGTGCTCCTCACGCGGCGCCGAGGCCGAGGTCTCCCCGCACTGCTCCTCGCGCACGCCCGGATCCTGCGGCCTGCTCGACGACGGGGCTGCCTGCTGCTTGACGGACAACGAAGGGGCTGCCTGATGTTTGCCGGACGCCCTGTGCTTGGGCGCACTAGCTTGGGGCCCAGGGCCCGCTAGGAGCATGCGCAGCGACACGAAGCGGCGGTGTGGCCCTGGGCCCAGGTCCTCCAAGTCCATGGCTGGGGGATGATGGGCCTGTTGCTCTTGTGGCAGGGGCACACAGCGGATGCCACACCGCGTCAATACATGCCCCAGCTACCTGCCACAGGCGGGTGGGCCTGCATGGGTGGCATGGGAGGGCATGTTCAAGCTCCAAGCATGTTCAATGTTCAAGTATGCAGCAGCCCTCAGGGTTCCATGACACGAGCGGGGCATGGGTCTCCATGCATGCGCGCTAAGGCGCGAGGCGTGCAAACGCGGTAATCCAGATTCCCCATAGCATGCAACCCGGCGGCCCATCGGCACCCACTCCCCGCCCTCGCCCCCGCTCGCCACTGGGCCACAACGCCTGGGGCGGCTTAGTTCGGTGGCTGTGGCGTGCCTTGGTAAACAAATCGACGGCAAATCGACGAGAGGGGGGGCAAGGTCGAGCGTGGTTGTAGACGATGTTGCTTATAGCTTCAGCTCAATACGCAGCTTCAGCAACCATCTTGGATGCTCACCTGGGGCGTGCTCGGGGCGGGGCGCGCAGTAACTAGCCAGTGGTGCCAACCGCACTGCAGTGCACGGAGCCTGCCTGCAGGGACGGCCACGATACAGTCGTATTGGGGTTGTGCTTGACGGGGGGAGAGGGGAAACGGGGCTCTGAGGCAGAAAACCTATGCTCTGGATGAGTTCACCATGCAGACTCGTGGGGGGTTACACACAGATGCCCGCGGTCACCGTTTGTGTGTGAAACGCACAAACGGTCTGCCTCCATGCACGGGCAAGGATGGGAGGAAGGGAGGGGAGGGGGCGCCGCGTGGCGTGGCGTTTGGGGTCAGGCCTGCCTAAAGCTAGAGGGACTGCGTCACTCCGTGGACACAACATGTGTACATGCATGTCGCGATGCGAACGGCCACACATGTCCTCCTGCGTGATCAGTCCCTGGATGAGTGGCACGTTTAACGGGTCCAGAGCATCCAGCCTCGACTCGATCCCCCGAGTCGAGAGATCATGATGTTGGGGGGCAAAGGTGGTGTTAACAACGTTGTGCATGCCATGCAGTGCTCTGCACCTCCTTATGATGAGAGTTTTACAATCCACTTCTGGCGGTCACACGTACGGTTCCAAAGCTCCAGTGGGACTTAGAGAAACAAGGCTCAAGGCCCACAAAAGGTCAAGCTACAAGTAGCCCACGGTAACCACTGTGCAGGCTGCACACCCAGCCCCTCAAATGGCCAGAGGGCGGACCCAAGGTATAAAACCATGAAGGGACCAAAAAGCCCTCCCCCAGACCACCGGAAGCGGGGCTAGTAGCACACCCGCCGCAGCACTCTACTCAGCGACCACACCGCACCCGCCACCGCACGCGTGTGGCGCCACCTCCCCTTCAAAAACACCCCCAGAGGGAATGCCATCTAGCAAGCAGGTGCAGGCACCCGCTCGCCGTCAACGATGATGATCCTTACATGATGATGATGAGTTTTTACAATCCATTCTCTGGCGGGCACGCGTTCGGTTCCAAAGCTCCAGCAGGACTTAGAGGAAGCAGTCCTGAAGACCTGCCAACAGAAAAAGGGGGGAAGCCCCACGGAAGCGCCACCCACACGCGGTGGCGGGCACCAAGCAAGCAGCACCACAGTGCAGGCTCCACACTCAACCCCTCCAGGAAACGGATGGCGGGCCCAAGGTATAAAACCATGAAGGGACCAAAAAGCCCACCCTCAACCCACCGGAAGCGGGGCCGTTGTGCACACCCGCCGCAGCACTCTGCTCAGCTACCACATCACAACCCGCCAGCGCACGCATGTGGCGCCACCTCCCCTCAAAAGAAACCATCCTCTCAGGGATCTTGGACGTCTTGTTCAGAGTGAGCCCGCTGTCCACTACTCCAACAAAGGGGTGGGTCGGGCCCACCACACCCGCCCACCCGCGCGGCACCCCGCCGCCCTCAGCAAAGGACGCCAGCGCGTCCCACAGATCCATCGTCGCCAGCTCCCCCGCCCGCTCAACCGCCACCGAGCGAGCAGGGGGCTGCACACCATCACGCGGGCACGTAATGCGCCACAAGTGGCGGCGGCCTCGCTCCATGGCGTCCACCACGAGCGCTGCCACCACCGCCCACACACCAGCACGCACCCCAGCGGGAGGCTGCAGCAGCCACACCTGGCAGCACGTGATGACCGGCGTAGGAGCAGGGAGGGCAGCAGCAGCCGCCACCACCACCGCCTCCGCCACCGGGCACCCCCAGAAGCTGTGCGCACGCCACGCCGTCGCCGGCGGCCCGTCCTCATCACGGCACCGCCACCCGCAGGGGCACTCGGGCACGCCTAGTGCAGCCTGCTTGTGAAAACCCACTCACCCACAGCCGCCAGATGGGCTCCTTGCGAGCGTTGAGGAGCGGCATCCGCCACAGTGTCGGCACCGCCGCCTCCAGGCCGCGCAGCCCCGCGAGACCTGCGCGTCGGTCGCGCGGGGGCCCCCGTGCGGCCCGTGGTCCAGCGCCAGAGCCGCCTCCACCGTGGCTGCCCGCCGCACTCGCCGCTCGTCCACAACCGCCCGCAGTTGAAGCGCCACCGCCAGCTTGCACGTCAGTTTCCCCACCACACCCGGGCCGTGCGCAAACCCAACCCATCGGGGCTCGCCCGCGGCGCCGCCCCCCCCAGGTAGGGGAGCAGGTTGGGCAGCTGTGGATCGGAGGCCAGGCCGCCCACGCTGCCAGCCAGCCGGCGTGATGACACTCGGCAGCTTCCACCCAACCAGCTGCAGGATCTCCACCACAGCAGCGCGCTTGCCCACCTGGGGGAGGGGCTGGAAGTGACGGAGCGGCCAGAGCACAGTGAGGGCAGCTCCACCAGCCGCCGCCTCGACCCAGGCTGGGGGCAGCGCCGCAAGCACGACCGCCACTGCCGTGAACAGGGGGTCGAGCGTGCGCCGCACGCACAGCAGGTCTGGCACACACCCCGGCACTGGCGGCGGCACCTCTGGGAAAAGGGCGCGGCACAGGACTGCCCTCCAGACATTGCCCCCGTCATAAGCGCCGCACGCCAGCGCCGCGCGTATCTGCCCCAGCACGAGCCGCGCGCGCGCCGGATCCGCAGCAGCGTACACCCTCAGGCAGGCGTGGTCAACCGTGCGTGTGCTGCGCACCATGTCGACAGCAGCGAGCCACGCCCACAGCACGCACAGGTCCGTGACCGTCCGCATGCCGGGGAGGGCGTCGCGCACGCGGGCCAGGCCGTCCACCAGCCAGCGTGCCGCATCGGTCGGGCTGAAGAGCGCATGCCCTGCCGCATCCCCAGTGGGCTCCCGCCACTGTACCGACCGCTGCGCAGCCGGCAGCTCCAGCTGGAGGAGGGGGTCAGCCCAGAGCGGCGCCTCCGCCCCCCACAGCTCAGCTGTTTGCACGCGCCCCGTGATGCGCGCCACCGGCCCCAGGGCCTGCACCCCATCGAGCATGCGCCTCATTGGCCCAGCCAAGAGCGCCGCCCTCACAGCCGGGTCCACGCACTCACCAATAAGGCCGTCCGGGAGGGCGCCGGCCCTGGGCGCGAGGCCAGCCATAAGCACAAAGAGGCTCGGGTGGGCCTCCGGGCACAGGCGGTGCACCGCCTCCACCATGAGCGGCTGCTGGGCCGGGGGCGCGGGCTGCTGTTCTGGCTGTGTCCCGCCGCCGCCACCGCCGCCACTGCCGCCAGCCCCGCCGCCACCGCCGGCCCGTGGGGCCGGCAGCAGGAGATGGGGGGCGCCTGCCGCCCACGCCCCAAACAGGCACGCGAGGTGGACGGCCCACTGCCCGTGCACGATCTCCCGCCACGCCGGCGCCCCAAAACCACCATGCGCCGGTCGCCCCAGGAGCATCGCAGCAGGCGCACCAGGCACCGAAGAGGCCCACCGCGGCAGCTCTGCCGGCGGGTCCGGCCCCACGCTCCTGTCCACCAGAGTAGCCGTCCACCGGGAGAGCACCCTCTCGGCCTCCGGAGTCATGCCACAGTGCACCGCCCGGAACAGGATGCGGGAGACCCCGTACGTCGCCGCCGCGTGCCCCCTGCCAAACGCCGACATGGGGAAGCGCGCGAGCTTGGTATACGCGGCCGCAAGCCTCTCACGGCACACCCCGGTGACGCCCTCCGGGGGCGGCAAGCCGGCAGAGACGGGCAACCCCAGCGACACGCCCGCGTCCAGCACGCGCAGCCCAGCAACCTCGGCACCCGCCAGCAGGCCCTCCCCCGCCGACCCCAGGGGCAAGATGCCGCACTTGCCGAGGTTGAGGACAAGGCCCGTCGCTCGGCCAAACACCGCCATCGTCTCCACCAGTGCAGCGACGTCAGCCGGCGCACACGACCGGAGGAGGGGCATGCGGTCGTCAGCGTACTGGGGGCAGGTCACTCGGCAGCCAGGCACGACCTCGACCCCCACTGCCGGGCATGTGCGCAGGAAGCATGCGAGCGCATGCCCCAGGAACAGGAAGAGGGCTGGCGCGGCGGGGCAGCCCTGGCGCACGCCCGCCGCATACTTGCGCGGCGCAGAGATGAACCCGTTGACCTCGGCCGACGCGTACGTGTGCGTGAGGATGGTGCGGGTCCACGCCAGCACGCCGTCGCCGACGCCCACCGCCTCCATGACCGCAATGAGGAAGCCACGGTCGATGGTGTCGTATGCCTTGCGGAAGTCCAGGAGCGCCAGCGCTGCACCCGTCGGCCCCACGCCATCCGCCGCGTTGGCAGCCAGCAGGCCAGGCAACATCTGCGTGAGGCAGATATTGTCCGAGATGCGGCGGCCAGCGAGGAAAGCGGTCTGTTCCGGCCCCACCACCGCAGAGAGCAGGGGCGTCCACCGCGTCGCCAGCACCTTGGCGAGGATGCGGTAGTCGGAGCCCAGCATGGTGAGTGGGCGGTAGTTTGCCGCATCCGCAGCGTTCTTGGCCTTGTAGATTGACGCCGTCGAGAAAACCAGGCGGCGTCCCACACGTAGCTCCCACCGCGGTGAAGACCGCCGCCAGAAGCTCAAAGGCTGGCTCGCCCAGCTTCCGCCACACATCCACTGGGATGCCATCCGGGCCCGGGGCGGTGCCAGGCTTGGAGTGGGTGGCCGCCGCCCGTACCTCGGCGGGTGTGACAACAAGCGCGCCGGCTGCATCCGCCACCGCCTGCGGCACGCGCGGCGAGTGCGCACGCACCGCCCCCAGCACAGCCTCCCGATCAGCGGGGGATGGCGGTGGCGGCCGTGAGACCGCCGCCACGGCGTCAGCCATGATGTCAGCCATTCCCCTGCCATCAGTGACGAGAATGCCACGCGCATCTCTGAGGGCGGCGACGCGCCGTGCCGCCGCTGGCTTGCGGAAGGCTGCCGCCATGCCCCCGGAAACGCGCTCTCCCGGCCGCACACAGGCGGGCGGGGCTGGAGCGTACCGCCGCACCGCCGCGTCCAGGCGCCGCTGCAGCGCATAGAGCCCGGCGAGCTCCGCAAGCCCATCGCGCCCCGCCTCAACGGCCGCGCGCGCTCGCTGCAGGTCTGCACGCAGCCGGGTCACCTCCACCGACACAGCATCTCGCCGCCGACCCAGGTCGCAGTCGAGACGGCGGGCCTCGCGAGCCAGACGCGGCTTGAAAGCCTGCCACCACCGCATGAGCTCCGTGTGGCCATGGGTGGGCGCCCCC
The DNA here is from genome assembly GCA_016618255.1 of Chlamydomonas sp. UWO 241. NCBI lineage: Eukaryota > Viridiplantae > Chlorophyta > Chlorophyceae > Chlamydomonadales > Chlamydomonadaceae > Chlamydomonas > Chlamydomonas priscui. The sequence continues at coordinate 61,346 of VFSX01000193.1, read as the reverse complement.
GCTGCCTCCCGACCAAACCATGCCCTGAACCCATCGGCCAAGTCACGATCAGCCCAGAAATGGGCACGCACACGCGGCCGCCCCGGCCCGCACGACTCTGGCACCAGGGGGGAGAGGTGCATTGCCACAACGCGGTGATCCGACCCGCCCGACTCGCCCGCGTCGCACCCGAGGACGCGTGGCACGAGGGCCATCGACACGTAGAGGCGATCGAGCCGCGCCTGTGCATTATACGCACTGAAGGTGTAACCCTTCTGCATGGGGTGGATGAGGCGGTACGCGTCACGGAGCGGGGAGTCCTCCACCAGCGCTGCCATCGCCGCCGCCGGGGCGCGGTCGCGCCCCTCGAGGGGCCCCTCAGAGCGGGCGCGGTCACGCGGGCTCTCGACAAAGTTGAAATCGCCTTACATGTTTTTTGATGATGTTTTTTGATGATGAGAGTTTTACAATCCACTTCTGGCGGTCACACGTACGGTTCCAAAGCTCCAGTGGGACTTAGAGAAACAAGGCTCAAGGCCCACAAAAGGTCAAGCTACAAGTAGCTGGACCACGGGCCGCACGGGCGCCCCCGCGCGACCGACGCGCAAGTCTTCGCGGGGCTGCGCGGCCTGGAGGCGGCGGTGCCGACACTGTGGCGGATGCCGCTCCTCAACGCTCGCAAGGAGCCCATCTGGCGGCTGTGGGTGAGTGGGTTTCACAAGCAGGCTGCACTAGGCGTGCCCGAGTGCCCCTGCGGGTGGCGGTGCCGTGATGAGGACGGGCCGCCGGCGACGGCGTGGCGTGCGCACAGCTTCTGGGGGTGCCCGGTGGCGGAGGCAGTGGTGGTGGCTGCTGCTGCTGCCCTCCCTGCTCCTACGCCGGTCATCACGTGCTGCCAGGTGTGGCTGCTGCAGCCTCCCGCTGGGGTGCATGCTGGTGTGTGGGCGGTGGTGGCAGCGCTCGTGGTGGACGCCATGGAGCGAGGCCGCCGCCACTTGTGGCGCATTACGTGCCCGCGTGATGGTGTGCAGCCCCCTGCTCGCTCGGTGCTCGCTCGGTGGCGGTTGAGCGGGGGAGCTGGCGACGATGGATCTGTGGGACGCGCTGGCGTCCTTTGCTGAGGGCGGCGGGATGCCGCGCGGGTGGGCGGGTGTGGTGGGCCCGACCCACCCCTTTGTTGGAGTAGTGGACAGCGGGCTCACTCTGAACAAGACGTCCAAGATCCCTGAGAGGATGGTTTCTTTTGAGGGGAGGTGGCGCCACATGCGTGCGCTGGCGGGTTGTGATGTGGTAGCTGAGCAGAGTGCTGCGGTGGGTGTGCACAACGGCCCCGCTTCCGGTGGGTTGAGGGTGGGCTTTTTGGTCCCTTCATGGTTTTATACCTTGGGCCCGCCATCCGTTTCCTGGAGGGGTTGAGTGTGGAGCCTGCACTGTGGTGCTGCTTGCTTGGTGCCCGCCACCGCGTGTGGGTGGCGCTTCCGTGGGGCATCCCCCCCTTTTTCTGTTGGCAGGTCTTCAGGACTGCTTCCTCTAAGTCCTGCTGGAGCTTTGGAACCGAACGCGTGCCCGCCAGAAAGTGGATTGTAAAACTCATCATCATCAAGTAGCCCACGGTAACGCCATCCACACTTGGTGGCGGGCGCCAAGCAAGCAGCACCACTGTGCAGGCTGCACACCCAGCCCCTCAAATGGCCAGAGGGCGGGCCCAAGGTATAAAACCATGAAGGGACCAGAAAGCCCTCCCCCAAACCACTGGAAGCGGGGCTGGTAGCACACCCGCCGCAGCACTCTACTCAGCGACCACACCGCACCCGCCACTGCGCGCGTGTGGCGCCACCTCCCCTTCAATACACCCCCAGAGGGGATGCCAACTAGCAAACAGGTACATGTTGTGCACGACGCACCTTATATAACGCAACACTACGCATCTTATGAGGCAACACAACCACAAAACACCAGTATGCACCACCTTGTAAACACCACCACTGAGTAAACACCGCAACCTAGTAAACACCTACATACCGTTAACTCCATTAGCCTATACCGATGGCCGCCAAAAATACTCTTTATTTGATTCTGGAGACAGAGTACTGAGCGCAACGAGGATTTCTTTTGGTGTATTTCGATTGTACCGATGGATTTTAAATGATTGTTGCCAAAGTACCGGCGCTAACGACGCTACGTGCACGCGGTCAAGACCATCCCTCATCCATATATGGATCCAATCTCCCCCGCCGCTGGACGCAACCGGCAGCTCTACTTGCTCGCCCTCTACTTGCTCGCCCTCCTCGCCCCAGTCCTCGCCCCGGCCCTCGCCCCAGTCCTGGCCCCAGTCCTCATCAGCCCCATTTGAGGCTGGATCAGCCATGTTCAACCAATTTGGAGGTCCTCCAGTTTTCGGGAACTTGGAGAGGGCCCTGTGGGGGAGGTCGTCTACACTTGGTACAGCAAAAGTGACAAAAATGTTGCCCTCGGGAATCAAACTTGGGTCTGATCCACTGAAAAAATATAGTATTACTTGGTAAGACGGCATTGTACCAGACTCCGATATATTAATTTTATCAATACCGGCTCAGAGTACCGAAGGCCCCCGGGACTTATTTATCGGTACAGGCTAATGGAGTTTACGGTACATGCAACATATATGTTGCATGCAAACACGCATGATTGATAAGGCAAGGGCGGCCCACCGGGTGCGACTTTTGTCAAGTTTCAGGGCGAGGGGTGAGCCTGGTGGGAGCTGGAAGTCCACTAGTCCATCCATTGCCAGTTTTTGGCTGCGCAACAATGCCAACACGCTCCGACCCTCGGGATTCAGAGAATTTGTGGGGTCCCCCACAAGGGACTGCGACATGTGTGTGTGCGAGATATTAACTTGCAGGCAATTGTTTCGAACACGCTACGGTCGGCGAAACTTTACACAGTCATTCGGGAAGAGGGAGGTGCCATAAAAACTGAACCAACTTTGGAGGACGAGGACCTGCCGGATCTGGGAACTGTCGTATTCTCCACCTCGGGGGGTACCGGTTCTTACCACCTCAAGCCCCAATCCGACACCTTAAGGCATGCTTAGGCACGAAAGGGCGTGTGTGACACACAAACCTAGCTGCAACGACGGTGCAACTGGCCTGAAACTACTGCGCTCACACGCGCAAGATCTGCGTCTTGTTGCCAAAGCAGATCGCGACCCAGTCCGGCTGCGTGCTGCTCCACTGTAGCTGGTTGATCTCTTGGCCCGCGTTGTACGCCAGAATGGGGTCCAGCTCCTGGTTGCTGCCGAGCGTTGACATGTCCCAGATGAGGGCCTACGGTGTGCAATGCACAGTGTGCAGTGTGTGCGTGTGTGTGTGTGTAGAGGGGGGGGGGAGGGGCGGCGAGGTCGGTACACACAACACACGAGGTCAAGCGCGTGCACAAGCCCTAACATGCCCGCACATGCCCGCGGAGGTGGCACACACTGTGTCGCGTGGCGGTGCCCACCTGCGAGTCGTCGCCAGCGGTGCAGATGTGGGCGCTCGAGTGCGGCGCCCACGACAGCGCGTTGACGGGTGCCTGGTGCCGCTGCAGCTCCGCGATGGGGAGGGTGGGGTACCTGTGTAGTGTTGGCGGTGGTTGCATTGGAGGGTCGTTGCATAGTCAGGGGGGGTCGGTCGCAATCGGGAGCGCTACGAAACTACTGCCGCCACCTGGCGCGACTAGGCACCCGCAACTGGCTGGGAGGCTTACACATCCCTGCCCCCCCCTCCCCCTCTCCTACCATGCACGACCCAGCCGGCTTGGCTCGGCTGCACCACGGTTGACGCGGCTGGCAAGCGCAAGCACGCCACATTGTGCGTGCGTGCGCACCCCAGGTAGCCATCCAATCTCAGTTAGGTGTCGGGCCTCGCGCCGACACACATCTTACGCGCCATCAGAGTAGTGCCCTACACACTGCAGAGTCCACCATCAAGCCCCACCTGATGTCGAGCACCACCACCTTGCTCATGTCCATAAGCAGCGTCGCCATGTAGCGAGGGTCTTGCTTGTTCCACCCCAGTCGCAATAACGGCGTGTCTGGAACTGGGCTCTCGTAGATGATCGTCGAGTGCTCCTGTGGGAGAGGGGCGTACGAGCGAGGCCGTGCATGCAAGTGTGTGTGTGCGTGCGTGTCCCAACAGGCGCGTGCGTCCCCCACCAAGTGCACGTGTCCCCATGGCCACCACGCGTGCGTGTGCCCCACCATGCCCCGAAGGACGTGTGCAGCATCTACTACCATGTACTGAGCGCACCCAAAACCGTGCGTCGGGGCGTCACAAGTGCCCACGCGCGATCCGACCGCGCGCAACTCTTCACAACAACACACTTACAACAACAAAAATGACAACGGCAGCAGCAGCAACAACAGCAACAACAACAAAGCAACAACAACAAAGCAACAACAAAATCAACAACAGCAGCAACAACAACAAAGCGACAACGACAACATCAACAACTACACAACCGCACCTTGTCGCGCAGGTCAAACACGCGCACGCTGCCGTCCGCGCTCACGGTCGTAACAACAACAGCAGCAGCAGCAGCAACAACAACCACAACAACAAAAGCAACAGCAACAACAACAGCAACAACAACAGCAGCAACAACAACAAAGCGACAACCACAACATCAGCAACAACACAACCGCACCTTGTCGCGCAGGTCAAACACGCGCACACTGCCGTCCGCGCTCACGGTCGCAAATACGCCGAGCCCACCCCACGCTATATCGTACACCTCCTTGTCGTGCGCGATGAGCTGCGTGTCGACCTCGCCCCTCTGCGCGCGCGAGGGGCGGAGGCAGTGGTGGGGTGTACGCGTGTGCGCGCGCTGCATGTGCGCGCGTCGCAGCCCCAACGTCTGGGACGGGCAAGTCAAGGCGGTCATGATGCCCGAGGTGGTCGGAGTACGCTGCAGGCGGTGGGCGCCTAATGCGGCCCGGGGTGGCGCCTGAGGCGTCGCCTGAGGCGGTTCGGGGTGCGCCTGAGGTGGTCTCGGCGCGCCCGAGGCACCGCCTCATCCGCGCTACTAAAGGCCGCCTCGGGGAATGTGGTGGGGACACACACACAGATACACACCTCGATGTCCCAGATTGTGCACGTCGTGTCGATGCTGCTCGTGCCGAGGCGCTTGGGGTCAACCTGTTGCGGCGGTTGTTGCGGCAGTTGTTGCGGCAGTTGTGTGCGGCAATTGTTGCGGCAATTGTGTGCGGTAGTTGTGTGCTTAGGGCTTAGAAGGGGTAACATCACGCGCACCTCGTTCCAGTCGAACGACGTGAGCGGCGCGCAGAACTCCGACTGCTTGTTGTTGTTGAGCAGCAGCTCCATGCGCACGCCGTCGTCGTGCACGCGCCATACGCGCAGGAACTCTCCGGTGGTCGCGAGCAAGTCTGGCCGCGTGCCCTCCTACATGCAGGGTTAGCAGGGGTGGCAATTTTGTTGTTATTGTTGTTGCTATTGCTGTTGTTGCTGTTGCTGCTGCTGTTGTTGTTGTTGCTGCTGCTGCTGCTGCTGCTGTTGTTGTTGTTGTTGTTGTTGTTGTTGTTGTTGTTGTTGTTGTTGTTGTTGTTGCTGCTGTTGTTGCTGTTGTTGCTTTTTTGTGTGTGTGTTGTTGCTGTTGCTGCTGTTGCTGCTGCTGCTGCTGCAGCTGCTGCTCCTGCTGCTGCTGCTCCTGCTGCTGCTCCTGTGGCTGCTCCAGCTGTTGCTCCTGCTGTTGCTGCGGTTGCCACTGCTGCTGTTGCTGCTGCTGCTGTTTTCCCATACGCACCTTGTCGGGGATGAACATGAGCTTTGTGGGCGGGTAGTCGTGCTGGAACGTGAGCGCGGGGTCCTTTGCAAAAACGCCGGTGTCCTCGTCAACTGTGAGTGGGTATGGGGGGGGGGGGGCGTGCGTGTGTGTGTATGCGTGCGTGTGTGCGTGTGCGTGTGTGTGTGAGTGCATGCCAGGGCCCTACCACATTCACAACGCCCGAGGCGGTGCCTCAGGCGTCCCATTCCATGGCGCGGATCAGGCGGCGCCTCAGGCGCTCCGACCGCCTGAGGCGCCGCCTGAGGCGCACCCCTGATTGCCTCAGGCGTCGCCTCAGGCGTTGTCCAAACCGCCTCAGGTGCCACCCTGACCGCCTCAGGCGCCCACCACCGCCTGAGGCGCACCCCGGACCGTCTCACACGTTATGACCGCATTCCATGGCGCGGATCAGACGTTGGGATTTGGGTTGGGGGTTTCCTTCCTGATCGGGAAACGGAAAAAGGCGTGCGCGGAGGGTGATGCTTTGAAGGAGGGTGCGTTCGGGAAAAACGACGTGCGGAGGCGAAGTTTCGGGGGAAAGTGTGAAATCGACGATTTTCGCACTTTTCGAAGCGATTTGGCGGGCCGCAGCCTGAAGCCCCGACAAAACCAGGAAACCCACTTTGGAAAAAAAACGAAAGGATGACTGACCCCAAGGAAACCCCTGGTGCGTGCGTGTGGTGGTGATGGTGTTACGGTCGGGGAGCGCACACACGTGCACCCCACGTGTGTGTGTTTGTGTGTGTGTGTGTGTTTGTGTGCCAGTGGTCAAGCCGTATACCGCTCGGGGCCGGATTTCCCTTTTTCCCAGAAAACCACCCTGAACTTGCTGGGAGAGGGCATGGAGGGGTGCGCTGGAAAGCCCTTGGCGAGAGCAGCACAGCGGCATCGCGTGCACACCTGCTGTGTGTTGCGCCTGGTAAGAGTGGTCAAAGTTGCTCAAGCCGGAGGAGAAATAGTCACCAACATCCTTCACAGGAGTCGCTGGTGTGTGCATGCACATCAGGCGGGCGCCTGGCCCGGGACAGCGAGCTGTCCGGATTCGGGACTTTTTTCGGGACATTGCCCTTTTCCCACCGCCGCGCCACCCTGCGGCGCCTCCCCCTGACTGCATCACCCGTGTGCGGGCAACCACCTGTGTGCACACGCCCTTGCATGGGCGCCGCGCGCCGGCAGGGCCACAGAGCACACAGCACCACCCCAATGTCCCTCGCGGACACCCCCCCTTCAGCATGCACAGTTTGTGCGTGTGTGTGAGTGTGTGTGTGTGTGTGAGTGTGTGTGGGCATCGTGATGGGTGGTGTGGTGGGAGGAGGGCAGTGCATCACGGTTCGGTGCGGTGTGGTGCAGTGCGCACGGACGCGGGGTGGTGGCGAGGCGCCAGCCGGGATGCGCCTGCCCCCCCCTTCTGGAATGTAGCTCTGGAACCATAGGGGACGGGGGGGCATTACTGGTGTCACACACAGACTGTAAAGTCCATCATCACCAGCAGCGGAACCCATGCCTGCGGGTGCGGGGGCGGGTCAGACGGGTCCTAGGGATTGGAAGGGCAGGCGCGGCAGTCGCAATGCCTGCGTGCCTGCATGTAACGCAGGCGTGGGGCCCCTGCTCAAGAGTGGCTGCTTCCCAGGGGGCGCAAACAACAGCTGTTGTCCCTGCAGGCACCGCCGCCACGGCGGGTGCGGCACATCACGCAGCGCAGCGCATCACGGGGTCGGGTGATGCTGGCACTCACGGCTGATGATCTCCACGCAGTTGTTCAGCTCCTCGCGGAAGCTCCCCACCGCCAGCCGGAAGCGCTTGTCCTGCCGCACCTGCACGGCACGCATGCACAGCATGCACATGCCCCCCATGCACCGTCAGCACCATGCATACGATGCTGCCCCCATGCATGCACACGCGTCGCAGCAGCACCCCGCCCAGGGCATCTCCCCCCACCCCCCACTCACGCTCCAGTTCATGGCGTACACCAGGCTCTCGCTCTCGTAGGTATGGATCTCCGCACGCTGCTGCATCTCCTCCCCGCCTCCACCGCCCCCGTTCATCGTCGACACCTCACGCCCCCCAAGCGCTCCGACCGCCTCCGATCTGGGACGCTTGCAACGGCACCAGCGCCAGCACTACCACGCCGCCACGCACCCCGTGCGCGGGGGGTGGGGGTGAGCACCAATGGGCAAGCAAGCGGCGATGACCTCTTGCGGAGTGACAACGACCCTGAAAAAACACGATCTAGTTCACAGCGCGCGAATGGTGCTGTGCTGCGATTGATGCTGTGAGCGCACGTGAGCGTTGGGGAGTGTGACCCCCCACTCCCCATGATAGGGGCCAAAATGCCGGTGCGTGTGGTGCCAGGTGAGAAATTCAGGGGTTCCTAGACTGGCCACCGCAAAATGGGGCTTTAAGTCGACACACCCAAGGTGGCACATGCTCACAACTCGCTGCAAAACGCAAAAAGTACTTGTCCGTTTTGAAACAACGCAATGAATTGATGATGAGAGTTTTACAATCCACTTCTGGCGGTCACACGTACGGTTCCAAAGCTCCAGTGGGACTTAGAGAAACAAGGCTCAAGGCCCACAAAAGGTCAAGCTACAAGTAGCCCACGGTAACGCCATCCACACTTGGTGGCGGGCGCCAAGCAAGCAGCACCACTGTGCAGGCTGCACACCCAGCCCCTCAAATGGCCAGAGGGCGGACCCAAGGTATAAAACCATGAAGGGACCAAAAAGCCCTCCCCCAGACCACCGGAAGCGGGGCTAGTAGCACACCCGCCGCAGCACTCTACTCAGCGACCACACCGCACCCGCCACCGCACGCGTGTGGCGCCACCTCCCCTTCAAAAACACCCCCAGAGGGAATGCCATCTAGCAAGCAGGTGCAGGCACCCGCTCGCCGTCAACGACGAGGCGCGCGCGGTGGAACTGCGCCCGCTTCCCCGCAACCTTGGCGGCGAGGAAAGCGGGCCACAGCGCCTGGTGCTGCGCCTCATCGCGGTCACTGAGGACGTCGAAGACTGCAGTCGATGAAGGTGCTTGCGTACACACACACACACACACACACACGCACGCACGCACGCACGCGATCGCGCGCGTGCGTGCGGAAACTCGCAACACGCCCAGCAGCAGAGGCTGGCAACCAGCTCTGTGTTTCCAAGTTGAGTTCTCCTCCCCCCCTTCCCCTCCCCCATTGCGCTGCCTGCGCTCTGTGCCTGTGCAGGCATGTGAGAAAACGTCTGTGGACGGTCGACGACCAGAATACCCTCATGTCCGCAGGAAGAGGGCGGCCCGTCCCCCTTCCTAGTCCGTGGCAGGGCGCGTTCCCCATGGCGCCCACTCAGCGCTGCACCAACGCGCTGGACGCCGCCATGCCACATCAGTCCTTCAGGATTGAGGTCCACGTGCGGCAGGAGCAGCTTGCGCGGATGGTGCAGCAGCACCAGCCACGTGCGTCGTGCGACGTGGCGCCCGATTTGCTCAACTTAATAGAATATAGCCATTGATCAATTTGGAACTTGCGTACCCATGGGCCGGGCAGAGGGGGGGGGAGAAAATAAAATGCTGGAACACATTGGGAACACATGGTACAAATAATTTGGATCCCCTCCGTGATCCCCCCCCCCATTTCACGAAATACGCTATGCATGGAGCCGGGACCAATGCGCATGGCTTCCTTACAGTGAGGGCTCTCCATCGCAATGTCCAAGTCGCCAGACGATAGCCGAAATAACCCTTCAAATGCAGCCAAACCATGGCTTCGATGGCCGCCACCAAGGAGTTGCCAAGGAGTGTGGACCCTCCAGTTCTCACTTTCTAGGCAGATTCATGGTTTTACACGTACGCGCCCGGAGGACTCCGGGGCGTGATTTAAGGCCCTCCGTAGTACCGCTTTGCTTTGCCAATTAAATAAGTCGGGAAACGTTGCGGCAAGGTCGATTTCAAAAAAAAAATGCCGAAAAAGAAAAAAAATTGCCAAATGTGACGTCAAAACGGGAAAAAAATCCCCCCAAATCCCGCGGCAAGGCACCCAAATTCTAAACAAGTAACCCCTTTATAAAAATGGCGGCAAGGCAAAGTGGTACTACGGTAGAATACATGTCTAGGGGGGATCTACTAGGAGAGCCCGCAGTAAAGGCGCCTGGTAGGGGGGCTGCTGGACAGGGAGGCGAGGGCGCGCGCCCAGCCACAGAATGCGCCGACGCAGGTGGGCGCGCCTCAGGTTGCCGACGCCGGCCACAGCGGTGCCCTTGCGGGGGTGCTCGCTGTGGTGCAGGCGCAGGCGCAACAGATTGCGTCCCTGGTGGATGTGGTGAGCCTCCTGGTGAGCCGCGTCCCTGGGGCGCCCATGCAGATGCCGCATGCAGAGCCCGCCCGCGCGCGGGCCGGCCATGCGGCCCACAGTGCGGCGCCCCGCGCTGCGCCTGCTGCCAAGGCTGCTCAGCCTGCCCGGCCCGCTGCTGCTGCCGCCCCTGTGGCGTCGGCGGGGGGGGGGCCGGCGACGGAGCGGCCTGCGTCAGGCGCCACGCGTGCCGCATCTGCGCGCGGCCCCTCCCGCCGGGGGGGGCTGCCTGCGCGTGTGGGCGACACGTCGCTGCGCCGCAGCTTCGTGCTGTCCATCCCGGTGGCACGCGGCGCCAACTGGTTCCTCGCGGGCGGTGGCAGGCGGATGGATGAAGAGGAGGCGACGGCGGCGGCGGCGGAGCGGATCGCTGCAGCTGCCGAGGACGGCACCAGCCTGCCCGTCCGCCTGGCTACGGATGTCGTGCGCTTCCTCTACGGCGGCACCGGCCGGCGGGAGCCGGCTGATGGTGGCGTCGTGTCCGCGTCGCTCCTCAACGCCAAGCCTGCCGTCGGGGGCATCGGCGTGGAGCCACGCGGGGGCGGTGTGCTGCGTGTGCTCTTCACCGTGGCGTCTGACGCCGTGGCCGACACTGTCGTGCGCTGGCGCCACGAGCTGCGCCGCTGCGTGGACTCGACTGCAGTCTTCGACGTCCTCAGTGAGCGAGGAGGCGCAGCACCAGGCGCTGTGGCCCGCTTTCCTCGCCGCCAAGGTTGCGGGGAAGCGGGCGCAGTTCCACCGCGCGCGCCTCGTCGTTGACGGCGAGCGGGTGCCTGCACCTGCTTGCTAGATGGCATTCCCTCTGGGGGTGTTTTTGAAGGGGAGGTGGCGCCACACGCGTGCGGTGGCGGGTGCGGTGTGGTCGCTGAGTAGAGTGCTGCGGCGGGTGTGCTACTAGCCCCGCTTCCGGTGGTCTGGGGGAGGGCTTTTTGGTCCCTTCATGGTTTTATACCTTGGGTCCGCCCTCTGGCCATTTGAGGGGCTGGGTGTGCAGCCTGCACAGTGGTGCTGCTTGCTTGGCGCCCGCCACCAAGTGTGGATGGCGTTACCGTGGGCTACTTGTAGCTTGATCTTTTGTGGGCCTTGAGCCTTGTTTCTCTAAGTCCCACTGGAGCTTTGGAACCGTACGTGTGACCGCCAGAAGTGGATTGTAAAACTATCATCATCAGTATAGGCAGGCAGATTCAGGGATTGACTATGCTGTGTGTTTTGCTGTGCTCTCCAAGGAGATTCAGATGGCATCGGTCTCATCTCAATCCAGGAAGGTTGCTTAAGTCTCTAGGTGGGCACTTGGTGCACCGTAGTAGGGATGGCCCCTAACCCCCGGTACATTTCTGGGTTGTGTGGGGAAGTGTGGGGGACGAACTCACCGCACGCCAGGTGCTCGAGCCAGGAGTGAGAGCTTGGGGCTGCCACCATGGCGAGCGTGGGCGCCCGCACGGTGCGCGTGGTGGTGATTGGAGAGCCCGGGACTGGCAAAACCTCGCTCATCTCCACGGCAGCCAACGACACTTTCGACGCACGCCCTCCGCCCGTGCTTCCCCCCGTGAGACTCCCTCGCGACTTCTCTCCCGATGGCGTGCCGATGCTGGTTACTGACGTTTCGTCACGGCCCGAGGACGCGGCGCAGCTGGATTTGGCAGTGTTACACGCCGACGCGGTTGTCGTAACTTTCGACGCGCGGCGCCAGAGCACGCTGGATGCCATCCGCACTGTGTGGTACCCGCGCGTGCAGAGGCTCAAGCCAGACGTGCCTGTTATATTGGCTTGCACAAAATCCGATCTGTTGGAGGAGCTGCAGGACGGGCAGGAGATCCAGCAGATCAGAGAGGTGGGAGGGGGAAGTGGAGAGGTGGGAAATAGAGAGATGGAGGTGCGATGTGCACACTGCGCCCATGCGTCCATGCGTCCATGCACGCTTCCCATGCAATCATGCACACCCGCATGGCGGTTCATGTATAGCTGTCTAGACTGCTTGTGGGGCTGGGAGGAAGGAGGGGGGGGGGGGGGGCGGTGCATGACGCGCCCGACCCCAGCGTGTCTATCGTGCAGGATCCCTCGCGTGAAAGTCTACCTCAACTGACACACACACACGCACGCACACACACACACACACACACACGCACACACACACACACACACACACACGCACACACGCCCCCCCCCCCAGCGCGTCAGGGCAGCCGTCCAAGGCCTCTCCCACGCCGAAGTCTGCCTCAGCCGCTCGTCACACACACACGCAAACACACACACACACACGCACACACGCACACGCACACACACACGCACACACACACACACACACACACACACGCATGCACGCACACTCACGCGCACACAAACACGCCCTCTCTCTTGACACACACACACACACACGCACACGCACACACGCACGCAAAAAAAACGCACACACACAGCGCGTCGAAGCCGCTGTCCAAGACCTCTCCCACGTTGAAGTCTGCCTGAACTGCTCTTCGCGCACGCTGCGCATGGTCACCGACGTGTTTTACTACGCGCTCAAGAGCGTGCTGTACCCGCTGCAGCCGCTGTACGACAGGTGTGTGGAGTGTGGACTGTGGGGTGTTGTTTGTTATACTGGTGTGGGGATCGACTAAAGCACAGACAAATGTTGACCAGCGACGTGTTTTACTACGCTCTCAAGAGCATGCTTAACCCGCTGCAGCCGCTGTCTGGCAGGTGTGGGTGTGTGGAATGTGTGGGGTGTGGGGACTGTGGGGTGTGTGGGGATCTATCAAACGAGGGACGCGTTTCTACCCGTTCAAAGAGCGTGCTGTACCCGCCGCAGCCGCTGTACAGCAGGTGTGGCAGGTGTGGCAAGTGTGGCACATCGATAGTACGCACACACACAGTGCGCAAGCACAAGTCTAACACGCCATGAACGGCATCCGAAAAGACTGTAAAAACGACCACACACGCACGCACACACACACACGCACACACGCACACACTCACACACACACACACACACACACACACACACACGGCAGGATCGACAAGCGGCTGCGCCCGCTGTGCGTGCGCGCACTCAAGCGCACATTTGTTATGTGTGACGCCGACGGCGACGGCGCGCTGTGCGACGCGGAGCTCAACCACTTCCAGCAGGTGCGTGTGGGCAAGCCCGTCCTACATTCTCATGCCAGTGGTTCCGCTAAGGATCTTGGGGAAGTGATGGCTCAACCGGGGCCTCACGGCTCACTCCCCAACCTCAACCCGACGGAGGCGACTTCTTGCGGAAGGGGTCTGAGAACGTAAATTTTCACATTTTCAGGTCGAAATTTGCGCAATCTCAAGCTGACGCGCCAGCCCAAATTGGCCTATCTCAACCCGAAAGCGCATTTTGGGGGTTGCGTGTTGGCTAGCGGAAACACTGCCGCATGCCCTTCCACAGCCTAAACGTCTGAGACGCGTTTACCTTGACTTGCAAGTCAAGGCGGTCATAACGCCTGAGGCGGTCGGGGTGCGCCGCAGGTGGTGGTGGGCGTATAAGATGGTCGGCAGGGGAGCATGAGGCGACGCCTGAGGCGGTCGAGAGTTAGCCTGAGGCGGTCTCGGCGCGCCTGAGGCGCCGCCTCATCTGCGCAAGTAAAAGCGGGGCCTGAGGCGCCGCCTCAGGCGTTGGGAATGGGGCAGGGCTGCCTGCCTGCCCATCCGCCCGCCTGCCCGCCCACCCGCCTGCCCGCATGTGTGTTTCATGCCCCTCAGGTGTGTGCTACAACATATTGCTGACGCATGGGGGGCCTGCCCCACACATGTCTTGACACCCACCCGCCTGCCTGCCCGCGTGTGTGTTTCATGCCCCTCACGTGTGTGCTTCAACATCTCGCTGACGCACGGGGAGCCCGCCCCACACATGTCTTGACACACACCCGCCTGCCTGCCTGCCCGCGTGTGTGTTTTTACCCCCCAGGTGTGCTTCAACATTTCGCTGACGGACGAGGAGCTGCAGAACGTCAAGCAGGTGTGTGCCGCGCTGTGCTGCGCTTGTGTTACGCCACGCTGTGCTGCGCTTGTGTTGCGCCACGCTGCTGCGCCGTGCTGTGCCGCGCTATGCCGCGCTGCGCTGCACCGCGCTGCGCTGCACCGTGCTGCACGGTGCTGTGACACGATGTGACACGATGTGCCGCGCTGCGCTGCGCCGTGCTGCGCTGCACTGCTCTCTGTCTGCCTCTCTCGCTCTCTCTCTGTCTCTGTCTGTCTCTCTTTCTTTGTCTGTCTCTCTCCATCTCTCAGTCTGTGCCTCTCTCTCTCTCTCTCTACCTCTGTCTCTGTCTGTCTCTCTTTCTTTGTCTGTCTCGAGGGCTTCCTGTTCCCTGCCTCTGTCTCTGCCTCTGTCTCTCTCCGTCTGAATCTGAAGACGAGGCACCGACTGCCCCTGCCTGGGCCCTGCCTCTATTACAGGTCGTGCAACACAAGATGCCCAACGGCGTCGTTGAGCGCGGCCTCACGCTCGAGGGCTTCCTGTTCCTCCACGTGCTCTTCATCGAGCGCGGGCGGCTGGAGTCAGTGTGGGCGGTGCTGCGGAAATTTGGTGCGTGTTGTGGGTGGGTGTGCGTGCAAAAACCTGTTTTGTGTGCCGAGAGGATGTGTGAAGACAGGGGCGAGCTTGTGTGCGCGTGTGCGTGTGTGTGCATTTGTGTGTGTGCGTGTGTGTGTGTGTGTGCGTGTGTGCGTGTGTGCTCTTCATCGAGCGCGGGTGGCTGGACTCGGTGTGGGCGGTGCTGCGGAAATTTGGTGCGTGTTGTGGGTGTGTGTGCGTGCAAAAGCCTGTTTTGTGTGCCGAGAGGATGTGTGAAGACAGGGGCGAGCTTGTGTGCGCGTGTGCGTGTGTGTGCATTTGTGTGTGTGTGTGTGTGTGTGTGCGTGTGTGCGTGTGCTCTTCATCGAGCGCGGGTGGCTGGACTCGGTGTGGGCGGTGCTGCGAAAATTTGGTGCTTGTTGTGGGTGTGTGTGCGTGCAAAAAACTGTTTTGTGTGCCAAGAGGATGTGTTAAGACAGGGGCAAGCTTGTGTGCGCGTGTGCGTGTGTGCGTTTGTGTGTGTGTGTGTGCGTGCGTGTGTGTGCATGTGTGTGTGTGTGTGCGTGTGTGCTGTTCATCGAGCGCGGGTGGCTGCGCTCAGTATGGACGGTGCTGCGGAGGTTTGGTGGGTGTCAGTGGTCCCTGGGAAGGATTTTAGTAATTAGTTTTTTGCCGGCTCTAGCAACTTTGACCGCTCATACCAGGCACAATACATAGCGGGTATTCATGCAACACGTGCCGTTGGCTGCTCTCGGCAAGAGCTTACCAACGCGCCGCTCCACGCCCTCTCCCATCAAGTGTGTGGTGGTTTTCTGGGAAATGGGAAATCCGGCTCGGAGCGGTATACGGCTCGCAGGGGAATCACTGGTGGGTGTCTGGTTCAGGTAACTGTTTACAACCCTAAAAATCCCCTAAATCCTAGCTGTCCATTGCCAGCCGACATGAAACCAAGACCGAGACCCCGACCCCCCCCCCCCCGATCCCTAGCTGGCTGGCGCTTGTGTAGTGGCGGGGGGGGGTGGGGGGGGGAGGAGGGCAAGTTCCTTCTTTTGACTCCCTGGTTGGCTGGCGCGCTGCGTGGCCTTGCGGGCTCTCCTAGTAGAGCTCCCCTAGCGCACACACACACACACACACACTCGCCCCCTCCCCCCCACACACAGGGTACAACGACAGCCTTCACCTAGCCGATGAGGTGCTCGACCGCGTTCCGTGGGCGCTGCCGCCCGACGTGGTCTACGAGCTGTCTGACACAGCTGTCGACTTTCTGTCCCGCCAGTTTGCCGCGTATGACGAGGACAGCGACGGGCTGCTGACGTTCTACCAGATGGAGCGAATGTACAGGTGCGTAGAGGGTGTGGGGTGTGGAGGAGTGTGGAGGGCAGCGATGGCCTGCTGACGTCCTACCAGATGGAGCGAATGTACAGGTGCGGCTTATGTTTCTACAGCCTGTCGTCCGGACGCCCTTGTCTGCGTATTTAAAGTGCGCACCCGAGAGAAGTGGCTGGCAGCTGTCGGGAATAGACCCCTAATTGCCAGGAGGTGCGTGGAGGGTGTGGGGTGTGGAGGAGTGTGGGGTGTGGAGGAGTGTGGGGGACATCGATGGGCTGCTCACTTTCTACCAGATGGAGCGAATGGGCAGGTGTGTGGAGGGTGTGGGGTGTGAACGGGTGTGGAGGAGTGTGGGGTGTGGGGT
>VFSX01000193.1:0-40000 GCA_016618255.1 Chlamydomonas sp. UWO 241 | reverse complement strand
CATCGGTCCCCTACGCGTTACACATGCTCGTGGCCGTGCGTCCCTCCCTCTCCACCCTCTTCCCACCCACGCACCCACCCACACACACGCCCTGACCCCTCTCTCCCCCTCCCTCTTGTCTCCCAACCGCACTCGCCTGCTTCCTCTTCGACTCCTCTAGTGCGGAATCGCTCCCCTACGAGTCAGACATGCTCGTGGCCGTGTGTCCCTCTTCGCCCTATTCCCACCCACGCACCCCCCCCCTCCCACGCCCTGGCCCCTCTCTCCCCCTCCCTCTCGTCTCCTAACCGCAGTCGCCTGCTTTCTCTTCGACTCTTCCAGCGCGGAATCGTCCCAATCATGCTGCTTGTCGCGGTGTGCCCCTCCCTCTCCCCCCTCTAGAGGTGTCTCCTCTTCCCCTCTCCACCCCACGCACTCATCCCTGCACCCCCACTTCCCCCTCCCTCATCTCTCCTGCAGCCGCCTGCTTCCTCTTCGACTCCTCAAGTGCAGAATCTTTCCGCTCAGCGTCAGACATGCTCGTCGCGGTCTCGACGGCGGCGGGCGACACGCTGCCGTGCTGCCTGGTCGCGTGCAAGGATGACCTAGGGATGGCGCAGGTGCGTGTGTGTGTGTGCGCGTGTGCGTGCGTGTGTCTGTGTGCGTGCGTGTGTGTGTGTGTGTGCTTGCGGTGCGTGTACGTGTTTGTGTGTTGACGACGGCTGGTGTGTCGGGGTCCAGTTTATACACTGCTTCACCAGTTTCCAATGGCGCCCACGGTACCCGTGCCCGCTGCGTGCCTGTGTGCCTGTGTGTTGCCTGCTTGTGTGCCGCTGCCTCATGGTGTGCCATGCTGCGTTGTCGTGTGCAATGGCGACCTAGGGATGGCGCAGGTGCGCGGTGGATGTGGGTGCCAATACAATGGGTGCCAATACAACTGGTGGTTCACCCTGGGGCTCGGCTTCCCCGCTAAAGGCGTAGGACCGATTTCGACACGTAGTGGTGCCGGAGCAGCCTGTTTAGAGCCTTGCGGGTTGCAGGGTTACCGGCTGCATGCTGTGTGTGCCTTTGTGCCTCCCTGTGCTGAACCCTGAACCCTTTACCCTAAACCTTCAACCCTAAGTCAGGGGTTTGGGGTTGACCCTAAACCTTTTACCTTCTGAAAGTAGTTCAGGGTTCAGGGTTTAGGGTTTACCCTGAAACCCTTACCCTGAACCATATACCATTAACCCTAAACCCTAAACGCAGGACATGGAGGCCGTCGTCGCGTCCGCGTGCGCCCAGCTGTGCGTGGCGCTCGTGTCAGTGTCTGCCGCGGCGGGCGCGGGAGGCGACGCGCAGCTGGGGGGGCTCCCGCGTCGCGTCGTCGGCATGGCGATGCGGCCGGAGGGGTGCATCCCAGCAACGCCCGCGCGCAGGGTGTGTGGGGGGGGGCGAGTGTGTGTGTGTGTGTGTGTCGGCATGGCAATGTGGCTCGAGGGGTGCATCCCAGCAACACCCGCGCGGTGGGTGCGTGTGTGTGTGTGTGTGTGGCGAGTGTGTGTGTGTTGTGTGTGTGTGTGTGTGTGTGCCGGCATGGCGATAGGGCCAGAAGGGTGCATCCCAGCGAGACCCGTGCGGAGGGTGTGTGGGGGGGGGGGGCGAGTGTGTGTGTGTGTGTGTGTGTATGCATGGCGATGCGGCCAGAGGGATGCATCCCAGCGAGGCCTGCGCAGAGGGTGTGTGTGTGGGGGGGGGGGCGAGTGTGTGTGTGTGTGTGTGCATGCATGGCGATGCGGCCAGAAGGGTGCAGCCCAGCAACGGCCGCGCAGAGGGTGCGTGTGTGTGGGGGGGGGGCGAGTGTGTGTGTGTGTCGGCATGGCAATGCGGCCAGAGGGGTGCATCCCAGCAACGCCCGCGCGCAGGGTGCGTGTGTGTGTTCCGGGGGGGGATGGGGGGCGAGTGTGTGTGTGTGTGTGTGTGTGTGTGTGCATGCATAGCGATGCGGCCAGAGGGGTGCATCCCAGCGAGGCCTGTGCGGAGGGTGCGTGTGCGTGCGTGTGTGTGTGTGTGTGCATGCATGGCGATGCGGCCAGAGGGATGCATCCCGGCGACGCCCGCTCGGAGGGTGCGTGTGTGGGGGGGGGGGGGGGCGTGTGTGTGTGTCAGTGTCATCGTCATCAGGTGGGGGAGGGTGTGTGTGTGTGTGTGTGCGTGAGCAAGTGTGCGTGTGCGTGCGTGCGTGGCTATAGCCATGCGGCTAAACAGGGGCGCATCTCGGCGACGGACGCTCCTTCCTACCACCCCCTCCCTCCTCCCCACACACACAGGTGCAGAAGCTCTTCGTGCGGCAGGCGGCTCTGCGGCGCGACCGCGACGGGGACGCTCCGCCCGTGCCACCTCCACCCACTGCCACCACACACACACACACGCACACGCACGCACGCACACACACACACACGCACACAAACGCACAGGCGCAGAAGCTCTTTGTGCGGCAGGCGGTTCTTTACGGCGCGACCGCAAGGGGGGCGCGCCTCCCATGCCACCTCCACCCCTGCCACCGCCACACACACGCACACACACACACACACACACACGCACACACGCACACACACACACGCTCTCACAAACGCACAGGCGCAGAAGCTCTTTGTGCGGCAGGCGGCTCTCTACGGCGCGGCCGCGACGGGGGCGCCCCGCCCATGCCACCTGCACCCACTGCCACCACACACACACGCGCACACACACACACACGCGCTCACAAACGCACAGGCGCAGAAGCTCTTTGTGCGGCAGGCGGTTCTCTACAGCGCAACGGCAACAGGGGCGCTCGTCACGGGCCTGCTGCTGTACCGGCTGTACCAGGTACGTCGGGTGCTGGGGCGTAGGGAGCTCTCTCGGGAGGCCGGCTCCCTCGGGAGCCGCCTCTCGGGAGGCAGGCCTGCCAGTTGTGGCGCAACCGACTGCAGCCGCCTGCCCCCCTCGCTACCGCGACCCCGTGCTGTCCCCCACCACCCTGCACCCCCGACCACACCTCCTGACCCCCTGCACACACACACACACACACACACACACACACACACACACACACGCGCGCGCGCCTGCTCACCCCCCACTGCGGTGCACCAGGCCGCTGCCGCGCCCGCCGCCGGCACCACGGCGCCTACACGCGGGAGCCCAGGAGGAGGAGGAGGAGGAGGCTCACACGCGCAGCCGCAGGGGCAACCGTACGTCGACTGGGGCGGCGGCAGCGGCAGCAGCGAGGGAAACAGCAGCGGCGGCGGTAGCGGCGGCGCGCGGGGCGAGGGCGGCGGCGGCGGTATGTTCGCCGACGGCGTCGCGTCGATAAGCAGCGGGCTGAGCGCGCTGAGCGGCGGCTTCTCGGCGCTGAGCGGCGGCTTCTCGGCATCAAAGTAGCCGTCAGACAACAGAGGAAACTGCCTCGCAGCAACAGCGCCAGCTCAGCACAGTTTAGGTAGATGCAGCAGCAGCGCCAGCGCGGCGCAGTTTAGGTAGACACAAGAGAGCCGGTTGGGCTCCCGGGGGCGCCCGCTTGGCCCGCGCAACACACGCAGGACAGGTCTGCAGCCCTGTGGCAGGAGCCAGACAGCAGCGGGATGCAGGAGCAGGATGACTTTGCAGGAGTGGGACAGAGGCCATTATTCCTATTCCTGCGGGTAATGGTCATGACGCACCGCCAGCCGCGTCTCGGTCCACCTGATGCTCTACAGCTACTGGAGCTGCGACAAGTGGCTGGTGCCTGTGTAGCTCTACCAGCTACGTGCACCCCGGCCATGGACCCGGCCCTTACGATGCTGCGTGTTCGGCAGGCATCGCATGCAAGCATCACACGGCACAGTGGCCTGAGTGTTTTGGGGATCTGAAGTGCGTGCAACTGCGACAGGCGTCGTGAGGGGAAAAAGGGGCGCGCTGCCAATGCGCGCGTGCATGCAGCAGAGTCATGCGCTCTCTTCAGTGAGCAATAGAGAGCGAGTTGGTAGTGTTAAAAAACACTTGTTTCGTTTGGTTGCTTGCGCCACGATGGACGGCTCAGCAGAATATCTGGAGAGAGCGCTCGTGTCACTTCTTACACGTCAGCCGAGTCACCCGCCTTCTTGCCTTTCTTGGGCAGCAGCGCCGAGTGGATGTTGGGGAGGACGCCTCCCGCGGCGATGGTAACGGTGCCCAGCAGCTTGGACAGCTCCTCGTCGTTGCGGATTGCGAGCTGGATGTGGCGGGGGATGATGCGGTTCTTCTTGTTGTCGCGTGCGGCGTTGTCAGCATAGTGCGCGCAGCCGTGCTTGCCACTGCGTGCTGCCGAGTAGGAGCCGTGCCTGCCACTGCGTGCCGTGCAGTGGTAGCAGCTGCGTCCGCCACTGTGTGCTGACAAGTGGGTTTTGTGCCTGCCACTGCGTGCAAGTAGCAGCCACGCCTGCGAGTGCGAGCCGTGCTTGGCACTGCGTCCTGCCGAGTGTGAGCCGTGCCTGCCACTGCGTGCTGCCGAGTAGGAGCTACACGTGCAAGCTAATAGCAGCCGTGCTTGTCACTACGTGCTGCTGAGAAAGAGCCGTGCTTGCCAGCTAGTAGCGGCCGTGCTAGCCACTGTGTGCTCCCGAGTCTAAGGCACGACGAAGTTAAAAACCTTCCAGGGGCGTCTGCTTGCACATTTGTGCGTGGGGCATCATGTGTGTGCGCCATCAAAGACGTCCGATGGACTTTAAAATCGACCACCACCCACGAGCAGCACAGCAGTAGTGCTGGGGGAACAGCCAGAAGCAAGTGTTGTTGATCTGAGTCCTATGCCATTGTTTGTTCAGCTTCATGGTGCCCCTCCCCCCCCTCCTCCCCCAAAGCCGCCCCTTCTTGGTCCCTCGTGTTGGTAGGCTGGCGCGCTGCGTGGCCTTGCGGGCTCTACTAGTCGAGCTCCCCTAGACGTGTAGTTTAGGCCTTTACTCACGCCCCGGGGTCCTCCGGGCGCGTACATGTAAAAACTGTAAAAAAAACTTGGTCCCTCGTCGCTGTGTCGTGCTGC
Organism: Chlamydomonas sp. UWO 241; assembly: GCA_016618255.1. Taxonomy (NCBI): domain Eukaryota; kingdom Viridiplantae; phylum Chlorophyta; class Chlorophyceae; order Chlamydomonadales; family Chlamydomonadaceae; genus Chlamydomonas; species Chlamydomonas priscui. Next base: position 35,007 of record VFSX01000193.1, on the reverse strand, counting down.
ACGGACGCAGCAAGGATTACCCGACAGCAAGGTTGGGACCCTCTCTTCTGCTGAAAGGCCGCGCGGCTATCTTCATAAAGTCGACTCCCATTAAATCTTCATCCATCCATAGGTATTCCTGATCATTGATACTAGCTAATAGGCACGCGAACAAGCACGACCGCAGAGCGGGCACGCATTGTGCCACGGAATGGGGAAGTTGTTCACGGAATGCAGGGCCACGGGTGCGTGCGTGGGGCGGCGACATAGGGCCGCCACAACAGTCGGCGAAACCCGCGGCAATCATGTGAATAAAAAAAACGCGTCCAACACACATAGTAGTAATGGGGTGGTAGGTGGGTGAGGCGGAGCCCGCAGGTTCGCGCACATGCACGGCGCGCTCGGCCGCAGAGCGCCACACCGCTCTGCGGCGTGCGTCGCCACACGCGCAACCTCCGCGCCCACACCACACACAGTCAGAGGCAGGTGGCGCCACTCAACGGGGCCGGCGATGATCTGGTGTACAACACGGCAGCACGCACGCGGCAACGATGCGCGCGCACGTCACATCAGCGGTACGGGTGCGTGGGCCAGCCCTCGTTGGCTGTCCCCTGCGTGGCGGCCTGACGCGACGCCGCACCCTGCGTCTGGCTGCTGCCGCTGCTGCCGCCACCGCCGCCAGGCTGCTGCCGCTTGGCCGACGGCGTCTGACTGAGGTCGTCCGCGAGCCGCTGCGCCATGCGCCGCACGAGCTGGCGCGCAAACATCTCTGCCGTGGCGGTGATGCCCGGCAGCAGCTCCGGTAGCAGCGGCGCGACCTCACCCGCCGCGCGCACCCCGCGCTGCGCGGAGCGCGCGACCCCGGGAAGACTCTGCACCATGAGGAGGGAGCCGGGCTGGATGAGATCGAGGACGGCCCTGAGCGTCGACAGCGCCGCGTGGTCGTCGCTCGTGAGCGTCGGCGCCGACGGCGACATCGACCGCAGCCATGAGTCGGCAAACGGGAGCGGGGACAGCGGGGAGAGCGGCGAGAGCATCGCGCGCAGCGGGCCGAGCGCCTCGACGCTGCTGAGCGCCGACACCGCGGCAGCGCTGCTCATGACCAGCCGGAACGCCTCGGACAGACCCGCGCGGCTCATTGCGTCGGTCGCGGCCACGAGCTCCTCGACGATCAGCTCCTGCACGTATAACCCGTCCTTCGAGAACACGACCCGCAGCGCCTCGCGCACCGCCTCGCTGACCACCGGGCCGGTGTCGTCCGCCGGTGCCGGCGCGCGCGACGGCGGACGCCCCTTAACGCGCTCCTCGAGGAGCACGGCGGCGCCGGCCGCCGCCGGCGTCGCGCCGGCCGCGGCGGCGGGCGTCGTGGCGGAGGTGGTGAACGCGGAGAAGGACTTGAGCAGGCGCTGCAGGCGTGCGATGTCGAGGCGGGAGGAGTTGCCGTAGAGCAACTGGCGCAGCGCCGTGCGCATGCGCGGGTTGTTGTCGGTCAGCAGGCGCCGCGAGAGGTAGGGCGAGCACTCGGCGACGATGGAGTAGTCGGGGTCAACCTGTGGAGAAGAGGGGAGTTGGAGGGGCGGGGGGGGGGGGTCGGTGATGCGAGAGGTGGGGGCATGGATAGAGAGCGGCATAGAGAGCGGCAGAGGGAGAGGGGCCATAGGAGAGGCAGAGAGAGAGACAGAGAGAGGCAGAGAGGTGGGGAGGAAGGTGGGGAGGGAGACAGAGACCCCATCGCACACACAACCCTGCTTCCCCCCGGCATCACCCCCCGCTGCGCGCACACGCACGCATGCACACCACCTTGAGCGCGGTGCCCTCGATCACGCTGAACGCGCGGATCACGTTGGTGAAGTGGTGCAAGCGGTGAGGGCGGGGAGAGAGAGAGGCAGGGAGGGAGAGGGGCAGAGGGAGAGGCAGAGAAATAGAGACAGAGGGAGAGACAGAGAGGGGGGGAGGGGGCGGAAGGAGACAGAGACCCCGTTGCGCACACAACCTGCCCTCCCCCGGCACCGCTGCATGCACACAGTAACAGTAACACGGGGTTTCCAGCTTAGCAGGCTACTCTTCTACTAGAGAAACCCGCCGATACTCCAGCACACTTAAGTACTAGAGTACCGCCGGCTCCCGGCCGATAGACTACCGCTCCCGCCGGCTAGACTACCCCAAACAGTGGTCTCTGAGAGCATGCACACACTTACACACACTCACACACTGTGACACACACGCACACGTATGCACACCACCTTGAGCGCGGTGCCCTCAATCACGCTGAACGCGCGGATCACGTTGGTGAAGTAGCCGGGGATGCACATCTGGAAGTTCATGCTGATGTGCGAGAGCTCAAAGCCGAGCGACGCAAAGTTGAGGCCTGGCGGTGTGTGGGGTGGGTGGGTGGGGGGGAAGAGGGTGTCAGGGTGGAGGGCATTTTATGCACATGCCCGGGAAGCTTATGCCATGCGAGCGGTCGGGGCGAAGGCGAGGGCGAGCGCGCGGGCGCACGCGCGTGCACAACAGCATTTCCACCCACCCAGCCGTACACACCACACCAAAAACCGCAGGGTGTTGGGCCGGAGGCGGCGAAGAGGAACAAAGCAAACATGTGCACGCGAGAGAGAAAGCGACCTTGTGTGTGCGTGCGTGCAAGAAAGAGAGCTTGTGTGTGTGTGCGTGCGTGGGGCGATGGCCGTGGCGGTCAGTCGAGGCGGTGAGTGGTGGGAGAGCGAGATAAGGAGATCCTTTTGTTGCTGTTGTTGTCGTTATTGTTATAACAATATTATTGTTGTTGTTATAACAATATTATTATTGTTGTTTTAACAATATTATTGTTGTTTTTGTTGCACGGTCCGGCTGCCCCTCAGGCGCCGGCCCCTCCACCACGGCGGTCAGGTAGATTGGCAAGCGCCACTTGACCCCCTATCCTCTAGAAGCAGTTAGGATCTATTTTGGAGGCGTCGCACAATAGCTCTCCTTTTTGCTCTGGGACTACACGTTGGCAGGCAGCCGGCTGGTGGCTACCGCCCCTCACAAGTAATTGTGAGGGCCAGAACTGGACTTGGGTCTAGGCGGTGGTACTAGGACTAGAGGTAGTCTTTGCTGGAAAGCCGATGTAACTGTAACTGTTGTTGTTATGTGCGTGCGTCCACCTACCGGCCTTGCCGAGCCCGCCGCCGCTCACGATCTTGCTGAACACCTCGGTCATGACCGGCCGCACGTGCGACCGCGCCTCGTCTGACATGCCCTGGGGCATGAAGCCGAGCGTCACGAGGTCCTGCGGGTTTTAAGGGTTTAGGGTTTAGCGTGATGAGGCCCTGCGACGGTGAGGGTGGCGTGGGGGCGGGCTTGGGGATAAAATGATGATGATGATGATGATGACCGGCCGCACGTGCGACCGCGCCTCGTCCGACATTCCCTGGGGCATGAATCCGAGCATCACGAGGTCCTGCGTTTGTTTGTAGGGTGTTGGGTGTTGGGGTTTTGGGTTTAGGGATGTACATCCTACATGGTACATCCTACAGGATTTAGAGGGTTTAGAGCGTGACAATATCCTGCGATGGTGAGGGGGGCGGGCTTGGTAATGGGGAATGATGATGATGATGATGCCCGGCCGCACGTGCGCGTGCACGTACGACCGCGCCTCGTCCGACGTTCCCTGGGGCATGAAGCCGAGCGTGACCAGGTCCTGCATTTTTGTTTGTAGGGTTTAGGGTTTAGCGCGATGAGGTCCTGCGACGGTGACGGTGGCGTGGGGGCGGGCTCGGGGATGTAATGATGATGATGGTGACAGGCCGCACGTGCGACCGCGCCTCGTCCGACATTCCCTGGGGCATGAATCCGAGCGTGACCAGGTCCTGCATTTTTTTTGTAGGGTTTAGGGTTTCGCGCGATGAGGTCCTGCGACGGTGACGGTGGCGTGGGGGCGGGCTCGGGGATGTAATGATGATGATGGTGACAGGCCGCACGTGCGACTGCGCCTTGTCCAACATTCCCTGGGGCATGAAGCCGAGCGTCACGAGGTCCTGCGGGTGAGGCAGTGATTGCGGTTTCAGGTTGTTTTAATTTGTCATTTCTACATCAGGGTTTTGCTTTGACCACGTTGGCATCTGACCACCCGGTGACACTCTACCCTCATCTAGAGGTCATTTGACAGCTCTTGGCGAGGTCTGTCTGGCGGGCTCGTCAGACGACAATCCACTGGATGGGTTGAGTTGTTTCGAGGTCAAAGGACAGCCGAAATACAGCCAAAGCTGGCTGTGTAGAGCGGAAATCGGCGGCCCATGGTTATCCCCCCAGGAGACCAATACCCCCCCGGGATACATATGCCGCAATGCCCCACTACCCCACCCCCGCCTCGGGACAATCCAATCCAACCAATCATCTGCCCACCTGCGTGAGCGCGTCCCAGTCCTCCATCGTGAGGTGCGCGATGAACTCTACGAGCCCAATGCGCTGCGCCTCGGTGACCTGGGTGTTTGTGAGAGTGGACAGTTTTGGATAGCTCTCGTCAAGGGCTTTTCATCCGTATGCGGCACGCCGCAGGGGACCAAGTATTTGAGCACATGGGCTGGGGTCAGTGGTTTTCTTATCAGGGTTTTTAATTTATTCTTGCACAGCCGGATTTTGCTTTGACCGCGTTGAACGTCGACCTCCCGTTGACTGTTTGTCCTCATACATAGGTAATTTGAAAGCTGTTGACGTGCTCTGTCCGGCGGGCTTGTCAGACTCACAATCCACTGCATGAGTTGAGCTGTGTGCAAAGTCAAAGTTCAGCCGGAATACAGCCAAGTGGCTGTGGAGAGCTGAAAAGGAAATCACTGGGTGGAGCGCAGGCAGCAGCAGTCCTCCTCTGTGTGGTGCACGATGAGCTCTACGAACCCGATGCGCTGCGCCTCGGTCACCTGTGCATGCCGACGTTTTTGGGGCGAGGAGGATTTTAAGGGTTGGGTCGAGCTCTCCTTTTTGCTCTAGGACTACACGTTGGCAGGCAGCCGGCTGGTGGCTACCGCCCCTCACAAGTAATTGTTAGGGCCAGAACTGGACTTGGGTCTAGGCGGTGGTACTAGGACTAGAGGTAGTCTTTGCTGGAAAGCCGATGTAACTGTAACTGGTTCGGGGGGGATTGTCGGGGTCGGGGAGAGGGGGGGGGGGTTCAGCGGTTGGCATAAATGGATCCTGAGGTGCGATGAACTCAACGAGGCGGATGCGCTGCGCATCGGCCACCTGTTTTAGCGCGGCAGTGGTTGTGTTTATGCGGGTTCTGTGGCGGGGGACGCCACACTGCAGGGCCCACCGAGGGCCAAGGGTGGGTGGGTTCGGGAGACCGTCCATCGTGAGGTGCGCGATGAACTCGAAGAGGCCGATGCGCCACGCCTCAGTCACCTGCACACGCCGGCGGTTTGTAGTCGATTTTACAGTCCGGCGGACGCCTTTGATGGCGCATTAGACCCATGCCGGCGGTCTGTGTGTGTATAAGGCCACACCCAGCCCAATGAGGTTCGTGAGGACCTACTCAAGGCTGAGGGAGAGGGGTTGTTAGGGCCTGTGTGGTGTGTGTGTGTGTGTGTGGTGTGTGTGTGGGGGGGGTCAACGGGTGGCATGCATGAATCGTGAGGTGACCTGCGTGCACGAGCAGGCCAATACACACGCGCGCGCAAGCGCACGGCAGTCGGGGGGCGGCGATCGGACACCTGCGCCCACATGCACACACACACACACCTGTGGCGGGTGGCGCCTACGTGCCCACACCCGCGCTCACACACCTGCGCCCATACACCCGCGCCCACACACACGCGCCGACACACACGCGTGCACTCGCTCCCGCGCGGGCCCACCTCAGTCATGAGCCCAAAGTCGAGGATTGCCTTACTTCTGTGCACTCAGTCACGCGGGGCCCCCACACTCTCGACCCTAGAGGATCCAGCCACACAAAACGCCACCACGCCTGCGCCCACCTCGGTCATGAGCCCAAAGTCGAGGATGACGAGCTTGCCGTCGCGCATGCGCATGAGGTTGCCCGGGTGGGGGTCGACGTGCAGCAGGCCCGTCTCTAGCAGCTGGATGAGGTAGCAGTTGAGCAGCGTCGAGCACAATGCGCGCACCTACACGCACCGTGCGGGCAAGCGAGCGGCGTTGACGTGCGCGCGCGCGTGTCTTCAAGGCGTGGTCTCCGAGCTGCTGGACGGGGCTCAGTCATTTTGTTTTCAGCTGTACACAACCATTTGGCTGTATTCCAGCTGTAATTTGACCTTCAACACAGCTCAACCCACCCAGTAGATTGTCAGTCAGACGAGCCCGCCAGACAGCTCGTCAAGAGCTTTCAAATCACCTCTTCACGAGGGCAAGCGGTCAACGGGAGGTCAACTGCCAAAGCGGCCACAGCAAAATCCGACTGTGAAAAAAAAATGCAATAAAGAATCACTGGTGAGAGCTGCTGCTGCGCCACCCTCGTCCATGCATTCCGTCCGTCCATTTGCACCCGTGCCCATGCCGCCACCGCCGCGCCGCCTATATAAGCCTGGCTTACAAGCACAATCGGAAGTTCGAGTGAACCTGTGTATGCGGGGCATCGGCGCACCTCGCCCGACGGCGCGTCGCCTAGCAACGAATGTAACTTGTGACCGACGGCGTTTTCTTTTATTAACTTGAACTTCCGACTCGGAGAAATTTCTGTGAGAGAGACGATTTCCTGTACAACTTTCAAGGTGGACTGCCCATCAAAGCGTCCAAGGAAAGGTGGGCGAGGCGACCTCCTCGAGCAACAAACACAACTGCGCACCTCGCCCGGCGGCGCGTCCCCTAGCTTCTCGCCGTCGATCCAGTCCGACACGATGACCTTCCGAGACGTGAAGCCCGGGTGGATCGTCGGCACCACGATGCCCTTGAGCTTGCTCATCTGCTTCTTGAAGGTCATCGTGTTGTAGGCCTCAAGCTCGTAGTCCATCTGTGACGTGTGTGTGTGTGCGCTGCCTGTTAGATGCGTCAAACAAGACTGAATATCCACCGTCATCAGGGTTAAAAAGCACGCACACCTCCTCAAAGAATCGCAGCGCCCAGTCGTCGAGCACGTTGGCCCACTGGTCGCTCATCCCGGGCAGCTTTGAGAAGAGCATCGCGCCGCGGCGCATGATGAACACGTCGAGTGCGGCGGAGCCAAGGACGCCGGGGCGCTGGACCTGGTGTGTGTGTGTGTGCGGGGGGGCGTAGTTGTGGTGTGTGTGTGTTGGGGGGGGGATGCACCGCGGCAAGGCGCATGGTGAAGAAGTCGAGCGCTGCAGAGCCGAGGACGCCGGGGCGCTGGACCTGGTGTGTGTGTAAAAGGGGGGGGGGGCGTGGTTGTGGTGGTGGAGTGTGTGTGTTGGGGAGGGGGGGGGCATCGCACCGCGGCGCATGATGAACCAGTTGAGTGCGGCGGAGCCGAGGACGCCGGGGCGCTGGACCTGGTGTGTGTGTAAAAGGGGGGGGGGGCGTGGTTGTGGTGGAGTGTGTGTGTTGGGGAGGGGGGGGGCATCGCACCGCGGCGCATGATGAAGCAGTTGAGTGCGGCGGAGCCGAGGACGCCGGGGCGCTGGACCTGGTGTGTGTGTGCGCTTGGTGGAGTGTGTGTGTTGGGGGGGGGGGGAGGCACCGTGCCGCGGCGCACGATGAGCACGTCCAGTGCGGCGGAGCCGGGGACGCCGGGGCGCTGGACCTAGGGGGCGCGTGGCAGGTGGTTGGTGGTCCATCCACACAAAATAACCAAGTGTCACATTTGCTTGCCATTTACCCCAAAGTGTGCGTCATAACCGTTCACAAAATGGGTCGCGACCGTCAACAAATCACTGGCCCACCTTGACCTAGGGGGCGCGTGGTCGTTGGTTGGTGGTCCATTTAAAGTCCCTTAGCAAAGTGTGCGTCGTATCCGTTGACAAGATCACTGGCCCACCTTGACCGCGACCTCATTTCCGCCGTATTCTGCACGCAGCTTGCCGCGGTACACCTGCGCGCGTGTGGGGGGAGGTTGGGGAGTGCGTGTGTTGGTTGCCTCCCATCCTGTGTCGACCCTAGCCCCCCCTTCCCCCCCACACACACAAAACGGGCTTGAGGGAGAGACAGAGAGAGAGAGGAGAGAAGTTAGAGGAACAGAGACAGAGAGAAGAGATAGGAACAGAGACAGGGAGAAGGGACGAGAAGAAGAGAGAGACAGAGAAACAGAGAGAGAGGCACGTACACAACACACACACACCTGTCAGAGCAACGCAGCCGCCAGCGTCTCCTCGCTGACCCACTCAGAGATCGTGTCGACCGGCCATAGGGACCCTAGACCCCTCCCCACCAAATGGGCTTGATGGAGCGACAGGAAAAGAGGAGAGAGGAGAGACAGACAGAGAGAGAGAGAGAAGAAAGAAAGACACACCTGCCCGAGCGACGCAGCCGCCAGCGGCTCCTCGCTGTGCCACTCAAAGATCGTGTCGACCGGCCACAGGAACCCTAGACCGCCCCCCCCCCAAATGGGCTTGATGAAGAGACGGAGAGAATGAAGAGAGAACCAGATAGAGAGTCAGGGAGAGAGAGTCAGAGAGAGAGAGAGAGAGAGAAGAAAGAAAGACACACACCTGCCCGAGCGACGCGGCCGCCAGCAGCTCCTCGCTGAGCCACTCAAAGATCGTGTCGACCGGCCCTAGTAGGGACCCTAGACCCCTCCCAAAAATGGGCTTGATGGAGAGAAAGAAAGAAGAGAGAGCAGAGAGAACCAGAGAGAAAGCCAGAGAGAAAAAAAACCCACCTGCCCGAGCGACGCAGCCGCCAGTGGCTCCGCACTGAGCCACTCAAAGATTGTGTCGACCGGGCGGCCGAGCCCCTCCTCCAGCACGTCGCGCGCCTCGACGGTCGAAAACGTTTGCACATTGTCCTGCGCGGCGCGTGCGCGCGTGTTGTGTGTTGTGTGTGTTTTGTGTGTTGCTTGTGGTGGTGGTCGATTTTACAGTCTTGTTGGACGCCTTTAATGGCGTATTAGACTTGTGCTTGCGCACTCAATCCCTGAGGCAGGCAGATACTATCACCCGCACAAGTCCACTCAGTGGATACACATTGACTGTGTCCATCCCACTAGCTCTAGTACATCTGGTCGCGCCATGCGTCTCAGTTCGGGCAGCCAGCCTGGCCACCCTCCTCCTCCTCCGTTCATGTGGCGCACGCCCGACATGCCGCCAGCCTCCATGCATGGCGCTTGCGCTGCGAGGGCGCTTGCTGCCAGTGCATCTCCGTCGTCATGTGTCTCATGCAAGTAAGATTCGCCCTGCATGGAGACCCTCCATGCAGGTCACTGAAGTGCCCCGCGATTCGTGCCGTAGCTGCAGTCCGTAAGCCGAAGCCGTCGCCGCAGCCGATGTCAGTAGCCGTGGCCGTAGCCGTGGCCGATGCAGATGCAGATGCAGATGCCCAGAGGGCGGACGTGTAGCCGATGCGATGTGAGTGCAGATGCAGGGTGTCCCTGGCCGTAGCCGAAGCCTTGGCCGATGTCAATTAATAGCCGATGCCCATAGCCGGTGCCCTGGCTGTAGCGTAGCTGCAGCCTCTGCCCGGTGCCGGTGCCCGTGGCTGCATGGGGGTACCGACGATGGCGGCGCCGACTTCTGCCAGCAGCCTGCCCTCCGTCCCCGCATGCCTCGCAGTTGCCTGCCTTATGACGCCGTGTCTCAAACAGCCACTAGCACTCTGGATCAGGGCAAATCGGCGACATAGCCGATTCTCCAAAACCCAGAGTCGCTCACGCTGCAGCAGCACCCTGTCAGCCCAGTTGGTGCGCCATTGGCGGCGTCGGGGCGGGAGCCCCCGACGATTTTGACACCACTTGAAGTTTTTGTGGTGTGTGTGTTGCGTGTGTTGTGTTGCGTGTGGTGTTTGTTGCGTGTGTTGCGTGTTGTGTGTGTTGCGTGTGTCGTGTTGTGTGTGTTGTGTTGCGTGTGTTGTGTGTGGTGTATGCGTTGCGTGTGCTGCGTGTGTTGCGTGTGTTGTGTGTGTTGTGTGTGTCGTGTTGCGTGTTGTATTGTGTGTTGTGTGTTGCGTGCTTGCACGTGTGCGTGTACAAGCGAGGTGGAGACAGTCCGGGCAGGTGTGTGTGCGAGAGAGATCCCCCCCCTCCTGCTAGCAAAAAAAACTCAAGATGCAAAGGGTTTTCTCAACTTCTGAAACAATTGCCGGTGTGATCGTGCTTTGGCACAGGCAAGAGCCGTGTCCCTGCCCGTGTGGTGGAAGCTTGTATTGGCTTGGCTGCCTCTACCCCTACCCGTTCCTGTGTTATTAGCACAGGCCTGCAACCCAGGCAGTGGTCCCTGGGAAGGATTTTAGTAGTTTGTTTTTTGCCGGCTCCAGCAACTTTGACCGCTCATATCAGGCACGAGACACAGCGGGTATTCATGCAACGCATGCCATTGTGCTGTTCTCGGCACGAGCTTTCCAACGCACCGCTCTACGCCCTCTCCCACTAAGTGTGGGGTGGTTTTCTGGAAAATGGGAAATCCGGCTCGGAGCGGTATACGTCTCGCAGGGGAATCACTGAACCCAGGCTGTCTGTACATTTGGAGCTACAACAAACGCCCCCCCCCCCGGACTCCCACACCCACACACCTGCAGCCGCGCAAAGTCTCATAGTGGGGGCGGGGTATGGAATATATTCTCATCATCAGTCCTCAGCCGTAGGCGCTACTAGGCACTCTCCCCCCATTCCCCCCTTCAGTGGAGACACGGATCATACATATATCAAGGTCTCCAGGAGCCGGGGGGGCGGGAGGGGGTCTGCTGCGGGCCATAGCGCAGCTGGCGTGTGGGTGTTGCAACAGGGCCACAGCGACCCTCTAGGCCCTTAAAAGGCGTCAGACTGTACGGTCGACCACGCACCTGCAGCCGCGCAAACTCGTCCAGGTAGACCTGCGGGAGCATGTCGACGCGCGTCGACGCCGCCTGCGCAATCTTGATGCACGTCGCGCCGAGCCCCTGCGCACAGACAGAGAGAGACGTTACAGTTCCCACCGCTTTGGCAAGCCCCTGCACAGAGAGAGAGAGAGAGAAGAGAGAGACAGAGAGCGAGAGAGAGAGAAAGAGAAGCGGTAGAGAGAGAAGAGAGAGAAAGAGAGGATACAAGCTACAGTCCCCACCGACTTGGCAAACCCGTGCACAGAGAGAGAGAGTGAGACGTTACAGTTCACACCGCTTTGGCAAGCTCCTGCCCAGAGAGAGATAGAGAAGAGAGAAAGAGAGGATACAAGCATCAGTCCCCACCACTCGGGCAAGCCCCTGCACAGAGACAGAGACAGAGAGAGATGTTGCATTCCCCACCACTTTGGCAAGCCCCTGCACACAGACAGAGAGAGAGAAGGAGAGAGAGAGGATACAAGTTACAGTTCCCACCGTTCGGGCAAGCCCCTGCACACAAACACACACACGCAGAACCAACCGACAAGCCAGCTAGCCAACCGGCCAGCCAACCAGCCTCGACCAACCAGGTACCCACCCACCCAACCAGCCTAGAACACCCAACCAGCCAACCAGCCTCGACCACTCAGCTAACCAACCTCGACGATGACGCGCAGCTCGGCTGCGCGCGACGGCATGCGGGACTCCCACACGCCCGTCTTGGAGTCGGCGATGATCGCAATGAGGAAGCCGACAAGCTTGGTTACGACCTCACCAGAGCGGCGCACCTATCCGGGGGGGCACGTGTGTGTGTGTGTGTGTGTGTGCGTGTCCCTGAGCGATGATCGTGATGAGGAAGCCGACGAGCTTGGTCACGACCTCAGCGGAGCGGCGCACCTGTTGGGGGGGGGGGGGGGAGAACGGGGGGCGTGTTACGGGCAGCACGCCCCTATGCCGTGTGCATGCGAGTGTGTGCGTGAGTGCGTTTGCCATTGTGTGGGCGCGTGCGCACCACGGTACGCCCCTGTGTCGTATGAGTGCGATTGTGTGAGTGTGCGTACGTGTAGGTGTGTGTACACGCGCGTGTATGTGTGTGTGTGTGCGGCGTGTGTGTGCGCATGTGTGCGTGTGTGCGTGCGCATGTGTGCTCGTGTGTGCGTGCGTGTGCACACACCACGGTGAGCGGGCGCTTGGACCAGTAGGCCGCAAGGTCGTTCGGGCTGTAGCGCACCGGCACCGCCTCCTCCTCGAGCCCCGCCCCGGGGCGCAGCGCGGCCGCCCCGAGCGCAGCCGCGCCGAGCGCGACGGGCACGAGGCCCTGCGGCGGGGGCAGCGCGACCGCGGCGGCGCGCGCCGCCGCCGCCGTGGCCGCCGCGGCCGCCACGAGCAGCGCCTGCGCCGCGCTGTCAAACCCGGGGGCGGCGCCCGCGCCCGCGCGCACGCCCGCGGCCGGATCCTCTGCCGCCGCTCGCACGCTCGCGAGCAGCATGTCGATCAGATGTGCGGCATCCAGGCCGCCCACGCCGCTGCCGCCGCCGCCGCCGCCCTGCTGCACCCCGCGCAGTGCGTGCAGCAGCTCGGCCACGCTCGCGCGCAGCGTGGCGAGCGAGTCGGGGTTGGCGACACCCTGGCGGGTTGGGGGGGGGGGGTTGACAGGGTTTAGGGTTTGGGGTTTTAGGGTTAAGCTCGTGCGCAGCGCGACGAGCGAGTGGGGGTCATCGACACCATGGCGGTTTGGGAGGGGGGGGAGGGTTGGCAGGGTTTAGGGTTTGGGTTTTAGGGTTAAGCTCGCGCGCAGCGCGACGAGCGAGTGGGAGTCATCGACACCATGGCGGTTTGGGAGGGGGGGAGGGTTGGCAGGGTTCAGGGTTTGGGGTTTAGGGTTAAGCTCGCGTGCAGCGCGACGAGCGAGTGGGGGTCATCGACACCATGGCGGTTTGGGAGGGGGGGGAGGGTTGGCAGGGTTTGGGGTTTAGGGTTTAGCTCGCCCGTAGCGCGACGAGCGAGTCGGCACCATGGCGATTAGGGAGGGGGGGGGAGGGTTGGCAGGGTTCAGGGTTTGGGGGGGGGAGGGTTTGGGGGGGGGGTTGGGGGGGGGGGGGGGGGGGTTTGGGGGGGGGAGGTTTGGGGGGGGGAGGGTTTGGGGTTTAGGGTTTAGCTCGCCTGTAGCGCGACGAGCGAGTCGGGGTCGGCGCCGCCCTGGTGCTTTGAGGGGGGGGGGACTTGATGTTATGTTCAAGGTCCCAGGGGGTGCACTTATTGCTGTGTTTGAGGGACCCAGGAGGGGGACTTGGTGCTGCGTTTGAGGTTCCCAGGGGCACAATTTATGCCGTATTTGAGGTCCCAGGGGTTGCACTTGGTGCTGTGTTTGAGGGCCCAGGAGGGTGGGGGAGGGGGAGGTGAACGCGGGGGCGGCGGGGGATCTGGGGTGCGGGTTCTGGGGTGGGGGTGCTGTGGGTCTGGGGGTGGGCCTAAGGGGTGGGGGGCGAGGGGGTTCCGCCCCATGATGGGCAGGGGTCCTGGGTACGCAGCCCCCGCTAAAAAAATGCCCTGGTTGAGTGTTTAAGAGGGGTGGTTGGGTGTGGGGTGTAGCTGGGTGGTTGGCGGTGCTTCCTTCAGTGATTTCCTTTTCGGCTCTACATAGCCATCTGGCTGTACCTCAACTGTATTTTGACCTAAGACACAGCTTAAACCGTTCAGTGGTAGTCTGCTGAGCCCGCCAGACAGAGCTCGTGTAGAGCTTCCAAATGACCTGCAGGAGGACAAATGGTCGATGGAAGGTCAACGGTCAACGGGAGGTCAACGGTCAACGTGCTGTTCGCAGCAGATGTGTCACCATTGAAAGGCTGTCATCTGTAGGGCCCGACGCCTTGCCCCCCCCCCCCCACCACCACCATCAGGCCGCCCCCTTACTTGGTTCTCGCCCGCGAGCAGCGACAGCGCCTGCAGGCTGGCGGCCTGGCCGGCGGCGGTGGCCGTGCTGAGGCTGGAGGCGGTCGGCAGGCCTGTGTGTAAGGCGTTGGGGGACGAGTGGACGCGAGTGGGTGGCGGGCAGAGCTGCCCAGCTTTGAGGTTGGAGGAGGCCTGTGTGCATGCGTTTGCGGGGGAGTGAGTGGACGGTGGGTAGAAACGCCCAGCTTTGAGGCGGTCGGCAGGCCTGTGTGTAGAGCGTTGGGGGGGGGGCGAGTGGACGCGAGTGGGCGGCGGGTAGAAGTGCTGAGGCTGGAGGAGGTGCTGAGGAGGAGGCAGGCCTGTGTGTAGAGCGTTGGGGGGCGAGTGGGTGCGAGCGGCCGGCGGGCGGGCAGAAGTGCCCTGCTTTGAGGCTGGACGAGGGTCGTGTGCATGCGTTTGCGGGGGAGTGAGTGGACGCGAGTGGACGGTGGGTAGAAACGCCCAGCTTTGAGGCGGTCGGCAGGCCTGTGTGTAGAGCGTTGGGGGGGGGCGAGTGGACGCGAGTGGGCGGCGGGTAGAAGTGCTGAGGCTGGAGGAGGTGCTGAGGAGGAGGCAGGCCTGTGTGTAGAGCGTTGGGGGGCGAGTGGGTGCGAGCGGCCGGCGGGCGGGCAGAGTGCCCTGCTTTGAGGCTGGAGGAGGCTCGTGTGCATGCGTTGGGGGGCGAGTGGACGCGGCGGGTGAAAGTGCTGAAGCTGGAGGCGGTCGGCAGGCCTGTGTGTACAGCATTGGGGGGAAGAGTGGGCGCGAGTGGGCAGCAGCCAGAAGTGCCCTGCTTTGAGGCGGTCGGCAGGCCTGTGTGGAGAGCGTTGGGGGGGCGAGTGGACGTGAGTGGGCGGCGGGTAGAAGTGCTGAGGCTGGAGGAGGTGCTGAGGAGGAGGCAGGCCTGTGTGTAGCGCGTTGGGGGGCGAGTGGGTGCGAGCGGCCGGCGGGCGGGCAGAAGTGCCCTGCTTTGAGGCTGGAGGAGGCTCGTGTGCATGCGTTGGGGGGCGAGTGGACGCGGCGGGTGAAAGTGCTGAAGCTGGAGGCGGACGGCAGGCCTGTGTGTACAGCATTGGGGGGAAGAGTGGGCGCGAGTGGGCAGCAGCCAGAAGTGCCCTGCTTTGAGGCGGTCGGCAGGCCTGTGTGGAGAGCGTTGGGGGGGCGAGTGGACGTGAGTGGGCGGCGGGTAGAAGTGCTGAGGCTGGAGGAGGTGCTGAGGAGGAGGCAGGCCTGTGTGTAGCGCGTTGGGGGGCGAGTGGGTGCGAGCGGCCGGCGGGCGGGCAGAAGTGCCCTGCTTTGAGGCTGGAGGAGGCTCGTGTGCATGTGTTTGGGGGCGAGTGGACGCGAGTGGGCGGCGGGTAGAAGTGCTGAGGCTGGAGGCGGTCGGCAGGCCTGTGTGTAGGGCGGTGGGGGGAGGGGGGACGCGAGTGGGCAGTGGGCAGAGGTGCCCAGCTTTGAGGCTGGAGGAGGCCTGTGTGCATGCGTTTGCGGGGGATTGGATGCGTGTGGTGGGCTCCGTGGAGCCACCCCACGGCAGGGGAGCGTGCACACGCAGCCTGCCCAGTATGAGTCGGCCGCCCGTCGTTCCTCACCGTTGACCGCCGCGTCAACGAGCGCCAGCTGGGCGACTGGCAGCGACGCGGTCGCGGTCGCAGCGCGCACGCTGCCTGGGTCCACGCCGTCCACAGCCCAGCTGTTGACCGCCGTCTGGAGACGGAGCAGCTGCTGGCCGCCATCTGGCAGGCAGAGAGAGGGGTGGGTGGGGCGGCCGCGGCGACGTGGTCAATCATTCATTGAATGAAAGCGCGCATGCACACGCGCAACAACCCCTCCCCTCTTCCCCTCCCCAGCGCGCGCAAACGCACGCAAACTCTCTGTCTACTCACCCCCCAGGTGCGAGTGCATGAAGGAGACGGCGCTGTGCGCTTGGGCAGTAAAGCCGGCGTCCGTCACGGTGCGCAGCAGGCTCCCAGCTGTCTGCACCACGTCCAGGGGCGATCCACTGGCGCCGGGGATGAGGCCAGCGCCGATGCGACGCAGCTGGAAGCGGCTGGGCCTTGAGGAGGAGGAGGCGATTTCAATATAGGCCTAGCAAAACAGCTGTCGCATGGTGGAGATGCCAACAACCCAAACAACCTCACCTCGACACAACAGCAGGGCGTGCCGATGCGGGCGACATGCGGCGCACTGCTGCGCCAGGGCCGCTCAGCAGCTGCATGGCTGCAAAGAGAGTGGAGAAACCAAGAGCGCGCGCCCTTTAAAGAGAGGGGACGATTGCGTCTCTGGGCTGTGATGATAACGCACGGGGCGCTGAGCAAGACCCACTAAGCGGGAGCTTCAAACACATTTTCCACATTTCTGTGTTCATACCCCTGGCCAGCACGCTTTCGACATCAACAAACCTTTGTGTGCAAGCGTCACACCCCTTTTCGCAACAGCAACCGACCCACAAGTCAGTACCACCCACAGGCACCCAGCCACAGCTGCCTCCTCGCCTCCTGTTGTTTGTTTGAGCGCCGCCCCAGCTTCTACAGCATGCCCAAGCACGCCCGCAAGGCCGGTGATGCTACCGACACTGGCACCGACACAGCAGCGATCAAGAAGGCCAAGCCGGCTGGAGGAGGGCAGGGCGCTGTCCCGCCTCCGCGTCGCTTCTCTTTGGGCCTGCCCACTGCCGCTGGCGCGGGCCCTAGCAAGGCGCCGGCGCTCGACCTTGGCCTGCTCAACGTGACTGACGCTGGACGCGCCGGTGGCGGCCTGACACTGGGTGCAATCCAGCATGACCATGCGGCTCGCATGGCGGCGCTGCGCACCCGCATCGACGTCGCGGCAACCGAGTCCACCAAGGAAGTGGCTCGCCTGGCCGAGAGCATCTCTGACAAGTCCAACGAGGCTCTGACGCAGGTGAAGACGTCCATGCAGATGAGCGTGGAAGCGCAGAACCAGGTGGGTGTCGGCGGAAGAAGACTTGCAGTGCGCCATGCATGCGGTGCATGCATGCGGTGTGTGTGCGCGTGTGCAGCAGGCGGCGCGCCAATCCCGTGTCCACGCGCCTGTGGGCGTGTGTGTGGTGCATGCATGCGACAATGTGTCCGTGCGCGGCAGGTGGCGCACCGACACATCCCGCACCCACGCGCCTGAACACGTGCCCATGCGCCTGTGCCCAGGTCGCCGACAACCACAAGCGCGCGCTGTCAGAGGCCAAGAAGGCGGCGATCGCCGCTGGCGCGATCGAGCTGCAAACCGAGGTGGGCGCGCTCGTGGAGCGCGCCGCTGCGCGCTTGAAGGCCGAGCTCGCGCGCATGGCGGCCTCTTACGCGTGACGGCGCGGCCTAGCTGGCGTACGCGGTCCCACGGGCCGCTTGCAACACAATCCTGACGCGAGGACAGCCCTCCGCCCTCTGCTTCTGCCACTGCACTCTCTCTCTCACACACACAAACGGGCCCGCCTCAGCAAGTAGTGAATCGAGTAATGTTGGTCTGTGCAAACCCATGCATGCACCGCGCCACTCTCTCTTCCCCTCCAGCACGCGGTCTCATCCTCCCGGTCTGCCATCTGTTGAGGACGTCATAACTCTGGAACTGATTGTGAGCGCCGGCAGTGGATGCAAGACGACTCATCATCAGTCGCTGTCGGGCTGCAAGGACAGCCCCGCTGTCGCCCGCCTTCTACCCGTCCACTAGCATTACCACGCCTCGCACAGCGCCCCCATGGGGCCCGCCTTAACAAGCACGCCCCCAGCCCCCCGTCTGCCACAGCGCTCCGACAGCGTCCAGCCGCCAGGCAGCTCCTCCGGCAGCGGGCGGCATCTGTCCGGCACCAGCACGACCACGCCCTGGTCCAGCCGCGACCACGTGGCCAGCACGCGCGCCACGCCGGCCGCCGTCAGCAGCGTGGTCTTGCGGGCGTCGAGCACGCGCAGCGACAGGCTGTGCGTGTGCATGTGTGTGCATGTGCTGTGTACGCGTGTGCGTGTGTGTGCATATGTGGGTGTGTACGTGTAGGTGTGTGCGGGGGAGGGGGGGAGAGAAGCGGCGCAGCCAGTGCTGCATGCATGCACGGCCTGGCAAACGGTGCGGGCGACCAGCAACCTGCCTGTGCGCGCTGAGCGAGCCCAGGCCCGCGCTCATTGTCAGCTTCAGGGTTGAGGGTTGAGGGTTTAGGCGACCTGCCTGTGAGCGCCGAGCGAGTCCAGGCTCGCGTCCGTTGCGGCCGCCGTCAGCTTGAGGCGTTGCAGGTGGGGCAGCGACGCCACGCCCGCGATGCCGGCGTCTGTCACCTTGCAGAGCTTGCTTGATAGCCACATCTGGGCGGGGTGTGACGGGGCGGGGAGGGACGGAGGCTGGGAGGGAGGGCGGGCGGGCGGGCGGGGTGGAGGGACAGAGGGTGGGAGGGAGGGCGGGCGGGCGGCGAGGGAGAGTTTTGACAGTGGACATCGCAGGAAGAGTCAGGGCTGTTTGGCACGGGTTGGTGCGGTGGCGGAAGTGGGGACGGCGGGGCGAACAGGGTGGGGTGGGGGCGGTCGCACGCGGCGCGGTGCACGCAGCGCACGATCAGAGCTGATTTTGGGTCTGGGTTTGAAACCCTGAAACTCTAACGGTTAAGGACCCCACACCACAGTCCCCATCCCCCCCCCCCTTGAAAAAGTTGGCCCGACACGGAGGAGCCTCTCCCGCACTCCCTGCTCTACCCCGCGACCTGCCCCCGGGTGCGCTGCGTACCTGACACCTTTGACCATCACCCGCCCCACACACCCAATTGCAACCCTTAAAATCCTCAGCCCACCACCACCAGCAGCCAGCCACCCGTCGGTAGTGCTCGGGCGCTACGCGCCGAGCAAGGTCGAATACGCTGCCTGTAGGTGTAGGTGCGTCACACACGACTGTCAAATCCATCATCAGCCCTGGTCGATTTTACAGTCCGTCGGACGCCTTTGATGGCGCATTAGACCCCTAGGAGTTCCTGGCTGTTTCAGGTCAAAGCAAATGTAACACCTAAAAGGCCTTATCCCCAGCTGTCCGTGGATGTCTCGATCATGAGCAGCAAACCAATCTCAAGTGAGATCTGTGGGGGCAAAGTTCAAAGTGAGACAATTTCCCCTCCCTCCTCGGTAGCCCTCAGCCCGCAACGCCCCATCCGCGCGCTCGCACCGTGTGTAGCGACGAGCAGCTTGCTGTGAGAACCTGGATGCCCACGTCGGTTATCCTCTCCGAGTAGCCACTCAGCCGCAGCTCAACCAGGCCCTTTTGGGGGGCAAGGGCGGGGGGGGGGGAGGGGATGCCAGTGGCAGGCGTGGGGGTGGCAGCAATTCGGTAGGTGCGGCGCAATGATGATGATGGTGATCATTATGAGATAGCGCCCTTTTGTCGGGTGCGGATGCCTGCCTGCCTGCCTTCCTGCCTGCCTTCCTGCTGCGGGTGCCTGCTTGCATGTGCCTGCCTCCCTGCCTGCCTGCCTACTTGCTTGCATGAGGGTGACTACCTGCCTGCCTGCCTGCCTGTAGATGCCTGTTTGCATGTGGGTGCCTGCCTACCTGCCTGCACACGTGCTCGCACAGCCTGCCTGCCTGCTTGCATGAGCCTGCCTGCATTCCTGCAGATGCCTGCATGCCTGCCTGCATGCATGCCTGCATGTGGGTGCCTGCACGTGTGCTCGTGCTGCCTGCCTGCCTGCCTGTACCTTCCAGCTGGCCGCTACAGCAAACAGTGACCTGTCCGCGATGCCTGCATGCATGTGCACATGGGTGCCTGCCTGCCTGTCTGTCTGTCTGTCTGTGTCTGTCTGTGTCTGTGTCCGTCTGTCTGTCTGTGTCTGTCTGCCTGCCTGTCTGTCTGCCTGCCTGCCTGCCTGTCTGTCTGTCTCTGTCTGTCTGTCTGTCTGTCTGTCTGTCTGTCTGTCTGTCTGTCTGTCTGCCTGTCTGTCTGCCTGCCTGCCTGCACGCATGCTTGTGCTGCCTGCCTGTACCTTGCAGTTTGCCGCGACAGCAAACGGTGACCTGTCCGTGATACCATATGCATGTGGGTGGGTTCCTGCCTGCCTGCCTGTGTGCCTGCCTGTTCGCGTGCTCGTACTGCCTGCCTGCCTGCCTGTACCTTGCAGTTGGCCGCGACAGCGAACAGTGACCTGTCCGCAATGCCTGCCTGCCTGCCTGTCTGTCTATCTGCTTGCCTGCGCGCATGCTCGTGCTGCGTGCCTGCCTGCCGGTACCTTGCAGTTTGCCGCGACGGCAAACAGTGACCTGTCCGCGATGCCGGCATGCATGTGGATGGGTTCCTGCCTGCCTGTCTGTCTGTCTGCCTGCCTGCGCGCATGCTCTTGCTGCCTGCCTGCCTGCCTGTACCTTGCAGTTTGCCGCGACGGCAAACAGTGACCTGTCCGCGATGCAGCAGTTTCCGAGCGAGAGCGACGCAAGGCGCGGGCAGCCCTCGGACAGCACGATGAGGCCCTCGAGGGAGGGGCAAGGAAGGTAAGGGTTAGGGGGTACGGGTCAAGGGGGGGCGCGCGGGCATGGGCATCAGTCACACGCTGCGTATGTGCATAGGGCAGCCCTAGGACAGCACGATTTTAGGCCCTGAGGGAGGGGCAAAAGAGGGGGGGTTTGGGGGTACGGGTTAAGGGGGGGCGCGCGGGGCTCGATTAACGGAGGCGCGTTCTCGTCGCGGAGCCCTGGACCCAGCAATGCGGCGCTGCTGGTGACGAGGATCTCCGTGCCGCTGACGAGCGGGGTAAAATACGACTGGCCCGGCTCCTGCTAGACTGCCCCTCGGTGGAACACTTCAGGAGCGGCTTGCCCGGCGCTGCCATGGCTTGGCGAGTAGCCGCGGCGCTGCCGCGGCCCGTGCTGGGAGACGGCCCTTATCCTCCCCCCATGCAGGACGCCATGCGGCACCGATCTCGACGAGTTGATCGACGAGCGGAGGAGCTGGCGCCCGTCAATGCATGCTGGACATTGGTCAAGATGGCTGCCCGTGGAGGCGGGCTACCATCACGGCTTCAGCGGTGGCGACCGCCGAGGCAACACAGAGTAAATCCGCTTCACCAATCGCAGCGTTCGTCACCGCGCTCATCCTCGGGGTCGCTCGTCTGCCGGTGACTGGCGTTGGAAGGTCTTCAGGCAGCCTCCATGACAACTCTGTCGTCCATGCACCCCTGGAGGGTGGGACCTGGCCATGCATGAGGCATGGGGCGCCGGCTGAGCCCCATGCAAACGAGAGCTGGACAGCCATGCACTGCCAGGCGGGGACCGTTCCAGTCAGCGCCAGTCGGCTCTGCCGGCTTGACTGGCCACAAGGCCACTACTGTGACCCTGAGGAAGGTCCTCTCCTATATGCTCCTTGCCAGACATGTCTCTCAGAGACCGCTGTTTGGGGTAGTCTAGCCGGCGGGAGCGGTAGTCTATCGGCCGGGAGCCGGCGGTACTCTAGTACTTAAGTGTGCTGGAGTATCGGCGGGTGTCTCTAGTAGAAGAGCAGCCTGCTTAGCTGGAAACCCCGTGTTACTGTTACTGTTACTGCGCGGGCGTGGGCATCAGTCACACGCTGCATACATGCATAGGGCAGCCCTCGGAGGGCACGATGAGGCCCTGGAGGGAGGGGCAAGGGAGGGGGGGGAGGTCTTAGGGGGTGCGGGGTTAGGGGGGGGCGCGCGTGGGCATCAGTCACACGCTGCGTACGTGCATAGGGCAGCCCTCAGACAGCACTACGAGGCCCTAAAGGGAGGGGCAAGGGAGGGGGGGAGATGTTCTGAGTTTTGCGGTGTAAAGGAGTACGGTTTTAAAGGGGGGGGGGCGGGGGGCGGGGGCGTGGGTGTCAGAAACACGCTGAGTACGTGCATAGGGCAGCCCTCTGATGGCACAAAGAGGCCCTGGAGGGGGGAGGAAGGCGCAAGGTAAAGGGTTCAAGGTGTGTCGACCCAAAGAGGGGCTTGTAGTGTTTGGGTTGTCAGCCCAGAGAGGGGCTGAAGAGATTTTGGGGAGGGAGGGGGCGCGTGCGTGGGCATCATCGACACGCCGCGTGCCCGTGTGTGTGCGCGCGCACGCGCGTGCGCGTGCGTACGTGCGCACACGCGCGCGTGCAAACGCACGCGGTGGCGCCACCACACCTGGTCGTTGAACAGCTCCCCCGGCACGGAGTGCGGCGCGAATGCGACGGAGACCACGGTCAGCTGCTTGCACTTGGACGCGAGCGCGCGCGCCAAGTCGTTGGTCATACCGCCCTGCGCGCGCGCACAGGTTTCACAGGTTTTACACGTTCACGCCCGGGCGAGAGTTCAGGCCTAGGTCACACGTCTAGAGGAGCTCTACTAGGAGAGCCCGCAAGGCCACGCAGTGCGCCAGCCTACCAGGGGGCGCGCACAGTAACAGTGACATCGGCTTTCCAGCAAAGACGACCTTCTAGTCCTAGTACCACCGCCTCGACACCCAAGTCCATTTCTGGCCCTCGTAATCACTTGTGAGGGGCGGTAGCCACCAGCCGGCGGCCTGCCAACGCGTGTTCCTAGAGCAAAAAGGAGAGCTTTTATGCGACGCCTCCAAAATATATCACAACGCATGCGCAATCGCGATCGCACACACCAGAAGTGGATTGCAAGCTCATCATCGTCTCACCAGCGGGCACGTGCGCTCGTCGAGGCACAGTCGGCGCAGATTCGGCAACAGCGTTGCGAGCGCAAGCGCGCCGAGTCCGCGCGTGTACCGAACGCTCATGTCGCACCTGCGACGCGCACACGCGCACGTGCACGCACGTCATGCCGCCCTACCACATTCCCAACTCCTGAGGCGCCGCCCTACCACATTGCCGCCCTACCACATTCCCAACGCCTGAGGCGCCGCCCAACATCTGAGGTGGCGCATTTCCTTGCGAGGATCAGGCGCCGCCTGAGGCGCGCCGACCGCCTGAGGCGCCGCCTTAGGCGTCATCCCGACCGCCTCAAGCGCCACCCCGACCGCCCTAGGCGCCGACCACCGCCTGAGGCGCACCCCCGACCGCCTCAGACGTCATGACCGCATTCACTTGCGCGGATCAGACGCTGGGGCGGTGGTAGGGCCGGGAGCCCTACCAGAGCCGGGGGGGGGGGGGCAGTGAGGGGGCAGTGCAGTGTGAACGCACGAGCAGGCCTTGCTGCCGGCTGTGCACGGGCTGCGCAGGGGCTGCACGTGCGGGGCGACTGCGCGTGTGGGGCGCAGCTCTGCGCGAGCCGCAACTCATGGCCCAGTGGGTGTGGGGTGGGGGCCTGGCACCCAGCGGGGGGCCTCCCCTAGGGGACACTTACCGCACGCCCTGGGCGAAGCGCATGTCGCTGCAGATGCGGCGCGCGCCGTCGCTCCTGCCGTGAGTGGGCGGAGGGGTGTTCGTGTCGTGCCAGCGCTCGCTCGTGCGTGCAAAAAAAACCTTGCAACACGCTGCATGTTCTGCCTGCATGCCTGCCTGCCTTGGCTGCCTGTCTTGCCTGCCTGCCTGCCTCCCTGCCTGCCTGCATCTGTCATCCTTGAACAGCCCTAGTGATTTCGTCTCTCGTTGCGGAACTCGCCTACCTCGACGAACACAGCGTGTTGCATGCTCCACGCGCCAGGTTAATGCACTTCACCCAGTCGCTTGCAGTACTGTGGTCTTGCTGAAAAGCGGTGCAATCCAGTTGTGGACAACTCTGCACCACCGCCTCGTGCATCTGCTGGCTCACACGAAGGCACGACATGCGGTCTCGTGCCGACAGGTGGCATATGATGCCCGCCAGCAGGTGGGGCGGCAGGTCCATGCGTGTTTGTCGAAATATTGTTTGCTGAGCGCGCGTGCGAAGATGTCGACCTGGTAGCTACAGAATCGCGGTGCCACAGACGGAGTGAAGGTGGGTGGAGGTGTTTTGGCGGTTGTAGAGTTACGGCGCGCGATTTGAGCTCACCCAGGGTGTGGGGTTCGGACGGGTGCGGAGATGTGGTGTTTTTGTGTTGTTATTTGCGCACCTTGTTATTTGCGCACCTTGCACCGCGTTACCACCTGTCAGTGTGCACCTCACTACCTACGTACCTGCCGGATCGTTCAGAGACAGAAGCGCGTCTTAGATTTCAGAAACTGCTGGAGGCCGCCTCTCTTGGGCACGCCTCTCTTTGGGGACGCCTCTGTTAGGACGCCTCTCTTGGGGACTCTTGAGCAGGAGCCAGATGGCGAAGCTTGGCGCTGGCGATCCACGCTGGATCGTGGAGGAGCGGGAGGACGGTGGGTCCCCTCAGCTGGCCTGCATGGCGGCGCATGCAGAGTGACTGCATGCGAGAGCGCATGGTGCTCTGATGCGTGTGCTTCCTTCTCCCAAACACGCATACCCCCCCACCCAACCCCCCACCTTTGGCCCCCCTAACACACACCCTACACACACACAGGCAAGAACGTGGGGTCGTGGCACTGGGAGGACATCAGCAAGATCAAGTGGTCTAAAGAGCGGCTGCCGGAGCTGCTCGTGGGCGTGTCGTCGAGCAGCGGAAATCTCTCCATCGTGAGCATCAAGTCCATCACGGGAGAGGTGCGCGTCGACACATCGTCCGCATGCATGCACCCAGGAGTCGCGTTTTGAGCTGCGTGTGTGCGTGGGGAAGGCGGGGGGGGAGGCCACGCACGCGTGCGTGTGCGTACCCCTCGTGCTGGCGCGCGTGCGTGTGCGGGACGTGACGCCATGCGTGCGTGTGTGCGTGCGTGTGTGTGTGTGTGTACAGGCGTCCATCACCACCCGCAAGGGCAACAAGCGCTTCCCAATGTTTGAGCTCGCCATCACGGCTGCGTACGAGGGCAAAGTCCAGGCGGGGCTGGTGTCGCCCGCAGCTGCCAGCGACAAGACGGTGGGTTGCCGCCGGTGATTCCCCCCGCAAGCTGTCCCTATCACAGCCCCTTCACTGTTACCCCGGCGGTACAAGCTACACCCACAGAGTAATGGCTTTGTTACAATGCCTTTGTTACAATGCAAATACAATTCGCCTGAATTGTAAAACAGCCATTGCACTGTGGGTGTATCTTGTACCGCCGGAGTAACAATATAGGGGGCTGTGGTAGGGCGTGCACCGCTCGGGGATGTCCCATTCCCCAGGAAACCACCCGCACTTGGTGGGAGGGGGCGTGTGGAGGGGCGCGCTGGAAAGGTCTCGCCGAGATAAGCACAGCTGCATGCGTTGCATGAACACCGCGTCTGCCACCACATTGAGAGCCGCAGGCGTGCATCTGCGTGTGTTGCCTTGCCTCTCTCGCACACCAGTGTTTCCGTTAGCCAACCCGCACCCCGCAAGAAGGCTTTTGCGGGGTGAGATTGGCCGCTTCGGGCAGGCGCTGCGGGGTGAGATTGTGCGACTTTCGACCCAAAAAATGTGGAAATTACATTTTCACACCTTTTGCCGGGGTGAGATTGGGGAGATGAGAGCGAGCGTGAGACCCGAGGTGGGCCGCCATTTTCCCAGGATCCTTAGCGTAGCCACTTGTTGCCGCGCGGTGTGGCCATGTGGGTGATGAGAAGCGGGCGGGCCGAGACCCTGAGGCGCACCCCCGACCACATGAGGCGCCGCCTCAGGCGTCACCCCGACCGCCTAGGGCGCCCACAACCGTCTCAGGCGCACCCTAGACCGCCTCAGGCGTTACGGTCGCCTTCACTTGCGCGTCTCAGACGTTTGGGCTGTGGTATGACGTGTGGCAGTGTGGGCGATAAGAGGCGGGCGGGCACGCACACGCCACGACCACGCGCGGGAGGCATTGGCGGGGGGGGGGGGCATGCGCCAGCGGCAACACCGCCACACACATAAATCGCCACACACATACATGTTCACCCACACACGCACACGCACACAAACTGTCGAACTCGCACGGCTGTCCCTGCGGGATATTGGGGGGGGGGGGCTGCGTGCTGTGTGCTGGGGCCCTCCCAGCACGCGCCCTTGCAACGGCAAGTGCACACACGTTGTCCGCAGGTGGTGGCGCTCGGCCTTACCACAGCCCCATCGTCTGAACCGCGCAAGTGAATGCGGTCATAACGCCTGAGGCGGTCGGGGGTGCGCCTCAGGCGGTGGTGGGCGCCTGTGGCGGTCGCGGTGGCGCCTGAGGCGGTCGGAATGACGCGCAAGGCGGCGCCTGAGCAGTGATTCCCCTGCGAGCCGTATACCGCTCCGAGCCGGATTTCCCATTTCCCAGAAAACCACCACACACTTGGTGGGAGAGGGCGTGGAGCGGTGCGTTGGAAAGCTCTTGCCGAGAGCAGCCCAACGGCATGCGTTGCATGAATACCCGCTGTGTATTGTGCCTGGTATGAGCGGTCAAAGTTGATGGAGCCGGCAAAAAACTAATTACTAAAATCCTTCCCAGGGACCACTGCGCCTGAGGCGATCAGGGGTGCGCCTCAGGCGCCGCCTGAGGCGGTCGGCGCGCCTTAGGCGCCGCCTGATCCGCGCAAGTAAATGCGTCGCCTGCGGCGGTGCCTTAGGCGTTGGGGATGTGGTAGGGCGGGGAGGCGTCGTACGCGCACACACACACACACACACACAGCCAACCAAGCAACCAAGCGTTGCACGAGGCCGGCCGCATGCACCGGCAATGCCCGTACTTCTAACAGCAATACATCTCGGCAATTGTTACCCGGGGCTTAGGGGGTATTTCCACTGGATCGGAGGAGGGGACCGGAGGACGGTGTGGAAAACCGCCATCGGAGGGCGCCCGCGGTCCCCTCCAGCCTGGTGGGTGCGTGTGGATGGGCCTGAGGAGGAGGGATTTCCAGTGCGAGGCCTCCTCCGACTTTTCCGAACATGTGTGAGGACAAACGCAAAAAACACGCCGCCCATGCTCAGGAGCTGCATCAGCCCCTCATACGGCTGGGTTTGCCCATTGTCAGCCCATGCCCAGGGGCTGGAAGCCTGCACACATGCCCATGGGCAACATTCAAGGAGTGATGAAGCGCATGGCTCTCCTGTTGCGCGCTGGGCGTCTGAGACAGCCTCTCGCACGTGGGGTCTGTCCCGCATGCGCATGCGAAGCCATTGTGGCGGGTGTCCATGGGGCCGGTTCACCATGGTGGTCAGCGTCAAGGGAGCGCGTCTATGGGATGTAGTCGCAAGGGGGACGCAGAGATGAGGCTTTTCGGCGAGTTGACTTTCGGACCTGGAGGAGGCCCAACGGAGGAGGGTCGGAGGAGGGTCAAAACAGCGGAGGAGGGGGGAGGGGTCTCCTCCGCCTCCTCCGGTGCCTCGACATCGGAGGAGGGTCGGAGGAGGCCTCCAGTGGAAACCATCAAGGTCGGAGGAGGGTCGGAGGAGGGTCGGAGGACCCCTCCTCCGGTCCAGTGGAAATACCCCCTTAGTAAGGCGGACTAGCGCCCACCTTCCGTTTTTCGGGGGCGCAGCTTCCGTCGGAAGAGTGACGCGGAAATACCGGGCGCTAGGGGGCCGTGCAGCCCCCGCGGCGGGGCGTAGGGGGTAGTGAAGCATGGCACGCACGCGATGTGCCAGAGCGGCGGGGAGGGGGGGCCCCCAGGCGGCCGAGAAGGGAGGAGTGACCCGAATGGGTGACAGCTTCCGCCCGCCATGGCATGGGACGGCTGGGTGGCGTACGCCCGTCCGCCCGCGGCTGTCACCGCGTACGCCCGCCCGCCCGCAGCCGTACCACACCTTACAACGACACGAGCCTCCCATTCCTGCATTCTTTGCCAAACTCGCTATCCAAACATGCCGGAGGCTCCATCCCCTGACATGCTCGCACGCCGCAGGGCTCTGCTGGCCGCTGCCTCAGCAGCCAGTGCCGACCACATACACACTGGCTGCTGCTGCCCAGCGGAGTTTCTTATCCGTCTGCTCAAATCACCCACAGCTGCTGCTGCTGCCCGAAGATGCAATGCCTCACTGAGCCAGGCACCTTTCACAGCCCCCCAGCTGCACACGCTGGAAGGGGCAGGGCGATGCGCGCGTGTGTGCATGGCGGGCCCATGCGCCCCCCATGCACGCATGCGACATATGCATGCATGGATGCCAGGCGGCTGGGGCATGGAGGGCGCTGCACACGACAGCATGTGGGAGCGTGCCCCCCACTCAGTACACGCACGTACGGCGCGCACCCCCCCCCCACACAAAAGACACGCAAGAACACGCACACATGCACACACACGCAACACACGCCGCACGACACACGCTCGCTCACGCACACACATGCACACACACAGGTACACACACGCACGATGCACACGCACTGAATACACGCACGCAAGCCGCACACACAAACACACACACATGAACATGCACGACACGCAAGAACACGCACACACACACACACCACGCCGCATACCGCACACACACGTGCACACAACACAGGCCATACGTCGCACAAGCACACACGCATGCACACAACACACGCCGCACACACACACACGCGAACACACAGATACTGTTGGCAACAGTCTGTTGCTGTCGACACACACGCGCTCTCACGCACACACACACACATGAACACACACACACACACACATGTACGCACACGCACGATGCACACGCACTGAATACACGCACGCAAGCCGCACACACAAACACACACACATGAGCATGCACGACACGCAAGCACACTCTCTTTTACACACACACACACAAACACACACACGAGCGCACGCACAAAACGACGCATGCCGCACACACACGCATGCACACATCACACGCCCCGCGCCGCACGAGCACACGTGCACGCACTCACCGCACGCCGCACACACACACGCACGCACGGGCAAACGCATGAATACCGTCGGCAACAAGCTGTTGCTGTCGACGCACACACACACGCACACACACACGCACAAAACGCCGCATACCGCACACACGCATGCACACAACACACGCCGCACGAGCACACGTGCACGCTCTCACCACACGCCGCACACACGCACGCGCAAACGCATGAAGACTGTCGGCAACAAGGTGGCGCTGTCGACGCACACACACACACACACACACACACACACACACGCAGACACACATGTACACGCACGACGCACACAGACCAGCATGGAAACGGAACGCCAGCCTACACATAACCAACAACACCCCACGCACACAGACCAGCATGGAAACGGAACGCCAGCCTACACATAACCAACAACACCCCAGTCCCCGGGGCATCCTCGTTGAGAAGTCAGACCCGTGCACTGGGATGCCTTTTGAAAAGCGGGTGACTAACCAGCGCCTGAATCGGGTGAATCAAGGGAGCACGTACGCACATGCTCACGCGCACGCACGCACGTGCACGCAATCGCGAGCGCAGGTCAAGGGCGAGATCAAGATCGAGGAGTTCACCAGCCACAGCGACGAGGACGACTTCATGTTCACGGTGACGGTGGAGGGAAGTGGGAGCGAACAGGTGCGCGTCAAACGCGTGTAATCCCGTGGGCAGAAAGCGCGCCCACCCCTGGCCCTCACCACTCGCTCACACCCCATGCTGCACGCCCAAATGCAGCGCACGCTCGCGCACACACACACACACACACACACACACACACGCATAGTGGGGTGGCATGCACCAACACTGCACACAGACACACACACACACACACACACATGCTGCACCCCCCCGCCCCACCCCCCAGGACGAATGCAAGCGCACTGCGGAGGGACTGAAGCCAGCGATCTTGGAGCGGCTACGAGCGTACGTAGAGGAGATGAACGCGATGTGATGTGAATTATGTGTGTGAATAGGTTGGGAACGAGGAACCAGTGACGCAGAACGCGTGCGGTGTAAAGATAAACCCGTAGCATGGCAGCGGACGAAACAGCTGCAATGACCGACTCCTACTGCATCGTCACTGGCGGGAACTCGGGCATCGGTGAGCTTCGCAGATGGATTTGCACCGATCACACTACCCCGGATGCGGCGTCTCAGCTCAGGATTACATCTATGCTCCAGTTCCTAGCGGGGAAGGGGGGAGGCATGGCGCGTGTGTACAGGGGGGCCCATGGGGGCGTCGTGCATGGGCAGCATGCCTGCATGCACAGCACACGCCTCGCCCTGCCCTGCCAGCCAGCCCCGGAAGCTGGGGATATCATATGTGACTGATGCATTGCATCTTAGTTCAGCAGTAGGCCAGCAGCCGCTGGGGCAGGACTGTGGGGGGCGCGAGTGACAGCAGACACACACACACGCCCTGCTGGCAGCGGCCCATTGAAGTCGTTGCATCTGCTCTGATGCCTGCCCTCTGCCCGACTTCCAGGGAAGGAGATTGTGCATGGGCTCACGGCGAAGGGCGCCCACGTGGTGATGGCGTGCCGCAACATGGAGGCGTGCGAGCTGGTAGGAGGATGGGGGGGGGGCAAAGTATGACGGGCAAATTATCACACTTTGCATTGTTTCAGTTGATCCCTGGAAGGAGAGGGGGGGGCAGGGGCAAATTATGACGGGAAATTATGGCACT
The DNA here is from genome assembly GCA_016618255.1 of Chlamydomonas sp. UWO 241. Classification (NCBI taxonomy): domain Eukaryota; kingdom Viridiplantae; phylum Chlorophyta; class Chlorophyceae; order Chlamydomonadales; family Chlamydomonadaceae; genus Chlamydomonas; species Chlamydomonas priscui. The sequence continues at coordinate 4,808 of VFSX01000193.1, read as the reverse complement.
TTACTTTGTTTCAGTTGGTCTAGCTGGTCCCGGCTGCATGGCTGTGAGCCTGTCCCCCCCCCCATCTCTGGACTTCAGCTCGGGAATCGTTGGGGAACCCAGCCCTGCAGGTGCGCGTCGGGCGGGGCGGTCCTGGCATCCCTACCGGGGTGGGAAGGATCCACACGCACGGGGTGGTGGCGTGCCAAAACATGGAGGCGCGCGAGCTGATACGCAGGGGATGCGATGAGACTGGCACATGCACAGGCTTCCTCTCCTCGAACAGCACACACACACACACACACACACACACACATGCACACGCACACGGCAACACAAACACACACAAACACACACACACGCACACGCACACACACACGGCAACACAAGCAAACACACACACACACACACACACACGCAAACAGACACGCTCTTCCCAACACGTGCCACACCAGCCATGCGCATTGGGAGCCGCAGACGCGCATCTACGTGGGCTGCCTTGCCTCTCTCACACACCCCACCCTCGCACCCCCCACCCCCTGCTCCCCACCGCCCGCTCCGCCGCTCCCCGCTCCCCACCCCACTCCCCCTCCCACCCCGCTCCCGCCCCCCGCTCCCCGCCCCGCTCCCCGCTCCCGCTCACCCGCTCCCCGATCCCCGCTCCCCCGCTCCCCGCTCCCTACACCCCCGCTCACCCGCTTCCCCGCTCCCCGCCCCCCACCCCCCGCCCCACCCCATCCCCCGCTCCCGCTCCCCGCTCCCGTCCCCGCTCCCCGCTCCCCGCGCCCCCGCTCCCGCCCCCCGCCCCCGCTCCCCGCTCTTTCCTGCGCCCCAACCCTCCCGTCGCCCACCCCGCTCCCCGCTTGTTCGCCCTGCTCCCGCCTCCCCGCTCCCCACCCCCCGCTCAGCCCGCTCCCACACTCCCACCCCCCGCTCCCATTCCCCGCCGCTCCCCGACTCCCCGCTCCCGCCCTCCCCGCTCCTGACTTCCCCGCTCGCCCGCTCCCCGCTCCCGCGCCCTCCACCCTCCCCCTCCCCTCCCCCTCCCCTCCCTCCCCCTCCCCCCCTCCCCCTCCCCCTCCCCCTCCCCCTCCCCCTCCCCTCCCCCTACCCCTCCCCGTCCCGTCCCCTCCCCTCCCCTCCCCCTCCTTCCTCCCCTCCCCTCCCCTCCCCTCGCCCCCTCCCCCTCCTCCTCCTCTCCCCTCCCCCCTCCCCTCCTCTCTGCCGCCTCCCAGTCCCCCTCGCCCCTCCCCACTCCCATCGCCACTCCCACTCCCCACCCCACCCCCCCCCCATCCGCATCCTCCCCTTCCCCAACTCCTCCCCTCCCTTCACTCCCACTCACTCCACTTCCCACTCCCACTCCCACTCCCTCCCACTCCCCTCCCACTCCCCACTCCCACTCCCACTCCCACTCCACTCCCACTCCCGACTCCCACTCCCCTCCCATCCCACCTCCACTCCCACTCCACTGCCCCATCCCACTCCCACTCCCCACTTCAACCCCACTCCCACGCCCACAGCCACGCCACGGCCCACTCACCGCCACGCCCACGCCCATCGCCTCACGCCACGCCCACATGCCCGACGCCCACAGCCCAGCGCCCAACCCACAGCCCACGTCGCCCAGCCACGAGACCCACGAGGCCCACGCCCACCGCCTCCCACGCCCACTCGCCACTCCCAACTCCACTCCATCCCCTCCTCCCTCCCCACGTCCATCCACTCCCATTTCCACTCCCCCTCTACCCTCCCCCCCCTCCCCCCACACCCCTCCTCCTCCTCCCTCTCCCTCCATCCACACACTCGTTCCCCACTCAATCCACACTCAATCCACACTCTCCACACAAGGTGCGAGCTGGCTGCCAGTGGCGGCCCTCTCCCCCCTCCCCCTTCTCCCTCTCCCTCCATCCACACTCAATCCACACTCTCCACACAAGGTGCGAGCCGAGCTGGCTGCCAGCGGCGGCCCCGGCAGCGTGGCGTGCGCACAGCTGGACCTGGAGGACTTTGCGTCGGTGGGTGCGCGTGCAGGGGGGGGAGGGGCACACACTCACACACACACACACACATTAGGCTCCAACAGCATGCACAGCTGGACCTGGAGGACTTCGCGTCGGTTGGTGCGCATACAGGGACACACACACACACACACACACACACACAGCAGTCCCCCACAGCACGCACAGCTGGACCTGGAGGACTTTGCGTCCGTGGGTGCCCAAGGGGGGGTCCAGTGGGTGCGGGGCGCCCCGAGGCTCTTCGCCTGGCTGCTGGTCGTGCCCACCCGCATTTTTTGCGACAGACGCGTATTGCCACGACAGATAATGCAGCCACGATGAGAAGCGTGGGCGCGGCCTGCAGCTCGGCGTAACCAATCGGGGTGGGTCACTGTATCTACGACGCACGGGTGGGCGGGTGCGCGTGCGGGAGTTTTCTGTACAATCCTAGATGGATTTGCGAGGGGTTGTGGCAGCAGACCTGCGGGCGACGTGCAGCTGTAAACAAGGGGCTTGCGACCAAAAGAAAACGCCCCCGTGGCAGCTTCGCCGTTTTCTGCGTCGCCCGAGCGACGCGTTCTCTGCACTTGCCTGTTTACTCCCAGGCGGATGGGAAACAAGAGTTCGGGACCGTTGTTGCTGGGATTTGGTGGTGTAAAGGCAGTGGTTTTCTTCTTTTCAATTTTTTTTCAATTCTTGCATAGTCGGAGTTTGCTTTGTCCGCGTTGACCGTTGACCTCCCGTTGACCGTTTGTCCTCGTGCATAGGCAATTTGAAAGCGCTTGACGTGCTTTGTCTGGCGGGCTTGTCAGACTTTCAATCCACTGAATTGGCTTAGCTGCGTTCAAGGTCAAAGCACAGCCAGAATACAGCCAAATGGCTGTGTAGAGCCGAAAAGGAAATCACTGTGTGAAGGAGAAGTACAGAACTGAGAGCGTTGCTTGGCACCGGAGCTCGGCACGGAGCGGTGCTTGGAACTTAAAAGGACTCTGCGTCGACGGGTGTGCATGCGGGGAGGGGGGGGGGGGCACACACACACACACACACAGACACACACACACGTCAGTGATGCAGAATTTGTTTGGGGGTGATGGCGGTCTTGTGATGCGGAACCAGTTCCGCAGGGGGCGCTTTGGAGCGATCGGGGTCGATCTTGTGACGTTACAATGCGAAACTCGCAAATTTGCACACTTTCCAAACAAAAACGCGCCATGCTCTGCGCTCCGGACGTCCCGCCAAACGGCAGCCAGACGGCCCTTTCTTGTGACGCATGCATCCGCGTCACGCCTTTCTGCACCACTGATACTGAGTTTCCGAGTGCTATTCGACCACCTCGCCAGGTGCGCGCGTGCGGGGGGGGGGGAGGGGGGGGCACACACACACACACACCAAGCTCCCACAGCACACACAGCACACACACGCACACCACTGATACCAGAGTGTGCGAGCGCCACCCGACCGCCTCGCCAGGTGCGCGCGTGCGCATGCGGGGGGGGGGGGCACACACACACACACACACACACACCAAGCTCCCACAGTACGCACAGCACACACACGCTGCCTCGCAACACCCCTTGCCAGGTGCGCGCGTGCGCGGCGGGGCAGCGCGCCGCCCTCCAGGGGGCTGGGCGGAAGCTGTCTGTGCTCGTGAACAACGCTGGCGTGATGAATGTGCCCGACAGGTGTGGGGTGTGGGGTGTGGAGTGTGGGGCGTCGGGGGGGGGGGAGGCGCCCTCAAGGGAGCTGGGCGGAGGCTGTCTGTGCTGGGAACAACGCCGGGCGTCAGGACTGCCCCAGGCGCGCCAATCAAAACGGACCCTCCCTTCTCACATGCATTCCTGATGCGTGTGTCAGACAATGGCACACCCACCTACCCACACACACACACAACACCCACTCGCACACACGCACACACACACACACACAGGGAGGGCGGGGAGGACCGCCACATGCGCGCAAACCACTACGGCCCCTACCTGCTAACACTCCTTATGTGTGTGTCAAATGACACACACACACACACGCACACGCACACAGGGAGGGCGGGGAGGACCGCCACATGCGCGCAAACCACTACGGCCCCTACCTGCTGACACGCCTCCTGGTACCATCGATGGGCGCGGGATCGCGCGTGGTCAGTGTGTCGTCGCGCGCACACACGTACGGGACGATCCACTTTGACGTAGAAACAGGCGCGTTTGGGAGGAGGGGAGTGTGAGTGGGGGGGGGGTGGTATTCGTGTTTGTGTGTGTGCGTGTGTGCTCATACCTTTGATGGGCGCGGGATCGCGCGTGGTCAACGAGTCGTCGCGCGCACATACGTACGGGACGATCCACTTTGACGCTGAAACATGTGCGTTTGGGGGGAGGGGAGTGTGAGGGGTGGGGGGGGTATTCGTGTGTGTGTGTGTGCGTGTGTGCATGTGTGCTCATACCTTCGATGGGCGCGGCATCGCGCGTGGTCGGCGTGTCTTCGCGCTCGTGCACGTACGGGACGATCCACTTTGACGCGGAGACGGGTGTGTGTACATGTGTGTGTGTGTGTGTGTGTGTGTGTGTGTGCGTGACCGTGCGTGTGTGTATGTGTGTGTGTGTGTGTGTGTGTGCATGTGTATGCTCGTGCAGTCTATGGGGCCGGATCGCGTGTGGTCAGCGTGTCGTCGCGCGCACTCACGTACGGGACGATCCACTTTGATCAGGCGACGGGTGCGTGTGTGTGCGTGTGTGTCTGTGTGAGTGTGTGTGTGTGTACGTGTGTTTTGTGCTCATACCGTCGATGGGCTCGGGATCGCGCGTGATCGGCGTTCTTCGCGCGCACACACATACGGGA
>VFSX01001207.1:0-10025 GCA_016618255.1 Chlamydomonas sp. UWO 241 | reverse complement strand
ACAGGACTAAAGGAACTTGGACTCGGGGGAACGGGACTTGAGGATAAGGAAAACGAAGGACACGGACACGAGGGAATGGAAGTCAGGAAACTCGAGGCACGTTTTTTTTTTTTTTTTTTAAAAGGTATTACATCAAAGCAACACCTTATGCCGACGCCTAGGCTACAGCAACACGGGGACCAAGGAACAAGGAAACTGGTATTGGTATTTTTGGTAAACCGGAAACCAGAAACCGGTGAGCGACCCAGGAATCGAACTTGGAGCCTTTAGGATTGCAGATAACATCGTTAACCACTAGCCCAAAGGTGGAACCATCCCCCCCTCCTGTCGGCTCCGGTGCTCTAGATGGATTGGCTTGCGTGTCCCTGTTTTTTTGTTTTTTTGTGTTTGCAGGGTTCGCCACGGCTCTGACCGTGCCTTCGGGAGTCTCCGTTCCAACACCAGGGTCTCTTGTTTCCTCTTGTTTCCTGTGTTGCTGTCGCTTAGGTGTCGGCATGGCTGCGTTGCTTGAGTGTAACGTTGGCCTCTGAAAAAAAAAAAAAAAGGGACTCTTGTTTCCTCTTTGTTTCCTGTGTTGCTGTCGCTTAGGTGTCGGCATGGCTGCGTTGCTTGAGTGGAGTCAAAGTTCCTGTAGTCCTGTCAGCTCTGGTGCTCTAGATGGATTGGCTTGCGTGTCCCTGTGTTTGCAGGGGCCGCCACGGATCCGACCGTGCCTTCGGGAGTCCCCGTTCCAACACCAGGGTCTCTTGTTTCCTCTTTGTTTCCTGTGTTGCTGTCGCTTAGGTGTCGGCATGGCTGCGTTGCTTGAGTGTAACGTTGGCCTCTGAAAAAAAAAAAAAAAAAAAGGGACCCTTGTTTCCTCTTTGTTTCCCGTGTTGCTGTCGCTTAGGTGTCGGCATGGCTGCGTTGCTTGAGTGGAGTCAAAGTTCCTGTAGTCCTGTCAGCTCTGGTGCTCTAGATGGATTGGCTTGCGTGTCCCTGTGTTTTTAGGGTCCGCCACGGCTCCGGCCGTGTCTTCGGGAGTCTCCGTTCCAACACCAGGGGGGGGATGGTTCCACCTTTGGGCTAGTGGTTAACGATGTTATCTGCAATCCTAAAGGCTCCAGGTTCGATTCCTGGGTCGCTCACCGGTTTCTGGTTTCCGGTTTACCAAAAATACCAATACCAGTTTCCTTGTTCCTTGGTCCCCGTGTTGCTGTAGCCCAGGCGTCGGCATAAGGTGTTGCTTTGATGTAATACCTTTTAAAAAAAAAAAAAAAAAAACCAGGGTCTCTTGTTTCCTCTTTGTTTCCTGTGTTGTTTTCCTGGGTCGCTCACCGGTTTCTGGTTTCCGGTTTACCAAAAATACCAATACCAGTTTCCCTGTTCCTCAGTTCCCGTGTTGCTGTAGCCTAGGCGTCGGCATAAGGTGTTGCTTTGATGTAATACCTTTAAAAAAAAAAAAAAATTAGGTGTCGGCATGGCTGCGTTGCTTGAGTGTAACGTTGGCCTCTGAAAAAAAAAACAAAAAAAACACGGGACTCTTGTTTCCTCTTTGATTCCTGTGTTGCTGTCGCTTAGGTGTCGGCATGGCTGCGTTGCTTGAGTGAAGTCAAAGTTCCTGTAGTCCTGTCGGCTCTGGTGCTCTAGATGGATTGGCTTGCGTGTCCCTGTGTTTGCAGGGGCCGCCACGGTTCCGGCCGTGCCTTCGGGAGTCTCCGTTCCAACACCAGGGTCTCTTGTTTCCTCTTTGTTTCCTGTGTTGTTTTCATGGGTCGCTCACCGGTTTCTGGTTTCCGGTTTACCAAAAATACCAATACCAGTTTCCCTGTTCCTCAGTTCCCGTGTTGCTGTAGCCTAGGCGTCGGCATAAGGTGTTGCTTCCCTCCTCGCCTCGGCAGCCCAACCGCCTGCAGGTGCGTCGCTCCGAGGGGGAGGCTGCTGCTCAGGCCCAGCCTCCTCCCAGCGGGGCGCCGATCAGCGACCCCGACCTACCAGAGGGGTTTGCTCAGGTCTGGACCCGCCTCCTAGACCCGACCATCCACCGGCCTTTTGTAATCACCGCTTGGCGCATCCTCCACTGCTGCCTTGGCTGCAACGCGTTCATCGCGGTCAAGCTCCTCGACCCGGACACCGCGCCGGCTGATGCGGACGGTAACCCAGACGTGTCAACTGCGTGTTGCGGTCACCCGTTCTGTGCATCTCTCACCGACCCGCCTTTCGAGACCCTCGCTCACACGTTTCTCGACTGCCCGGCGGAACGACCAGCCATGCAATGGCTTTGTGACACGTGGGCGGCGCTGACGGGTGGCGCGCCGCCGCCGCTCACCGCCGCCGTTATGCTTGCCGATGACATGTCCGGGTGGAGTGGCTCGCCCGTGGCGAAAGCTAAGAAGAAGGAGCTGCGCGCGTGGACGCGCCTCCGTGTCACGGTCATCGGCGCCATCTGGCGTGTTCGCTGTGACCGCCAGGCGAGTGGGCTGTTGGGGGACAGCCTTGCCCTTCGCGCCGTTCGCCTGGCCCTCGACTCTGTCACCGGTGCCATCCGCGGGATTGGCAGCGTACCGAGGAGGACATCACCATGGTGGATGATGGCTTCGTCTGCGTGGACTGGTGGCGTGGCTTTGACGCAGAGCGTGACAAGGACTGGTTCTGCAGCCAATGGGCGACACCGCCGCTCCTTTGCGCGGTGCTTGCTGCGCCCGGTGCCACTACAGGCGACACAACGTACACCCTCGACATCCGCGTGGGCGTCGTGGGGCAGGTCCCGCTGCCGGCGTGAAAGGTTTCCTGCTGTGCGTACGCCATTGCTTGCCTGACTTCCTCGTGTCTGCGCTGCCCTTTTTGTCCTTTTTGGTTTCTTCTGCTTTGCCTCCTTTTCCCTGCCCCCCACCGGCCCTCTGGCTCGAGCCTGAAGGCGGGTGGGGGGGGTTGGGGGTGAGGACTGGTGGAGGCATGGCGCTCCTCCGCCAGCCCTCTCCCTGTCCCCCCATCAAAGAAAAAAAGAAAAGAAAAAATCTCCCGCTTTGGCATCCTGGAGGGTGGGACCTGGCCATGCATGACGCATGGGGCGCCGGCTGAGCCCCATGCGAACGAGAGCTGGACAGCCATGCACTGCCAGGCGGGGACCGTTCCAGTCAGCGCCAGTCGGCTTGGTCGGCTTGACTGGCCACAAGGCCACTACTGTGACCCTGAGGAAGGTCCTCTCCTATATGCTCCTTGCCAGGCATGTCTCTCAGAGACCGCTGTTTGGGGTAGTTTAGCCGGCGGGAGCGGTGTCTATTGGCTGGGAGCCGGCGGTACTCTAGTACTTAAGTGTGCTGGAGTATCGGCGGGTGTCTCTGGTAGAAGAGTAGCCTGCTTAGCTGGAAACCCCGTGTTACTTGTTACTGTTACTTGCTTTGGCATCAGGTTAGACACCGGTTTGAGTTTGCTGCTTTCCCAGTTAGGCGTGCTTTTTAGTCCTCTCTGTGCCCCTCCTTTCATTCTTGCCCATCTGCCCTCTGGCTCAAGCCGGTGGGCAGGGGGGGGGGGGCTGGCGGAGGATTCCCTCCGCCAGTCCTCCCCATTCCCTGTGCACCTGCCTCCCCATCTGCCTTCCAGTTCCGCCCCCTTCCCTTTTCCTCCCTCTCCCTATTCGTCTCCTCTGCCTCTCGCCCCCTTTATTCTTCCTCCCTCTCCCTGTTCTTCTCCTCTGCCTCTCGCCCACTCCTCAACCACCATGCCCGCCTCCCGGTTCTTCAACTTTTACTATCCCTACCCCCTCCTCCCTCTCTCCTCCCCCCACTCTGGTCCGTCTCCCCTCTCACCTGCTCTTTTGCTCAGTCCACTTCCCACCTCCGGTCTTCACCTCCCACCCCCCCACCTTCTCTCCCACGCCTTCCTCCCACGTTTTGAGTTTGCTGCTTTCCCGGTTAGGCGTGTTTTTAAGTCCTCTTTGTGCCCCTCCTTTCACCCCCCCCACCTGCCCTCTGGCTCAAGCCGGTGGGCAGGTGTGGGGGGGGGGGAGGGCTGGCGAAGGAGTCCCTCCGCCAGTCCTCCCCATTCCCTGTGCACCGGCCTCCCCATCTGCCTTCCAGCTCCCCCCCCTTCCCTTTTCATCCCTCTCCCTATTCGTCTCCTCTGCCTCTCGCCCCCTTCATTCTTCCTCCCTCTCCCTGTTCTTCTCCTCTGCCTCTCGCCCTCTCCTCAGCCACCACGCCCGCCTCCCGGTTCTTCAACTTTTACTATCCCTACCCCCTCCTCCCTCTCTCCTCTCCCCACTCTGGTCCGTCTCCCCCTTTCACTGCTCTGTTTGCTCGTCCCACGCTCCCCGGTCTTCACCTCCCACCCCCCCACCTTCTCTCCCACGCCTCCCTCCCCCGTTTTGAGTTTGCTGCTTTCCCGGTTAGGCGTGCTTTTTAGTCTTCTCTGTGCCCCTCCTTTCATCCCCCCCACCTGCCCTCTGGCTCAAGCCGGTGGGCAGGTGGGGGGGGGGCTGGCGGAGGAGTCCCTCCGCCAGTCCTCCCCATTCCCTGTGCACCTGCCTCCTCATCTGCCTTCCGGCTCCGCCCCCTTCCTTTTTCCTCCCTCTCCCTGTTCTTCTCCACTGCCTCTCGCTCTCTTCTCAGCCACCTCGCCCGCCTCCCGGTTCTTCCACTCTTCCTATCCCCCCCCCCTCCTCCCTCTAAAAAAAAAAAAAAATCTCCTCTCCCCGCTCTGATCCGTCTCCCCCTCTCTCTGCTCTGTTTGCTCGTCCCACGCTCCCTGATATTCACCTCCCCCCCCCCCCCACGCTCCCTCCCACCCTCCCACGCCTCCCTGCTTTCCCTGCCCTCTTCTCTCCCCCGTGCTCCCCGCTCATCCTGCCTGTTTCTCTCTCCCTTCACTGTTCTTATTGGCCCCCCGCATCTCCCTGTCTTTACCTCTCCCTCCCATCCCTGCCTGCCCCCTCCCCGGCATCTCCCTGTCTTTCTCTCCCCCCCATCCCTGCCTGCCCTTTCCGCCCTGCCTGCACCACCATCCCTTCTTGTCTGCCATTCCCCCCTTCCCTCTCCCTGCCTGCCCACTCCCTGCTTGTTCCCCTTCCCTGCCCTCCCTCCCCTCCTTGCGTGCCCCGCCCCCGCCGCCCCCCCCTCCCTCCCCCTCCGCACAGGTATTCTTTCGTCATCCTTTGCTTCTACGTCTCCCTCTCCCCTCGAGTCCTTTTCAGCTTTCTTCCAGTCGTTCCATCATCGTTCCATTGTCCCACGTGCCTCGAGTTTCCTGACTTCCATTCCCTCGTGTCCGTGTCCTTCGTCTTCCTTCTCCTCAAGTCCCGTTCCCCCGAGTCAAAGTTCCTGTAGTCCTGTCGGCTCTGGTGCTCTAGATGGATTGGCTTGCGTGTCCCTGTGTTTGCAGGGGCCGCCATGGTTCCGCCTGTGCCTTCGGGAGTCTCCGTTCCAACACCAGGGTCTCTTGTTTCCTCTTTGTTTCCTGTGTTGCTGTCGCTTAGGTGTTGGCATGGCTGCGTTGCTTGAGTGTAACGTTGGCCTCTGAAAAAAAAAAAAAAAAAAAATCCCGTTCCCCCAATCGCAAGTTCCTTTAGTCCTGTCGGCTCTGTTGCTCTAGATGGATTAGCTTGCGTGTCCCTGTGTTTCCAGGGGCCGCCACGGCTCCGGCCGTGCCTTCGGGAGTCTCCGTTCCAACACCAGGGTCTCGTGTTTCCTCTTTTTGTCCTGTCTTGCTGTCGCTTAGGTGTCGGCATGGCTGCGTTGCTTGAGTGTAACGTTGGCCTCTGAAAAAAAGAAAAAAAAATTGTCTGCCATGCCCCCCTTCCCTCTCCCTGCCTGCCCACTCCCTGCTTGTTCCCTTTCCCTGCCCTCCCTCCCCTTTCTGCGTGCCCCGCCCCCGCCCCCGCCCCCATGCCCCCCCACCTCCCTCCCCCTCCGCACAGGTATTTTTTCGTCATCATTTGCTTCTACGGTGCCCTCTCCCCTCGAATCCTTTTCAGCTTTCTTCCAGTTGTTCCCTCATCGTTCCATCATCCCACGTGCCTCGAGTTTCCTGACTTCCATTCCCTCGTGTCCATGTCTTTCTTCTTCCTTATCCTCAAGTCCCGTTCCCCCGAGTCCAAGTTCCTTTAGTCCTGTCGGCTCTGGTGCTCTAGATGGATTGGCTTGCGTGTCCCTGTGTTTTCAGGGGCCGCCACGGCTCCGGCCGTGCCTTCGGGAGTCTCCGTTCCAACACCTGGGTCTCTTGTTTCCTCTTTTTGTCCTGTCTTGCTGTCGCTTAGGTGTCGGCATGGCTGCGTTGCTTGAGTGTAACGTTGGCCTCTGAAAAAAAGAAAAAAAAATTGTCTGCCATGCCCCCCTTCCCTCTCCCTGCCTGCCCACTCCCTGCTTGTTCCCTTTCCCTGCCCTCCCTCCCCTTTCTGCGTGCCCCGCCCCCGCCCCCGCCCCCATGCCCCCCCCTCCTCCCCTCCGCACAGGTATTCTTTCGTCATCCTTTGCTTCTACGTCTCCCTCTCCCCTCGAGTCCTTTTCAGCTTTCTTCCAGTCGTTCCCTCATCGTTCCATCATTTCACGTGCCTCGAGTTTCCTGACTTCCATTCCCTCGTGTCCGTGTCCTCCATCTTCCTTATCCTCAAGTCCCGTTCCCCCAATCCCAAGTTCCTTTAGTCCTGTCGGCTCTGGTGCTCTGATGATGATGGATGTTACAGTCGGGGACACCTCTAAAGGCGTATAAGACCGTGCTCGGCGCGTATGGCTCGAGCACCTTACTGAGATGGCTGGCTGTTGGTGGCAGGGAACCCCAACTCTGTAAAGAGCGTGGGCGCACCCCTAGGTCCCCTACCGCAGCGACAGCAAACGCTTGTTGAAGAACGCATGTGGTGAAACGGAAACGCGAGGCAGGTAAATCGCAATCGCCAAATAGGTGTGTTCCTTGAATTTATACTATGTGACTGCGCAGGCCGCAGGTGTGCCTTATGCTAGTCCCCGCCGACGCCGTGCCCGCAGCAATCTGCATGCAGGCTCCCTTCCAGCAGCCGCAGGCTCCGCAACAATCGCTCCAATAGCTCCGCTCCAATAGCATCGTCAACTCCCCAACGAATCAACGCTGTGCTGGCGCGAGGCCCGGCCCCTGTGCTGTGCTGGCGCGAGGCCCGGCCCGCACCCTGTGCTGTGCAGGCGAGAGGCCCGGCCCGCACCCTGTGCTGTGCAGGCGAGAGGCCCGGCCCGCACCCTCCGCTGTGCTGGCGCGAGGCCCGGCCCCTGTGCTGTGCTGGCGCGAGGCCCGGCCCGCACCCTCCGCTTTGCTGGCGCGAGGCCCGGCCCCTGTGCTGTGCTGGCGCGAGGCCCGGCCCGCACCTTGTGCTGTGCTGGCGCGAGGCCCGGCCCCTGTGCTGTGCTGGCGCGAGGCCCGGCCCGCACCTCCGCTGTGCTGGCGCGAGGCCCGGCCCCTGTGCTGTGCTGGCGCGAGGCCCGGCCCCTGTGCTGTGCTGGCGCGAGCCCCGGCCCGCACCCTCCGCTGTGCTGGCGCGAGGCCCGTCCCCTGTGCTGTGCTGGCGCGAGGCCCGGCCCGCACCCTCCGCTGTGCTGGCGCGCGGCCCGCACCCCCGCTGCGCTCCATGCATGCGCAACGCTCTTTCCTCCATGCACGTCGCCCATGCGACTCGTCAGCAAATCTCCCCCCCCCCCGCTGTCTCGCCATGGGCATGCTGCCCATACTGCCGCCCTCGTTGCATTCCTGGCCATCTGCTCTGCATGCATGGCCGTCAGGGTCGTCATTGTGGCGGCTGTTCCCCCCGGTGTCCGCATGCCCCCGCCTGACGCCGCCCCCGCTAGCGCTCCCCAGACCGTTGCATGGTCGGGGGTAGCGCGCGCGGGGGTTGAGGGTTCGGGCACCACGATGGCGGCTGCCTTATCCGCTGTCGCTGTCGCTGTCGCCCCGCTGCTGTGCCTGGTGCTGGTCTGTGCATCAAACATTTCGCATATCTGCCCGCATGGCCTGCATCTCTCCCCGCATGGCCTGCATCTCTGCACGCATGGCCTCCATCTCTGCACGCATCCCGTTCACGAGATCCCCCCTCTCTCTGCCCTCTCCGCTGCCGCTGCCTCCCCGCCGCCTGGCTGCTGCCAGCGCGCTGCCTCGCCGCCGATCGGTCCGCTGAGGGCGGCGAGGACGGCGGCTTTCCTGATGGACACTCTTGTAGGCGGAGGCTGTCGCGCCATCGCCATCGCTTGTTATTTAGAACTGAGCATTAGAACTGAGCATTAGAACTCTAGATGGATTGGCTTGCGTTTCCCTGTGTTTTCAGGGGCCGCCACGGCTCCGGCCGTGCCTTCGGGAGTCTCCGTTCCAACACCTGGGTCTCTTGTTTCCTCTTTGTTTCCTGTGTTGCTGTCGCTTAGGTGTCGGCATGGCTGCGTTGATCATGTGTAACGTTGGCCTCTGAAAAAAAAAAAAAAAAAAAACTCTAGATGGATTGGCTTGCGTGTCCCTGTGATTTCAGGGTCTTCCACAGCTCCGGCCGTGCCTTCGGGAGTCTCCGTTCCATCACCAGGGTCTCTTGTTTCCTCTTTGTTTCCTGTGTTGCTGTCGCCTAGGTGTCGGCATGGCTGCGTTGCTTGAGTGTAACGTTGGCCTCTGAAAAAAATATATATATATCTCCCGCATCTCCCTGTCTTTCTCTCTCCCCCCCATTCGTCACTGCCCCTTCCCGACCTGCCAGCAAAAAAAAAAAAAAAAAAGCACCACCATCCCGGCTTGTCTGCCATGCCCCCCCTCCCTCTCCCTGCCTGCCCACTCTCTGCTTGTTCCCCTTCCCTGCCCTCCCTCCCCTTCCTGCGTGCCCCGCCCCCCGCCCCGCCCATGCCCCCCCCTCCCTCCCCCTCCGCACAGGTATTTTTTCGTCATCATTTGCTTCTACGTGTTCCTCTCCCCTCGAGTCCTTTCCAGCTTTCTTCCAGTTGTTCCCTCATCGTTCCATCATCCCACGTGCCTCGAGTTTCCTGACTTCCATTCCCTCGTGTCCGTGTCCTCCGTCTTCCTTATCCTCAAGTCCCGTTCCCCCAATCCCAAGATCCTGTAGTCCTGTCGGCTCTGGTGCTCTAGATGGATTGGCTTGCGTGTCCCTATTTTTTCAGGGGCCGCCACGGCTACGGCCGTGCCTTCAGGAGTCTCCGTTCCAACACCAGGGTCTCTTGTTTCCTCTTTGTTTCCTGTGTTGCTGTCGCTTAGGTGTCGGCATGGCTGCGTTGCTTATGTGTAACGTTGGCCTCTGAAAAAAAAAAAAAAAAAAGCTCTAGATGGATTGGCTTCCGTGTCCCTGTGTTTTCAGGGTCCGCCACGGCTCCGGCCGTGCCTTGGGGAGTCTCCGTTCCAACACCTGGGTCTCTTGTTTCCTCTTTTTTTCCTGTCTTGCTGTCGCTTAGGTGTCGGCATGGCTGCGTTGCTTGAGTGTAACGTTGGCCTCTAAAAAAAAAAAAAAAGCCCACCGGGGGGGGATGGTTCTAACTTTGGGCTAGTGGGATACGATGTTATCTGCAATTCTGGAGGTCCCAGGTTTGATTCCTGGGTCCCTCACCGGTTTCTGGTTTCCGGTTTACCAAAAATACCAATACCACTTTCCTTGTTCCTTGGTCCCCGTGTTGTTGTAGCCTAGGCGTCGGCATAGTGTGTTTTGCTTTGATGTAATACATTAAAAAAAAAAAAAAACGGCTTGAACCAGAGGGCAGGTGGGTGGGAATGCAAAGAGGGGCACAGAGAGGACTAAAAAGCACGCCTAACTGGTGAAGCAGCAAACTCAGACCGGAGCCTAACCTGATGCCATAGCGGGATAGTTTTTTATCTTGTTTTCTTTTGAAGAGGGGACAGGGAGGGGGCGCAGCAAGCACTGCGCAAAGGAGCGGCGGGGTCGCCCACTGGCTGCAGAACCAGTCCTTGTCACGCTCTGCGTTAAAGCCACGCCACCAGTCTACGCAAAAGAAGCCATCATCCACCATGGTGATATCCTCCTCGGTACGCTACCAATCCCGCCGGATGGCACCGGTGACATTTTTTTATTTTTTTTCAGAGGCCAACGT
>VFSX01000297.1:185000-209701 GCA_016618255.1 Chlamydomonas sp. UWO 241 | reverse complement strand
GATGTGCCACAAGTGTGGGCGCGCAAAGTGGACCGACACGCGACCCGAGGTCGGGCTCTGGTCCGAGTCGTCGTACTACTGCCGCAACGGTTGCGACGAGCGCAACAGCGGCAACAACACGTGGGATGACGCGCAGGTGTGGAAGTGTGGGGGGACATTTAAATTCATTTTATAAATAATAATAATAATAAAAAGCCGAGTCGTCGTACTACTGCCGCAACGGGTGCGACGAGCGCAACAGCGGCAACAACACGTGGGACGACGCGCAGGTGTGGATGTGTGGGGAGACATTTAAATTCATTTTACAAATAATAATAATAATAAAAAGGGGGCGAGTCGTCGTACTATTGCCGCAACGGGTGCGACGAGCGCAACAGCGGCAACAACACGTGGGACGACGCGCAGGTGTGGATGTGTGGGGAGACATTTAAATTCATTTTACAAATAATAATTAATAAAAGGGGGGGTGAATCGTCGTACTATTGCCGCAACGGGTGTGACGAGCGCAACAGCGGCAACAACACGTGGGACGACGCGCAGGTGTGGATGTGGGGGGGACATTTAAATTCATTTGATAAATAATAATAAAGAAAGGGGGGAATGGCTCAGGAGCAAGTCTGCTGCTGCCAAACGAGAGCGCAACCGCGCCAACCGCGTGGCCGACGCAGCTGTGCAGAGAGACAAGGAGAGGTGGATCGGCCAGCAGGTGGCGGAGGCACAAGACATGCTACGCAAGAAGAATCTGCGTGTCAGTCCTGACCCGAGCCGGCGGCTCTGTGTTGTCGTCGTCGGTTGAGCGTATAGTAATGCTGATGTACGCCGACGATTTATGTTAGTTCTCGCCTGACCCAGCTCAGTTGGCGCTTACGCTGAAAATCCTTGACAAAGTGTCCTCTAGCATTGGCATGCAAATCAACGCCGCCAAGACAGAAGTGATGATTTTGCCAGCAGATTTTGACGTTTGCGCTGACTGGTGGTGAAGTGAAGACCGTCTCTGCATTTAAGTATCTAGGGAGTTGGATAACCCAGAGTGGTGGTGTGGAAAAGGAGATCGGTGTGCGAGTCGGTCGCGCGCTGGGCGTGTTTGCGTCTTTTGATAAGATTTGGGCCAGCAAGAAGATGCAAGTGCAGTCTAAGATGCGGGTTTACAACACTTTCGTGCTGCCCCACTTTCTGTACGGCTGCGAAACATGGGCCCCTACTAAAACACAACTGACTCGATTGGAGGTTGCCCACTCTAACTGCCTTCGTCGCATTCTGGGTGTGCGCCTGGTCGACCGGCACAGATTAACTTATATTCGGCAGGCGTGCGACACTGAGCCAATTGAGAGCCTTGTGGCAAAGCGATCAATGCAGTGGCTAGGCCATGTGATGCGCATGCCGGCTTCTCGTCTTCCTCGTACGACTTTTGACTGCACAATGGATGTGGCTCGGCAGCAAGGCCGGCCTCCAGCCTCCTCCCGACACTATTTTCTTAAGCTACTGATTCAGCAGCTAGGCGAAACTAGTGGCACTCGTTCTGATTGGAAGACTTTTTCGGACACGGCGTTTGAGCGTGCTCAGGATAGGGTCGGGTGGAGAGCCGTGGTGTACGGTCCGGCTGCCCCTCAGGCGCTGGCCCCTCCACCACGGCGGTCAAGTAGATTGGCAAGCGCCACTTGACCCCCTATCCCCTAGAAGCAGTTAGGACCTATTTTGGAGGCGTCGCACAATAGCTCTCCTTTTTGCTCTGGGACTACACGTTGGCAGGCAGCCGGCTGATGGCTACCGCCCCTCACAAGTAATTGTTACGGCCAGAACTGGACTTGGGTCTACGCGGTGGTACTAGGACTAGAGGTAGTCTTTGCTGGAAAGCCGATGTAACTGTAACTGTAACTGGTGAGCCGTCGTACTACTGCCGCAACGGGTGCGACGTGCGCAACAGCGGCAACAACACGTGGGACGACGCGCAGGTGTGGATGTGTGGGGGGCTATTTTGTTTTAATTTAATTTAATTTTCCAAAAAATGAATGGTGAGCCCTCGTTCTACTGCCGCAACGGGTGCGACGAGCGCAACAGCGGCAAAGCACGTAGGATGACGTGCAGGTGTGGATGTGGGGAGGGCTGTTTTCATTTTGTTTTATTAAAATAAAACACAAACAGAATGGCGAGCCCTCGTACTTTTTCCGCAACGGGCGCGACACAGGGACGACACGCAGATGTGTATGTAGGGGAGGAGGTGTGGCTGCGGGGGGAGGGGGGGGGGGGTGAGGGGAGGGAATAGCGAGTCGTACTACTGCCGGAGCAAATCGGAGCGATGAGCGCACCAGCGGCGAGAACGACCACAAGCACACGCACGCCACACATCTCTCATGCTTCCTCGCACCGGCCACTCTTCCTCACACCGATCCGCATCAACGCGCACACCACTCTCCCTACCACTCTTGCTCTCTCTCTCTCTCACTCTTCCCCGCATTCTCTCTCACTCTTCCCCGCATTCTCTCTCTCACTCTTCCCCGCACTCTCTCTCTCAAGCCTCCTCACCCCTCTCCCACTCTTCCTCACACCTCCCTCGCTCTTCCTCACACAGACCTGCACCAACGCACACGCCACTCTCCCTCCGACGCTTCCTCCCTCTCTCTCTCACTGGTCCTCGCATTCTCTCCCACTCTTCCTCACACTCCCTTCCACTCTTCCTCTCTCTTTCACGCTTCTATACATTCTCACTCTTCCTCACTCCCTCTCACTCACTCTTCCTCACACAGATCCTGGGCAGATCCAACGCACACGACCTCAAGCGCGCGGAAAGCGAGACAAGACGCACACACTCCCTCCCACTGTTCCTCTCTCTCCCTCTCACTCCTCCGCACACACCCTCTCACTCTTCCTCACTCTCACTCTTCCTCACACAGATCCACGCCAATGCGTACAACCTCGCGCGCGCGCACTGCAAGACCAGCCACACACACTCTCTCACTCCTCCTCACACCCCCTCCCACTCTTCCTCACACTCTCTCTCTCTCTTCCCCATACAGATCCGTGCCAACGCGCATGACCTGGAGCGCGCGCACTGCAAGACGTGCCGCGAGAAGGTCATCATGGGCCGCACGCTCACGCGCCCGCCCAAGGCGATGCTGGACGCGGCACGGGCGCAGGTGGGCCATCATCTGGTGCCGATAGGGTGTTGCTGACCATGATGACCGTAGATTTTGAAGTGCGTGGGTTGGAAAAACAGTGTTGGCATCACCCGGCTTGTCTCGTGTCATGCCGGACGCGACGCTGGACGCAGCACGGGTGTAGGTGGGAGGTTGGTGATGATGATGACAATGATTTTACGGTGTGGTGGTTTGAACAACAGTGGTGGTGGCACCCGCCTTGTCTTGTGTCATGCCCAAGGCGATGCTCCACGCAGCACGGGCGCAGGTGGGTGGAGGAGGATGGTGGTAGTGGTGATGGATAATGTGTTGGTCAGTTGTTATGTCACAGACTGTAATATTACAGTGGATATTTATCCATCATGTGCAATGGGTTTTGTTTAAGGGGTGCCCAAGGCGATGCTGGACGCGGTACGGGCGCACGTGGGTGGAGGAGGAGGATGGTGATGGATTGTACAGTGTGTTGGTCCGTTGTTATGCCAAATGGGGTTGTCTTCTGTGATGCCCAAGGCGATGCTGGATGCGGCACGGGCGCACGTGGGTGGATGATGGTGATGGTAGAGATGGTGGTAGTGGTGATGGATGGTGGTGATGGATTCGACAGTGTGTTGACTACTTGTTGGCATCAAAAGGGTCGTTTCGTGCCATGCGAAGGGCCGAGCAAGGCAAGCCCGCATCAAACACACACACACACACACACACACACACACATGCACACACACACACACACACACACACACATGCACATGCACATGCACATGCACATGCACATGCACACACACTCACACACAAACACACACACACACACTCACTCGCAGGTCCACCTCCCGCCCGCCGGGCCAGGCAAGTCCCCCTCGACCGTGGCAGTGCTCGGCTCCCTGATACGCGGGATGAGCACCGCCGCCGGCGGCGCTGCTGACGGCGACGGCAGCGGTGGTGGCGGTGAGGCGAAGGGCGACGGGCCTACGAAGGCCGGCAAGGGCAAGGGCCAGGCATACAAGATGCTCGGGAAGGACAATGATGACAAGTGCACGGTGCAGTGAGCGCGGTGGGCGCTGGTGTCGGCCACGGCGACGGCGGCGACAGTGGCGGTGGCGGCGGCGGCGGCGCCGGTGACGAGAAGGGGGGCGGGCCTGCGAACGGCGGCAAGGGCGGCAAGGGCGGGGGAGGGACAAGTTGCTGGGGAGGGATGACAACAACATGGGCGCGTGCAGTGAGCGGGGTGGGCGCTGGCGACGGCGGCAGCGGCGGCGGCGGCGGTGACGCTAAGGGGGGCGGGCCTGCTATTGGCGGCAAGGGCGGGGGGGGGGACAAGTTGCTGGGGAGGCACGACAACAAAAAGTGCGCGGTGCAGTGAGCAGGCGGGCGGGGCGGTGGATGGACTCCGCCCAGCCCTGCCGGCGACCCGCCCGGGCACGAGCGCAGGCGCTGGCGCTGACTGCTGACAGCTTGCAGTACGAAGCACCCTTGGGGCGCGGGATGGAGGGAGCTGCCTGGCGAGGCAGGCTACCTCACCGGCACTGGCGGTGACGCTGACGCTGGCGCTGACTGTTTACAGCTTGCAGTACGAAGCACCCTCGGGGCGTGAGATTGAGGGGGCTGCCTCGCGGGGCGGGCTGCCAGAACGGCACTGGCGCTGGCGATGACGCTGGCGATGGCTGCTGACAGCTTGCAGTACGAAGCACCCTCGGGACGTGGAATTGAGGGGGCTGCCTCGTGAGGTAGGCTAGCAGAGCGGCACTGGCGCTGGCGGCGCTGATTGTGGTGCCCGCGCGGCGAAGTCTCCGGGTCCGGGCGGCGGGGGCGAGGGCGTGTACACGTACGTGTACACGATGCTCTGGGGAGGGAGGACAACGACGACGGCAACGGCAACGCAACGGCAACGGCAACGACAACTACAATAACGACAGCGACAGCGACAACGACAAATGACGTGCTGTGAGCGGACTCGTGGGTTGACGCCGGCCCAATGTCCATCGTCCAGGAGGAGCAGGCGTGGACTCTGTCCCTGCTGGGCTGGGCATCGATACCTCAATGACACACATGCCCGGTGCAGTGACGACTCTGCTGGAAGAAGGTCTGGAACGGCCTGCAGGGGCCCTCGGCCCCTGCCTAGGCGTGTGGTGATCAGGCCACACCAGGCGCAGACCACGCACGCGGCGCACACCAGGCGTGCACGCGAGTGAGGAGTGATCGAGATGGGCGGGGGCGATTCCAAACTGAAGTCCAAATTTATGCTTGATTCATGATCAGTGCGTTTTTGCGTTGCTCCACAACTGGCCCCGGCCGACTGGTCTGTTTGTGCACGCATAAGTGGAAACAGTAAACAAAATAAGGCTGGCGAAGCACTCAAGGCTCTCAAGAAGAATGCCTGGGGATAGCCACACGTACGGAAACACGTGTAAATAATAGCATCTGCCAACTTCAGTATCAGCACGGCACAAGGCCAGCAGTCTCCCGGCCAGCAAGTAACAGCATCGCCAAGAAGATGGAGAGGCCTGCAGACGAGTCGTGGCCTGTGTCTGTGCATGCCAACCTCCCACAGCGTATCAAGCAGGGTGGTCTTGCGATGGTGCGGTATTCATAACTGTTGAGGCATAGATGGGCAACACCAGTTGAACAACTGCAACATTGCAGATCCAGATTTCATTTGAATCGTGTTGTTAAATCGTGTTATGTTTTGTTCAACGTCTCTGAGGGGCCCGTGCGCGTTCGTCGCGCGCACTAGCACGCCCTAGGCCTGCGGCAGGAAGGTCACTAAAAGTGATCAAAGCGACACGGGGTAGACCCTGCAGGGGGGAGGAAGCTCGCTCCGTCCACGCAAATTTGGGAGTGCGGGCAGGGAGATGCACCGCACCGCACCGCACCGTTGCAATAACAACACAGCTAGCCGCTTGCGGACGCGTGTCGCAGTGGAGACGATACACAGTCAGGTTGGCTGTAGGGTGCAGTATCGTGCTTCTCTGTGCTTCTCCATAACGCCATGGGGGGCTGCGTCTCGAGGACGGTGGAGGTGCGACCCTGTGGGCCCTGCACAGTGGAGGAGCGCAACGATGTGGATGCTTCGCTGGATGCGCACAGCGTTCTTGAGCACCACAAGACACTCGTCGTCGTGTGCCATTCATCCTCGCACAGCTCTGAATCCTTCCCGCCACTCGCGGCGGTTCAGCAGAAGGATCAGCACCAGCAGAAATCCAAGGCTGTGCTTCTGCGGAAGGCGGCGGCAGAAAAGGTGCGAGGCAACAACAGCCCCCGCAACAGTCAACGTAATCGCTCATGAAAGTATGCTGTGATTACCTATCTGGTCCCTGGTATCCTCACGCGGACTGCCGCCTGCTTGCACGCTTGCTTGTACCCCACACACACACGCATGCACTCCCCGGGTCGCGACCCCCCCCCCCACCACACACACACTGCGCCCGCCCCACGCTCCCCAATCCCCCGACACCACAGTTTGGTGTGGTGCCAGCGATCGGCAGAAGGACGGAGCAGCTGGACCTAGCCCCGCGCCTGCTCGTCTCGGCGCCGGCGTCACCAAGCCCCGCGTCGCCCTCACAGGCCTGTGAGGGCGGTGGTACCGGTGGTGGTCACAGCCCCAGCGGCAGAGCAGGGGGTGCTGCACTCCTTGACGGCGGAGGAGAGCGCCCGCGCGATCTCCTGTCGTTGTGCATTTCGAACAGCAGGTGCGGGCGCTGCGCGCGCAGCAGCTGCACGCATTCACCCTAGCTGCACGCGTCCGACCTCGCTATAGCTGCACGCAGTCAACCTAGCTGCACGCATTCACCCTAGCTATAGCTGCACCCATTCACCCCAATGAACGCATGAATGCACAAGCCAGCCACCCCAACCACCCCCTCGCTCCCCACACCCCTCCCATGCAACAGCAGGCCCGGCTTGTCTGCACGCCGCGGCGGCGCGCCGTCGCTCGACCTGTCTCCCTCTCCGTCACGCGGAATCCTCAAGACCTCGCACTCGCAAACCGGCAACCGCAGCGTGCGGTTCCGCGAGGCGAGGGACGACGACGACGACGGCCGTGGCAGTGACCACGACCGCCACGGTGGTGGGAGGGGCGAGGGGGGCGGCCACGGTCCGGAGACGACAGAGCAGCCGCAGACGCCGCCAGCACACGACGCTTCAGCACGCCACCAGCCCGCCGTTGGAGGTGTCGTGGACGTGGGCGCGGAGGATGCGGAGGACGCGGGTGCCGGCCCTGGCGGTGCCGGCAGCGCCCGGCGCTCGATGCGACTCGAAAACCTGCCGTCGTTAATGCGCGCGCGCGACGGCAGCCGCATCGGCAGCGGCGGCAGATGCGGTGGTGGCGGTGCAGCCGTGCTGCTCAGCTCGGGCCGCTCCAGCCGCAGCCTGCTACCACCCCCGGCGGATGGGTCGCCGGTGGGCCGCAGCAGGCAGGACGTGAGGCGCGGCAGCAGCAGTGGGCGGGGAGGGTCCCAGGAGGGAGGGCTCGCGCCGGCGTCCGCGCCCTCACCGCCAGGCGGCCCGGCTGCCGCGGCGGCGATGGCTGACCTGGTTGCGTTTGCTCGTGAGCTGAGCTACACTGGTGGCCGCGACGGCGGCGGCGGCGGGCGGCGCCGCAGCGGCGACGGCGGCGACGGTGGTGTGGACGTGAGCCGCCGCCTGCAGGGCCTCGGCAGCCGGAACATCAGCTCTCGTGGCGGATCTGCATCCCGACTGCACAGGCTCAACAGCATCTGCGGCAGCAGCGGCGACGGGCGCCGCAGCAGCGGCGGCGGTGGCGGTGGTGTGGACGTGAGCCGCCGCCTGCAGGGCCTCGGCAGCCGCAACATCAGCTCTCGTGGCGGATCTGGATCTCGTCTGCGCAGACACAACAGCATCTGCGGCGGCAGCAGCGACGGGCGACGCAGCAGCGGCGGCGGCGACGGTGGTTTGGACGTGAGCCGCCGCCTGCAGGGCCTCGGCAGCCGCAACATCAGCTCTCATGGCGGATCTGGATCCCGACTGCGCAGGCTCAACAGCATCTGCGGCAACAGCAGTGAGGGGCGCCGCAGCAGCGGCGGCGGTGGCGGCGTGGACGTAAGCCGCCGCCTGCAGGGCATCGGCAGCCGACAGATCTCGTCGCGCGGGGGCTTGCGCGGGCGCAGGCTCAACAGCAGTGGCGGCAGCAGCAGGCGGGGCGACCAGGGCGAGCGTCTTGCGCCAGAGACCTCCGCACCGCCAGGCGGCGCGGCTGCCGCAGAGGCGATGGCCAGCCTGGTAGCATTCGCTCGTGAGCTAAGCAACACTGGTGGCCATCATGACAGCGGTGGCGGTGGTCGCCGGAGCAGCGACGGCGGCGGCGGTGGTGTGGATGTCAGCCGCCGCCTGCAGGGGCTCGGCAGCCGCAACATCAGCTCTCGTGGGAGATCCGGATCCCGCGTGCGCAGGCTCAACAGTGGCGGCCGCGGCAGCAGTGAGGGGCGCCGCAGCAGCGGCGGCGGCGGCGGGGACGTAAGCCGCCGCCTGCAGGGCGTCGGCAGCCGCAAGATCAGCTCTCGTGGGGGATTCCGTGTGAGTAGGCTCGGCAGCGGCTGCGGCAGCAGCACCAACGGGCGCCGCAGCAGCGGCGGCGGTGGTGGCGGCATTGACGTGAGCAGCCGCCTGCAGGGCGTCGGCAGCCGGCTGCTCTCCTTGCGTGGGGGCTCGCGCACACGCACCAGCAGCAACGACGGCGGCGGCGGTGCCACGCTGCGCGCACGTACCAGCAGCAATCACAGCGGTGGAGGAGAAGGAGGAGGAGGAGGAGGAGGAGGCATGGGTGCCGCTTCTCCGCGCGTGCGCCAGGTGTCAACGCGCCACCTGGTCCGTGACGTGTCCGGCGGCAGCTGCGGCAGCATGGGCCTAGGAGGGGTCGAGCCGCCCGGCTGCCTGCCACTCAGCACGCGCCCCTCACGCTCGCTCTCGCGCGTCGTCAGCAGCCACCAGCGCAGCACGCATGGGCAGGAGCATGGCAGCAGTGGCAGCACCCGCTCTCTGGCCCCCGTTGGTCGGTCGCCGCTAGCCGCAGCCGCGGCCGCGGTCGCCGAGGTTGACGCCGAGGCCGAGGTCGACTTTGAGTCGGTGGCGGTGGAGGGTGCAGCAGGCGTGCGCCGCCGCGGCTTCTCGCGCGCCCAGTCCACAGCGTCGCTCAAGAGGCGTGCCAGCAGCGGCGGCGGCGGGTGGTGCGCCCGTGACGATGACAGCAGGGTCGATGCCGGGCGTGACAGGGACGGCGATGGTCACTACCTTATCCCGGCGTGTCGCAGCAGGGGCGGGCTGGCGTGGGGCGGCGTGTGAGGCGGGGTGCCTGTTGCACTGAGTGGCGTGCTGTCCATACCACTTGTGCTGTTACACGTAAGAAGACTGTTGGGACTCTCACCCAAAGAAAAATGATGCCTGATGTACTAGTGCCGATCAATGTATATTATCGACTCGATTCATACTTTGGAACTGCTAGCTTTCAAGCTCAGATAGGACCCCCAAGCACCCATGCAGGGGTAGACGCAGAGACTGGGGCAGACCTGGTGCCTGCCCTATACTGACTCCCGACCCTACACCGCCCCTGCACGCTGCCATTCAATGTGCGGGGCACAGCTAAATCTACCTGCAATTTCTCTAGACTATTCCCAGTTGCACTCTGCATGCACGCACACAAAAACACAACACACTATTGCACTGAGCATGCACGCTCACAGATACACACCACACAAATGCACTCTCCATGCACACACACAGACACACAGCACACAACAGACACCACACATGCGCAGCATTGGCGCCGTGATGCGCCCGTTGAAAAATGTAGGGCCACCTAACGCGGCCATGCCCACCTCACCTCACCTCCCCCCGCAACCTACCCTGCGACCCCACCCATTTTTTCTTGTTCTCACCACGGTTGGTGGCTTCTTGCCATGTCCACGTTGCTCGCTGCTCACTATGTACATACAGACTTCCCGGCACAGAACAGTGGCCGATCCACATGCATTGCTTTCCTTACGTCCTAACAACCCTCCCCGTGAGTGACGAGTGAGTGGCCACTGCGCCTGCGTTGATTCACGCTGCTTGCGTACGTTTCGAGATGATGACGACCCCACCTGTCTGCAAAACTGAGATGCAGCACTGTAACAGTGCTGGCAAACGCGTGGCCGAACTCAGCGTGCGTTGTATTTTGTGGGTGGAGATCAAGCGCGCGCATCCGCCCGTGTGCGCGTTGCGGGGTGGCGGGAGCCAAAAAACGGCGCCGCCAATGCGGCTGTATGAGGCGCACGGCACAGGAGTGGTCATTTCATCATGCTTGGGGCCAGCCTCGGTGCGCCCAGCGCCTCGACAAGGCGGTCGAAAATAAAGCTCGGCGAGGGAGGGGAAAGAAGAGGCCCAGGTGCGCGAACGACGTGGATTGTAAAACTCTCGCTGCTAAATAGGCCTTACACCGTTTTTTTGAGATGGAATTTTACACGGAATTGGAGGGGGTGGCGCGCCGCGTCCCAATCGATTCATGTGGCTGCTGCCTGCTGCTTGCTGCTTGTCTGTTAGCTGCCAGGTAGATGCCTGATGGGCGCACGCAGCTCATCATCATCATCATCATGCAAGCGCGATGTGTCAGTCTGCGGCTGGCCATGGAGCTTCTCGAGTTCCTGTGCCTGCTCCCGTTGCCCGAGCTGCGACAGCCTCTTGATATTGCCAAGTTGCTGCTGCTCGACGCGTGGCACAAGTGGCTGACGCTCGTCGTTAAGCTTTTATCAGGTTTTACAAGTATGCGCCCGGAGGACCCCGGGGCGTGATTCAAGGCCTAGACTACATGTCTACATGCCTGCACCTGCTTGCTAGATGGCATTCCCTCTGGGGGTGTTTTTGAAGGGGAGGTGGCGCCACACGCGTGCAGTGGCGGGTGCGGTGTGGTCGCTGAGTAGAGTGCTGCGGCGGGTGTGCTACTAGCCCCGCTTCCGGTGGTCTGGGGGAGGGCTTTTTGGTCCCTTCATGGTTTTATACCTTGGGTCCGCCCTCTGGCCATTTGAGGGGCTGGGTGTGCAGCCTGCACAGTGGTGCTGCTTGCTTGGCGCCCGCCACCAAGTGTGGATGGCGTTACCGTGGGCTACTTGTAGCTTGACCTTTTGTGGGCCTTGAGCCTTGATTCTCTAAGTCCCACTGGAGCTTTGGAACCGTACGTGTGACCGCCAGAAGTGGATTGTAAAACTCTCATCATCATCATGTCTAGGGGGGCTCTACGAGGAGAGCCCGCAAGACCACGCAGCACGCCAGCCTACCAGGGAATGATGAGATTTTTACAATCCACTTCTGGCGGTCACACGTACGGTTCCAAAGCTCCAGTGGGACTTAGAGAAACAATGCTCAAGGCCCACAAAAGGTCAAGCTACAAGTAGCCCACGGTAACGCCATCCACACTTGGTGGCGGGCGCCAAGCAAGCAGCACCACTGTGCAGGCTGCACACCCAGCCCCTCAAATGGCCAGAGGGCGGACCCAAGGTATAAAACCATGAAGGGACCAAAAAGCCCTCCCCCAGACCACTGGAAGCGGGACTAGTAGCACACACCCCGCAGCACTCTACTCAGCGACCACACCGCACCCGCCACCGCACGCGTGTGGCGCCACCTCCCCTTCAAAAACACCCCCAGAGGGAATGCCATCTAGCAAGCAGGTGCCGGCACCCGCTCGCCGTCAACGACGAGGCGCGCGCGGTGGAATTGCGCCCGCTTCCCCGCAACCTTGGCGGCAGGGAAGCTTTCATCAAACAAACCCCAAACCTCAAACCTCAAGCCTCAAACCCCGCCCCCCGCCACATGCCGCCCCGCCGGCTGTCGCCTGCCACATGACGACGAGGGTCGAGCAACCCTCACCAGCCCTGTACATGTCTCCCAACTGGCTCGCCGCACAGAGTTCGCTCGTCAGCGGCTGCGTGGCCTTGCAGGCTCTACTAGCAGAGCTCCCTTAGACGTGTAGTCTAGGCCTTAACTCACGCCCCGGGGTCCTCCCACACCAAAAAACTGACCAGATGATGGGGTGTTTTGGGTCCTCCCACAGGCATTCCCCGCACCCCCGCACCCTCCCATCGCGTTTATAATAATCCAACCGACTTCGTCAGCGTCGTTGGGGCAGTGGGAGAGGCCCTGGGCGCAGGGCGGGGACCTGCCCGTCAGCGCGACTCCCGACATCGCGATGACGCTGCCCGCGGCCTCATCCACGGCTAGATATCCGTCATATGAGTCAATTATGGCATTCCGCTGCTGTAGACGCGGGTGGGGGGCGCCAGGGCGTCGACGTGGCGCCGTCTGTCGCTCCCCTGCCCACACCCACTAGGCCCCACAAAACAGCGCCCGGCGCCTCCCCCTGCGTGCAGACCCTCCCAGCATGATTCATATACCATATGTAATCGATTAGTTGCCACAGTGCAGCCGGCAGGCACGTTTTAAACTGGGCTGCATGGGCACGCCATGCGCCATACAGTGCCAGCGCACGCACGCGCGCAGCAACAGCGCGGCGCTCGCTGCATCCACGGTCGCGAACCCCCGTCTACAGCTGCCCTATATCATGTAGTAAGGGCCCATGGCCAAGGATGTTGCGTTACCCTTCACCAGGCGCGCATCTTGGACTCGGAGTGGCGCATTTGGGGCGGTAATCCGTGGTGCTGCACGCCCCGGGCCATAACTCCCTCCTCCCTTGGTCCCCCGAGGTACTACGGACACCTATAGACGCAGAATGGAGTCGGCTATCCATCGCGCTCGGTTTTGGGGCCATCGGCGGAGTTTCGCGCGTCGTCGATAAAGTAACCTACCCCTGTCGGTTACGGATAGGCGCGCATGTTGACCAACTTTTTCCTCATATGGGCACCGTGCGTCGTGACAATACCCATCGATATCCCACAAAAAACGCGTGGTCTAGAATGCGCAGCTATGGCTTAAGCCCCGGGGCGCGCCCGCCCCCCAGACCCCCCCCCCCTTAGGGGGTCCTCCGGCCGCGTACATGTAAAAACTGTAAAAAGACACTCGTCAGCGGGGCACACCAGCAACCCTCAGGTCTCTCTCTGCCGCACTGGTAGGCTGGCGCGCTGCGTGGCCTTGCGAGCTCTACTAGTAGAGCTCCCCTAGACGTGTAGGCTAGGCCTTAACTCACGCCCCGGGGTCCTCCGGGCGTCTACATGTAAAAACTGTAAAAACTCTCTCTGCTGCTTGTGTGCCTGGCCTAGCGCGGCCTGTCGAAAACCTTAGCCACTGGGCTTTGCAGTCGGGGAGCCGGGTGTGGGTTCCCGCTCCAAAAGGGTCGGATCTCGAGATGTCAAACCACTCGCTGGTTTGGCATAAGCACCCTTCGTGCTAACTCCTTCCTTGACATGCGCGTGGCTGTTACAGCTTGCGCCTCGGCGACAGCACATCAACGCGCGCCGACCTTCTTCTTGGCTGCCCCGCTCGCTTTCTTCTTTGGGTTCTTCCCGGGGGCGTAGTCCTCCTCCGAGTCCTCCTCGCCCTCCAGCGGCAGCACCTTCGGCTTCGGCTGCTTCTTCGGCCTCGGCGCAGCGGCCTTCACAGGCGTCTTGGGCGCGGCTGCAGGCGACGCCTTCGCCGGGGCCTTGGCCGCCTTCTTCTTCTTCGGCGTCGGCGCGACATCCTCGTACTCCTCGTGCGCCGCAAACGCCGCGTGCGCGTTGTAGCCCCCGTCGTTCTCGTCCTCGACCTCCCCCTCTGCGGCGCGCTTCTTGGCCTCGCGGCGCTCCTTCTTAAGCGAGGCCGGAATCGGAATGATGTGGCCAGCTTCGCGCGCGCGGGCGACGATGCCAGATGGGTTGGCGTAGGCGTAGAGCACGATGTCCTGCGCACGCGGATACCGGGGGGGGGGGCATCTGCGTGCGTGTCTGGTACATGATGATGATGTTTGGTTACAATCCACTTCTGGCGGTCACACGTACGGTTCCAAAGCTCCAATGGGACTTAGAGAAACAAGGCTCAAGGCCCACAAAAGGTCGAGCTACAAGTAGCCCACGGTAACGCCATCCACACTTGGTGGCGCCAAGCAAGCAGCACCACTGTGCAGGCTGCACACCCAGCCCCTCAAATGGCCAGAGGGCGGACCCAAGGTATAAAACCATGAAGGGACCAAAAAGCCCTCCCCCAGACCACCGGAAGCGGGGCTAGTAGCACACCCGCCGCAGCACTCTACTCAGCGACCACACCGCACCCGCCACCGCACGCGTGTGGCGCCACCTCCCCTTCAAAAACACCCCCAGAGGGAATGCCATCTAGCAAGCAGGTGCAGGCACCCGCTCGCCGTCAACGACGAGGCGCGCGCGGTGGAACTGCGCCCGCTTCCCCGCAACCTAAACAATATCACAACCCTGATGACTCATGACGCGCTCTAAGGCGCGCAAACACAGTGCGGCCGCCGGCGTGCTCGTCGCCCGCGCGGCCACCACCACAGAATTACCGGTGAGCAGCGGCTCCCCCGGCTCAGACTCCCCGCCACGCCACCGCGCGTGCGTGGATGCGACACAGACACAGCTTCCGGCGCTCCTTGGGGCGCGGGGGGCAGCCACATACGCGGAGGCTGCGCAACACCTGCATGGCGACGCCAGCAACCACATTTCGGCCTCGGCCGACACCACAGACGCCCTCAGCGCCCTCAGCGCGGGGCAGGCAGACATCAGGCGCCTGATAGGGGGGCTGCTGGACAGGGAGGCGAGGGCGCGCGCCCAGCCACAGAATGCGCCGACGCATGTGGGCGCGACACAGATTGCCGACGCCGGCCACAGCAGCGGTGCCCTCGCGGGGGTGCTCGCTGTGGTGCAGGCGCAGGCGCAACAGATTGCGTCCCTGGTGGATGTGGTGAGCCTCCTGGTGAGCTGCGTCCCTGGGGCGCCCATGCAGATGCCGCATGCAGAGCCCGCCCGCGCGCGGGTTGGCCATGCGGCCCACAGTGCGGCGCCCCGCGCTGCGCCTGCTGCCAAGGCTGCTCAGCCTGCCCGGCCAGCTGCTGCTGCCGCCCCGGTGGCGTCGGGGGGGGGGGAGCCGACGACGGGGCGGCCTGCGGCGGCGGGCGCCGCGCGTGCCGCATCTGCGCGCGGCCCCTCCCGCCGGGGGGGGCTGCCCGCGCGTGTGGGCGACGCGTTGCTGCGCCGCAGTTTCGTGTTGTCCATCCCGGTGGCAGCCGCAAACGACCTCGTCGCGTGCGATGGCTACCCAGGGATGGTAGGTTGCTACCCTGGGGAGGAGGAGGCGGCGAAGGCGGCGGAGCAGGTCACTGCGGCCGTCAAGAGCGGCGTCAGCCTGCCTGTCTGCCTGGCTTCGGGTCTCGTGCGCTACTTGCACCAAATCCGTGGCTCGGTGTATGCGCCGGTTGGTGGTGGCGTCGTGTCCGCGTCGTTCCTCAACGCCAAGCATGCCGTCGGGGGCATCGGTGTCGAGCCGCGCCGGGGCGACATGCTGCGTGTGCTCTTCGCCGTGGAGTCTGACGCCGTGGCCGACGCCGTCGTGCGCAACCGCTGCTGCCTGTGCGGCTTGGGCCCGTCGGTTGCGGTCTTCGATGTCCTCAGTGACCGTGAGGAGGCGCGGCACCAGGCGCTGTGGCCCGCGTTCCTCGCCGCCAAGGCTGCGGGGAAGCGGGTGCAGTTCCACCGCGCGCGCCTCGTGGTTGACGGCGCGCGGGTGGCTGCACCTGCTTGCTAGATGGCATTCCCTCTGGGGGTGTTTTTGAAGGGGAGGTGGCGCCACACGCGTGCGGTGGCGGGTGCGGTGTGGTCGCTGAGTAGAGTGCTGCGGCGGGTGTGCTACTAGCCCCGCTTCCGGTGGTCTGGGGGAGGGCTTTTTGGTCCCTTCATGGTTTTATACCTTGGGTCCGCCCTCTGGCCATTTGAGGGGCTGGGTGTGCAGCCTGCACAGTGGTGCTGCTTGCTTGGCGCCCGCCACCAAGTGTGGATGGCGTTACCGCGGGCTACTTGTAGCTTGACCTTTTGTGGGCCTTGAGCCTTGTTTCTCTAAGTCCCACTGGAGCTTTGGAACCGTACGTGTGACCGCCAGAAGTGGATTGTAACCAAACTCATCATCAACCTTGGCGGCGAGGAAAGCGGGCCACAGCGTACATGTGCGTGTGTGCGTGCGTGCGTGTGTGTGTTGGCCCCACAGCCGCGAGTTTCTTTTACAGTTTTTCCCCGATCGGTTTTTATGCAATAAAATACCGTATAGGGATTATCTTGGTGCCACATAGGGAGGAGCTAGCTAGAAGCAGGGGTTGTCCCCTTTCTCATTTCGCCATCGTCGTCGTCGCCGTTCATACATCATCGCCGACCAAATCGTCGCTATGCAGCGCTCCTTGCTGCACCAGCAGCGAGGCAGTGTGCGCGACACGGCGCATGTGACGGGCAAGGTCGCATCACTCGTATCTCTTGGTCGGCTCGCAAGCGCCCTCACTATGCTTGCTGCGCTGACCCTCGCAGCGAGCATCGCAGCACAGCATCATCGCAGACAGTCACCGGCGCGATTCACAACCACGCATGCATGCTGCGCGCACATGCATGCATCACAGGGTGCAGTGAGCGGGATGGGAATGCAGCACGACATGCAGCACGCGTGCAGTGGTGACAGCGGCTGGCCAACGCATGCGGCACACGCGCACGCGCGCATGCGGCCCGACAAACATGCAGCATGCAGTGATGTGCAGCACATGCAGCGCCCACATGCAGTGTTGCCAGGCAGCGTGAGCTAGGCAGCCAGTCAGGTAGGCAGCATGCGTGTGTGAACGCACGCGTGCGTGCGTGCGGCTTACAGCCAGCAGGCAGCGTGCTGCACTGCAGTTGGGCACCACGAGCTAAGCAGCTAGGCAGCGTGCGCGTGTTTGCACGTGCGCGCGTGCAGCTCATAGCTGGCAGGCAGCGGTGCTGCAGCTTGGCAGCGTCTTGCAGCTAGGAAGTGTGCATGTGTACGGCCAACAGTCATATCAGGCTGTTAGCAGGCAGTGTGCTGCCTGGCAGGTAGGCAGCGTGCTTGTGCGTCCGTGCGTGTGTGTGTGTGTGTGTGTGTGTGTGTGTGTGTGCGTGCGCGTGTGTGTGTGTGTGTGGTCGATTTTACAGTCCGTCGGACGCCTTTGATGGCGCATTAGACCCTAGAAAAGAGGCCGGCAGCTGTCAAAATGAGACCCCTAGCATGCCATCTGCCATCATGATTGCTGTGCACGCGGTGCGTGTCTCAAAACAGGCGACAAGGAAGTCAGCCAGCTCGTGCCAAAACCTGGGGTTCTCCTGGCCTGGCCGAGGATTCATAAACTCCCGCATCCGCTCATCTAAATCGGCGTCCTCGGGGCGAGGGATGGACCGAAACAGGCTGTGGGCCTGCACCCGTGCCTCTTCATAGGCAGGGCACTCAAATACCATGTGTGCCTCATCCTCTAGCCCACCGCATAGGCAGCACGCCCGCTGGCTGCGTCGCTGCCTCTGTCCCGCCACGGCGTAGCGCCCCCGCTCTATCTGCAGCTCATGGAGCCCCATCCTGAACCTAGCGAGAGCCGTGATCCGGGCAGCACTGTTCAGCCCTGAGCTCAACAGGGCCGGTGGCTCGCTGTCGCTACCCGCCATCCACCACATGTAGGTCAGCATCTTAAAGCCGCGCGACCACTCCTCATTTACATCACGCACGGTAGTGCCACTCGGCAGCGCCGGTGTGCTTGTCGCGGCGGCCAGCCACGCCGCGGTCGCCACGTCCAGCAGGTTGGTGATGCGTACCGGTCCCTCCTGGTCCCACGCCAGGGTGTGCCCCACAGTTCCGAGGCACACCTGCAAGCGTGCCGCCCAGCACGTCCCCCCCGCTTCGGCCAGCCCCCAGCTCTCCCGCATTGCATCTTTAAGCAGGTCACCGTCAGGCCGCCCCCGCGCCTTATCCCAAAAGCGCGTCGCCTGGCGCAGCCAATCTGCCGCCAGCGGCCGCCACCCCGCCTCCCGCGCCAAAATCCCCAGTTGCTGCCCGTTGCTGCGGACTCCTAGGGACGCACGGGTAAATTGCAGAAGCACTTCCTCCAGGGTGCGCCATCCGTCGCGTGCGGCCTTAGCGCCCCTCCCACTCCTGCCTTTCTCCCACCGTCCGCCCGCCCCGGCAAACACGCCCCCCCCAGCATCCGCCATCATCGCAGGGCCCCACACCTCACACCCGTAATTTAGCACAGGCCGTACTTGCGTGTCGAACAGGTGGGCCTTAATGCCAATATTGTTAAGGCGTATTATATAGCATCTGCGAGTTAGCGCGTATCTGGTGCGCTGGCCCCTAGAGCGTCGGGTGCCCACGTCCCCCCCCACTGCCCGCCGGTGGTGAAAGAGCATGCCCAGATATGGGAACTCGTGTGTCATGGGTAGATCTGCTCCTGCAAACTTCAGCGTTACCCTCCCCCCTGCCGCCCCGACTGGGCAGAACTGGTCATTGAACACCACCCCTTCTGACTTCTTAACGTTTACTGTTAGTGCGCGCGTGCCGCAAAAGCCGTGCAGAGTATCTAGCATGCGTTGAAACGCTTCGGGCGTCTCTGCCAGCAGCGTCAAGTCATCAGCGTACAGCAGCAGCCGTAGTAACCGCCCCGCCATCTCCACCCCATCACCCGGGAGCTCTGCGTCTAGTACTCCCTCCAATGCGTCAATAAAAAGCCCAAACAGCAGCGGTGACAGTGGGTCGCCTTGCATGACCCCCTTGTGTGAAGGAAACGCGGGTCCCACTTTCCCATCGATGCGCACACACATTGCGGACCCATCGTACATGGCAATCAGCGCCGCCATGAACTCCCCATGTACCCCCAGGCTCCTTAGGCACTCCCAAAGCAATGGGCGGTGCACGCAATCGTAAGCCTTCCTGAAGTCAATAAAGGCGGCGTACAGCGGTTTGCGCTGGAGGCCGCTCTTCTCAATAAGGTGTTGCAGGATGAAGGCATTATCTGGGGTCCCCCTCTTCTTCCGGAAGCCTGCCTGGCCCCGTGCCCGGTACCCCTCCCGTTCTGCTAAGGCGTCCAGCCTGTTCATAAGCACCAAGCTGTATAGTGTGTGTGTGAGTATGTGTGTGCCATGCAGCTAGCATGCTGCAGCTAGGCAGCGTGTTGCAGCTAGCCTGGTATAAAGCTTGATTGCTTGAGCCTGATTGCTGTACCTGTTAGTACTCGGCGTGTGCTGCACGTAAGCAGGTGGGGGGCGGCACCTAGGCAGCTAGGCGATGTGCGTGCATTCCTGCGTGCGCCTATACCAGACAGGCAGCAGGCAGCAGCCAACAAAACCGATCGGGACGCGACGCAGGAGCCCTTACATTACATGTACGCCCGGAGGACCCCGGGGCGTGAGTGGAGGCCTAGACTACACGTCTAGGAGCTCCTAGGGGAGCTCTACTAGGGCGAGGGGCGCAAGCCAGGCGTAAGCGCCAGCCTATCAAAGAAGCAAACGAAGGAAGCACCCCTCCCCCTCTCACCTGCCTCTCACCTAGCAGCGAATATAACGCGTGAACAATGTGACCTTTTGACTAGAAACTGTTCCAGTGAGAGTGGCAATCCTCCCGTAAGGCAGACTGGCCGTCAACGTGTCAAAAGGGTGGACGAGAGGACCTACCCACTCCACTAGCAACGAATATTACTCTCACCTGGTCCTTCTTAGGCAGGTCGTCAAAGCCCTTGAGGTCCTCGGGATGGACAGGCCCCCAACTGCCCCCCCCCAGGGCAGGCCTGACCAGACAAGGGGGGGCTATCATAGGGTCTCCCTCTCACCTGGTCCCTCTTAGGCAGGTCGTCAAAGCCCTTGAGGTCCTCGTGATGGACAGGCCCCCAACTGCCCCCCCCCCCCCTAGGGCAGGCCTGCCCAGACAAGCGAGGCTATCATAGGGCCCCCCTCTCACCTGGTCCTTCTTAGGCAGATCGCCCAAAACCCTCGAGGTCCTCGGGATGGACAGGCCCCCAACTGCCCCCCCCCCTTCTGCCCAGAAAAGGGGGGGCTATCATGATGATGATGGATGTTACAGTCAGGGACACCTCTAAATGCGTATAAGACCGTGCTCGGCGCGTATGGCCCGAGCACCTTACTGAGATGGCTGGCTGTTGGTGGTAGGGAACCCCAACTCTGTAAAGAGCGTGGGTGCACCCCCAGGTCCCCTACCGCAGCGGCAACAAACGCTTGTTGAAGTAGGTGAGCGCATGTGGGGAAACAGAAACGCGAGGCAAGTTCATCGCCAATCGCCAAAAGATCATAGGGCCCCCCTCCCACCTGGTCCTTCTTACGCAGATCGTCGAAGCCCTCGAGGTCCTCCGGCTCGCTGATCTTGCCCCAATACTCTGCGCTCACACAGACCCTGCACGCACAGATGGGTGTGGGCGCATGGGTGTGTAAGTGCGTGGGTGCGTGAGTGCATGAGCGCGCGTGTGTGTGAGCGCGCGTGTGTGTGTGTGTGTGTGTGTGTGTGCGTGCGTGTGTTCTACTACAATGCCTCCCCCGGGCGCCACCACCTGCAGACAGTCTGTCCGCGGCCGCGAGCGCCCTTTTAGGACTTCAGGGCGCGTACATGTAAAAACTTTAAAAAGCAATTTCCCTCAGGGACAGCCGTGTGACCGTGCACAGCTTGTGTGCGTGCTGCGGCGCGCGCGCGGGCGTGCAGACTACCGTACCCACGCTGTGCCTTATTTATTTAGATTTGACGGATTTGTGGGAGTTGTGTCGACTTAATTGTGCCTTTGGCTGCCTTTGCGCGGCCCTTGTGGCTGTCCTGAGCGTCCTGACCCGGGGCTCGAAGTCCGAAGGGAGCTTTTTGTACCTTTGCGGCGCGTTTTCCAACGTCATTTCGCGTCTTTGCGCTGCCTTTGCGGGGCGTTTTCGGACGTACTTAGGCGCAAAGGCACAGCGTGGGTACGGTACCTGCATGCCCCGCCATGTGCACACTCCCCGGCACACGGCGCTGATGCAAAGTGCTCCTGCCTCGGACTTAGCTGTCTTGCTCACCCCGATCAGGGGAGTGGGCAAGCCCCACACTTGGTTCCCGCCCCCCGCTACTAGAGGGTGCGCGCGCGGTACAGTCCCTGCTAGCCACTGTAGAGCCTGACAGCCTGACAGAGGGCCACTAGCATGGAAGGCAAGAGGGGTTGTACCGTAGAGACGCTTTGGGTTGAGAGTGCGCAACTTAAATCATTCTGAGATAGCGCCGGCAAGGTCGATTCCTAAACAGGAATGTCAAAAAAAATGCCCAAAGTGACGTCAAAACGCAATCAAAACGGGAATGAACTAAACGACAACAAAAAACGGCAAGGCACAAGAATCCCAAATAACTCAGCCCTTGACAAAAGTGCCAGCGCGGCAAAGCATCTCCACACTGCATCACATGGACATGTGTGTGAGTGTCACTACATGTAGGGAAGGGGCGGGGTGCAAAATTTCCCATATTTATAGGGATTTCCGCCAACAAAGCGTTTCTTTGTTTTGCAACCTGCCCTTACTGTGATATCCCCCCCTAGTGACACTCACAGGTGCATCCACGTTGTCATCATAAAGGGCTCGCCGGAGTGGGGTCGGACTTCGAATGTACGACCGATGCGGAGCTCGCCCTTGCCGATATGGCGCTGTGCGTGTGTGTGTGTGTGTGTATGTATGTGTGTGTGCGTGTGTGTGTTTACACCGCCTATATGTATGGCCATGTGTGTGTGCAACGCCTGTTTGTGTGTGTGTGCGTGTGCGCGCGTTTGTGTGTGTGTGTGTGTGTGTGTGTGTATACAGCCTGTGTGTAAGGCCATGTGTGTGCCCAACACCTGTGTGTGCGGCCGATGCGGAGCTCGCCCTTGCCGATGAGGCGCTGTGTGTGCGTGTGCGTGTGTGTGTGTGTGTGTGTGTGTGTGTGTGCGTATGTGTGTGTGTGTGCGTGTGTGCGTGTGTACGTGTGTGTGTGTGTGTACGTGTGCGTGTGTGTGTGTGTGTGCGTGTGTGCGTGTGTGTGCGCGTGCGCGTGCGTGTGTTTGTGGGGGAGGGGGGAGAGAAACGTCCAAATCAATGTGGAAGCTAGTATAGAGAGTGTATACGTGTGGCCGCGACAATTGCGGCGGCGATGGCGGCAACAAGATCTGGCTGCGTGATTTTCTTTTCAGGATTTTTACTTGATTATTCCACAGCCGCATCTGTCTTTGTCCGCGTTGACCGTTGACCTCCCGTTGACCGCCTGTCCTTGTACGAAAGTCGTTTGAAAGCTCTTGACGACCTCTATCTGCCGGGTGCGCCAGACTACCAAAGCACGAAATGGGTCTAGCTGTGTTCAGGGTCAAAGTACAACCGGAATACAGCCACGTGGCTGTGTAGAGCCGAAAAGGAAATCACTGCTGCGTGCACACATGAGAGGGTGTGTGCGAGAGGAAGAGAGAGGGGGACGGAGAGAGAGAGACATGGAGAGAGAGAGAGAGGGCGAGAGTATTTCAGTGTGTGTACACGGGTATGTGTGTGTGTGTGTGTGTGTATGTGCGTGTGTGTGTGCGCTGTTGTCTCCGAGAGCGCTGCGACTGGCTACGCTCGGCCCCAACGACCAGACACACCTGGCCACCATCAAGCTCCTGGCAAGCCTGTCCACAGTCCTTGGTCGCCTTGCACTGCGCGCGGCCTGGGAATGGTGGTCGAGTGTACAGTCTTGTTGGACGCCTTTGGTGGCATGTTAAGACGTGTGCTTGCGCACTCAATCCCTGAGGCATGAGGCATGCGGACAGCACCCGCACACGTCCACTGAGTGGACACACAGTGACTGCGTCCATCCCACTGGCTCTAGTGCATCTGGTCGGAATGACAGGAGGTTGACCGTCGGCACGGCGGCTGCGGTCGTAGAGAGCTAGAACCAGAGCCGGCGGGGCAGCGCAGGGGCTGTGCTCGCACGACGCACTACGCGTGTAATGCGGGTGCCTGCCCGTGCAATGCGGGTGCAACGCCCGTGCAATGCGGGTGCCTGCCCGCATAGCGTGTATGCAGCGGGCGCACAGCACGGGATGCGTGCCCGTGGGGGAGGCGTGTGGGCATAACGCACACGGCAGTGATACAACCGCCCCTTTCCCCCTCCCTTGTCTCACCGCTCTTGGCACGGTCCACGCTCCACACGGACGTGTGTTCACCGTCAGCCATTCCGTCTGCTGGGGCTGCTGCTGCCCTGCGTGTGTGTTTGCGCGTGGGCGCAGTGCAATGTGACATGCTGTGCGCGAGGAGGGTCTGGCGAGGCGGGGCGCACGGACGGCAGAGACCGTCCGAGGTTCAGGCGTTAAAGGAGGTGAGGAGAGAGCTAGAGAAAGTCTTAACCATGCTAGCCATGCAGTGCGCCATGCGGTCTGTAGGCGCATGCTCTGTGCTGGGGGGCATCGCATGCGGGAATGTGTGCAGGTTAAGTGCTGGCGGGGGCGTGATGCACATGTGGCATGCGTGGCAATGCGCGACACAAGCGGGGGTCTGCGACATGATAGGCACGGCAGAGGCCGAAGGTGGGCGGTGGGGCCCTGCACCGTGCGTAAAAGTTATACCTGTATACCTTGTGCCGTATGCGTCGCAAGTTCGCCTGGAAAGATGGCGTGATGAGAGTGTTCGAGGCGTGATTTGGTCGAAGGTTGGGAAGGTTGAGAGGCGAACCCTAATCCAATCCTAGAGCCTCCAATTGAAAAGCGGTGGAAGAAAGCGCGCTGTGTGCAGCAGCTGGCCACGAGCTACTCTGGTGGCTGTCGGCTCCTTTTTTTATAAGCAGCCGATACGTTGCGCTTGCGTGTCTTGGTCAGTTGGCTGCTGCTCGACGCATGGCACAACAGCCACGCGTCGTCGTTAACTCTTTCAGACAACTCAAGACAGGTCTACGTGACATGCCGATCCGCCGGTTGCTGCCTGCTCACATGTCATCAGCCCCGCCTCGCTAGCTCTCGCAATGTTCACACAGCATCCGTCAGTGGGGTCACGCTGGTCAGTGGGTGGGGAGCAGGGACCAGCGCCTATAGGGGTCAGTGGGGACCAGGGACTAGCGCCACCCAGTGGGGACCAGGGACCAGCACCACCCATTGGTCTCTCTCTTCCTCCTGCGCCTGCAAACAGCAACAGCAACAGCATCACTGCGCGTAGTGCGCCGGGCCCATTCCCTCCCAATTGACCGCCCCCTTCTTCTTCGGCCTCGGCGCAGCGGCCTTCGCCAGCGTCTTGGGCGCAGCAGCGACAGCGACAGGCGCGGCGTGGCCCCCCTCGTCCTCTACCGCCTCCTCTGCGGCGCGCTTCTTGGCCGCGCAGCGCTCCTTCTTAAGCGAGGCCGGGAGCGGAATGATGTGGCCCGCGTCGCGCGCGCGGTCGACGACACCGGACGGGTTGGCGTAGGCGTAGCGCGCGAGGACCTATGTGCGTGCGAAGTCGGGGGGGTGATGGTGATGGATTTTACAGTTGTGTGCGACGCACCTACCGGCAGCGTATCCGGCCTTGCTTGGCGTATAGTGCCCGAGCGCTACCCGAGCTACGGCTGGCTGGCTACAGGTGGTGGGGGGCTAGTGGGCCGGGGCTGGACCTAGACAGGGCACTCGGCCCCTAGATCCGACTCCTCCCCGTGGGGGCACGGCCGGGGATACATTCGCGTGAATGTTTG
>VFSX01000297.1:137500-180000 GCA_016618255.1 Chlamydomonas sp. UWO 241 | reverse complement strand
TGCTGCCCGGGCGAGAGAGCGGAGAGCAGCCGTCGCAGCGCGAGGTGGGCAGGAGGGGGGGGGGAGAAAGCAAGTGGTAACACCTGGGCAAGAGAGCGGGGAGCAGCCGTCGCAGCGCCAGGCGGGCAGCCCTACCACATTCACAACGCCTGAGGCGACGCCTCAGGCGTCGCATTCACTTGCGCGGATCAGGCGGCGTCTCAGGCGCTCCGACCGCCTGAGGCGCACCCATGATCGCCTCAGGCGTCGCCTTAGGCGTTATCCAAACCGCCTCGGGCGCCACACCGACCGCCTCAGGTGCCCACGACCGCCCGAGGCTCAGCCCCGACAGTGTCTCGAGATGTTATGACCGCATTCACTTGCGCGGATGAGACGTTGGGATTTTGGTAGGGCAGAAGGGGAGGCAAGTGGCTCCAGCAAGGCACCCCTCCTACACAGACTCCTTATTACGTCCGGATAAGCAAGGCCTTATTATTATAGGAGTCCCATAGGTAGGGTGCGACTCACTGGTAGCTATATAAGACGCCCCCCTGTTGATCGAGGGTGTATGCACTGCCAGCGATTCTATTTTCAGGACTTTTAATGAATTCTTCCACAGCCAGATTTCGCTTTGACCGAGTTGAATGTGGACCTCCCGTCGACCATCTGCCCTCATATATGGGTCATTTGAAAGCCGTCAACGACCTCCGTCTGGCGGGCTTGTCAGACTTACAATCCACTGCATGGGTCGAGCTGGGTTCAAGGTCAAAGTACAGCCGGAAAACAGCCGTATGGCTGTGGAGAGCCGAAAAGGAAATCACTGTACGCTGCGGGCGCCTGTACGCGAGGCTTCAGACCCCTATGTTGTTTTGAGGCTGCACTTCTAACTGAGGCTTTAGTCCTCTATTCTCTGACCACACGGAAGTCCTCGGCGGCAAGCAGGTCGAGGCGGGCGGCCCCTCCCTCAACCCGCGCCCGCCCTGACCCCCCCCATTCCACACCACCCCCTCTGGCAGGTGGCAGCCGCGACGCTAGCTGCGCTGGCCGTGCTGCGCCGTGCACTGCCGTCGCTGCCTGGTGTCGCTTTCCTGAGTGGAGGGCAGGGCGAGGCCGATGCTGCGCGCCACCTGAGGATGGTTGTGGCGATGGCGGCACAGCTGCAGGTAGGGGGGCACGAGAGAGAATGGAGACGGATATAGAGACAGAGACAGAGACAGAGACAGAGACAGAGACAGAGACAGAGACAGAGACAGAGACAGAGACAGAGACAGAGACAGAGAGACAGAGACAGAGACAGAGACAGAGACAGAGACAGAGACAGAGACAGAGACAGAGACAGAGACAGAGACAGAGACAGAGGCAGAGACAGACAGACAGACAGACAGACAGACAGACAGACAGACAGACAGACAGACAGACAGGCAGACAGAGAGAGAGACAGAGACCGAGAGGGAGAGAGAGACCGAGAGGGAGAGAGACCGAGAGGGAGAGAGAGGGAGAGACAGAAGGAGAGACGGGGAGAGACAGAGCGAGAGAGGATGGTTGTGGCCATGACAGCTGCAGGTGGGGGGCACAAGAGAAGAGTTGGAGAGACAGAGAGACAGGCACAGAGACAGAGAGAGAGAGAGACAGAGAGGGAGTTCGTGGCCATGGCGGTGCAGATGTAGGTGGGGGGGGACACGAGAGAAGAGAGAGACAGAGACAGATAGAGAGACGGAGAGACAGAGAGAGGGAGGTCGTGGCCATGGCGGCGCAGCTGCAGGTGAGGGGACATGAGAGAAGAGACGGAGAGACAGAGAGAGAGAGGCAGAGAGAGAGAGAGAGAGAGACACAGACAGAAACAGACAGACAGACAGACAGACAGACAGACAGACAGACAGACAGACAGACAGACAGACAGACAGACAGACAGACAGACAGACAGACAGACAGACAGACAGACAGACAGACACAGGCAGAGAGACTGACCAGACAGACAGACAGACAGAGAGGTGCAGAACAACTATGTACAAACCGCAATAGATAGGAGCCCTAGACAGGTTGTTGCCGGTCACCAAGTATGCGCAAGGACACACGGTCACAAACACGTGCACGCAAGCGAGCACGCATGTGCACGCACGCGCGCTGTGGGCTCAGGTCCAGCCCCACGCCGACGCGGTGTGACCCGTGCGGTGTTTGACGTTGAGTGGTGTGCTGTGGCGTGCCGCAGGAGGCAAGCAACGGCGCCGGCTCGCCACACTTTGTCCACACGTTCTCGTACGGGCGTGCGCTGCAGAGCACAGCGCTGTCGCTGTGGGCGGAGGGGAGGGCGGAGGAAAGCGGCGACGCACTGACAAAGGCAGGTTTGGGCCGGGCCGTTTGGGCAATCACAGGCCGCGGCGTAGAACGCAATCACAGGCCGGGGGACGCAACGTAACGCGCGACGTAACGCAATCACAGGCCGGGGCACAGGCCGGGCCGTTTGGGCAATCACAGGCCGCGGCGTAGAACGCAATCACAGGCCGGGGGACGCAACGTAACGCGCGACGTAACGCAATCACAGGCCGGGGCACAGGCCGGGCCGTTTGGGCAATCACAGGCCGCGGCGTAGAACGCAATCACAGGCCGGGGGACGCAACGAAACGCGCGACGTAACGCAATCACAGGCCGGGGCCCAGGCCGGGCCGTTTGGGCAATCACAGGCCGCGGCGTAGAACGCAATCACAGGCCGGGGGACGCAACGAAACGCGCGACGTAACGCAATCACAGGCCGGGGCCCAGGCCGGGCCGTTTGGGCAATCACAGGCCGCGGCGTAGAACGCAATCACAGGCCGGGGGACGCAACGTAACGCGCGACGTAACGCAATCACAGGCCGGGGCCCAGGCCGGGCCGTTGAGGCAATCACAGGCCGTACCACAATCACAGGCCGTTTGGGTACATGGGGCCCGTGTGAGACTGGGTACCCCCGCGCATGCCCCTGGAGGAGACCCGACTGCAGAACTCAGCACGGAGCCCCCACCCTGCCCCATGCCTGCCCAGATCCTCTCCCCGAACACACCCGTTTTTCCCCTCTCCCTCTCCCCCTCCGGCTTTGCTTGGCGGCTGCCCTCCCCCCCGCCCCCCCTCCCAACCCCACCCCAACGCAGTGGTCCAAGGCCAACAGCTGCGCCACACGTGGCCTGCCCGCCGACTGCGACCTGCCCCGGGTGCCGCGCCACCTGCTGCCACCCCCAGCGCTGCCCCTCTCCCTCTCCCCCCCCCTTCAACACAGTGGTCCAAGGCCAAAGGCTGCGCCACGCGCGGCTTGCCCCCCCTTCCCCCCCCCCGCCCCTCCCTGCCCCCGGGTGCCGCACCACCTGCTGCCG
This sequence comes from Chlamydomonas sp. UWO 241, assembly GCA_016618255.1. Classification (NCBI taxonomy): domain Eukaryota; kingdom Viridiplantae; phylum Chlorophyta; class Chlorophyceae; order Chlamydomonadales; family Chlamydomonadaceae; genus Chlamydomonas; species Chlamydomonas priscui. The sequence goes on along the minus strand of VFSX01000297.1, from coordinate 176,676 downwards.
GCGTCGACGCTGCCCCCTCCTCCCCCCCCCTTGTAACGCAGTGGTCCAAGGCCAACAGCTGCGCCACGCGCGGCCTGCCGCCCGACTGCGACCTGCCCCGTGTGCCGCGCCACCTGCTGCCGGCGTCGCTCGTCGACTCGTGGTGGTTTGAGCCCACGGGGCTCACGGTCCTCTCGGCCACGTTTGTGCTCGTGTTCATGTACGTATGCAGCAGCAGCAGCAGCAGGGTCACACCACACACACACACACACACACACACATACACATACATACACACCAACACCACGTTTATGCTCGTGTTCATGTGCGTATGGAGCAGCAGCAGTAGCAGGGTCACACCACACACAAACCAGCACCACCAGCACCACCACACGTTGCATTCAACCCCAGCAGGCTCACCACGCCCCCCCCCCCTGCCACGCACACACATCAGCACCACCACACGCTGCACCCACCCCGCCGTCCGCCCCCAACTAAAACCCACAACTCCCGCACAAGTGGTTCCGCTGAGGATCTTGGGAAAGGGATGGCCCACCCCGCGCCTCAACCTCACTTCCTCAATCTCACCGGCCACAGGCGGCTTTTGTTTTGTGGAAAAGTGTGAAATTCCCGATTGCCACGCTTTTCGGGCAGAACTTCGCAAGTTCGCGCAATCTCACCCGCAGCGCCGGCCCAATTATAATCGGCCAATCTCACCCCGCGAATGCACTCTGCGGGGTTGCGGGATGGCTTACGGAAACACTGGCACGCAGGTACGTGTTCACCGCCCTGGGCGTCGTGATGACGATCTACAACTGCGGCGTCAACACCCTCCCGGTCATCTGCATCATCGGTGCGCGCCTGCTCGCTCTGCTCCCCGTCGCTTGGCCAACACATCTCCAGAATATTGTCCCCATTGAGCAGCCGCATACGTGTCGTGGTCACGGCGCGCGCGCCGCACCCCCCCCCCCTTGTTCCTCGGGCATCGCGACGCGACTAGGGGAATGTAGCCGCATCGCTGATGCGCCTGCTCGCCGATGCACATGCTCAGCCTTGCGCAGGGGTGTATGGAGAGACGCATGCTTGCCACCACCACCCCACCCCCCCATGCCTCACCCACACTCACCCGCACCCGCACTCACGCGCGCGCCCTGACCAACTCTAATCTACTTCGAAGTCTCTGCACTTTGCCCCACCATCGCAGGCTACATCGCCTTCTGCGTGCCCTACCTCATGGGGCTGATCCCGAGCGAAGAGCCGTACTTCACATCTGTGCACGGCAAGGGGCCGCCCGAGTGGGCAACTAGCGAGCTGTGAACGGATACGGACGCTGGTGCAGCTAGTAGCGCGGGACAGGGGCTAGCAACAAGGCAAGGGGGCCTTGGCGTTTGTAAGGGGGTAGATGTGAGCGGAACGTCATCAGAGAGAGGGCTGTCGATAGAGGCAACGACCTGGCGTCTCCCATACGACGTAGGGACCACCAGGGACACTTCCGGCAGAGCGCACCCTAGTGATCAATCAGCCTCTGAGCGCTTCCTAACTATCACTGCTTGCAGCCACGCGTGTAGGTCGGGGGGACTGTGGGCGGGTGGTCCGTCCGCCCTCGAGGTGCCACAGCAGACGCCTCTGTTGCACGAGCCTTCAAGTCTTGAGGGGCTCCCATGCATGCTCCCACAGCAGCGCACTAGCACTCTCTCGGGAGCGCTCATCATCTACTGCACGCCACTAAGTGAGTGCGCCTCACAGCCTGGCTGCAAGGTGCGCAAGTTGCTCGCGTCCAAAGGGAGGCCCCACAAGGGAAGCCCTAGGGCCCGCGGAGGGGCGCGTAGTCACTGTTGAGGGAGCGAGTGCCCCGGGGGGCATCAGTCTTGAAGCCCAGAGGGACCCAGCGCGGCACAGCGACAGGCTTGCTCACGGCCGGCGCCCCCAGCTCGCCAGACGCGCCGTCCGCGTCGACGACCATGGCTTCAGAGGCGGCGGCGGCGGCCTGCTCGCCCGCCACTGGGAAATTGAGCCGCCGCGCGCCGCGGCGGCCATGCCCGCGCAGCTTGAGCGCATCGTACACGCGCTCCTCCGCGTCTGGGGAGACGTACGTCGCGGCGTTTTGATTGTGGCGCAGGTGGCCGAGCTGCTCATCCATCCTGCCTGCCTGCGTGCCGCGGACCTGCTGCACCTGCTGCACCTGCTGCGCCTGCTGCTCCCCGTCCCGGCTGCTGCACGGGTCCGCCTCACCCATGTTGTCGCCGGAAGCAGAGGCCGGCAGCTGAGGCACGGCCTGGGCCACATGCTGCGCCCCGTCCCCGTCCCGGCTGGGCATGGACATGGGCCCGCCTTGCCCATGTCGATGTCGCCAGAGGCAGCGGCCCCGGGCAGCAGCTGGGGCGGAGGCACGGCCCGGGCCTTCGCTGCGGCCTCGACCGCCGCGCACGCGCCGCTCCCCTCTGCCCCCGCTGCGCCGCAGCCCCCCTCTGCCTCCGCTGCTCCGCCTCCCACGCCGTCACCGGCTGCCGTGCCTGGTGGCACGGGAGAGCCCGTCCCGCTCTGCCCCCTTGCGCTGCCACCACCGCCGCCTCCTGCTGCAGGAGCGATTGCAGGCGAGGCCGAGACGCAGCAGGCCTGCCGCGTCAGCGCGGCGACCTGCTGCTTAAGCGAGGCGTGCTCCTGCTCGAGCGAGGCATGCTCCTGCTTCAGCGAGGCGTTCTCCTGCTTGAGAGAGGCGTTTTCCTGCTTGAGAGAAGATGCAAGTGCAGTCTAAGATGCGGGTTTACAACACTTTCGTGCTGCCCCACTTTCTGTACGGCTGCGAAACATGGGCCCCTACTAAAACACAACTGACTCGATTGGAGGTTGCCCACTCTAACTGCCTTCGTCGCATTCTGGGTGTGCGCCTGGTCGACCGGCACAGATTAACTTATATTCGGCAGGCGTGCGACACTGAGCCAATTGAAAGCCTTGTGGCAAAGCAATCAATGCAGTGGCTAGGCCATGTGATGCGCATGCCGGCTTCTCGTCTTCCTCGTACGACTTTTGACTGCACAATGGATGTGGCTCGGCAGCAAGGCCGGCCTCCAGCCTCCTCCCGACACTATTTTCTTAAGCTACTGATTCAGCAGCTAGGCGAAACTAGTGGCACTCGTTCTGATTGGAAGACTTTTTCGGACACGGCGTTTGAGCGTGCTCAGGATAGGGTCGGGTGGAGAGCCGTGGTGTACGGTCCGGCTGCCCCTCAGGCGCCGGCCCCTCCACCACGGCGGTCAAGTAGATTGGCAAGCGCCACTTGACCCCCTATCCCCTAGAAGCAGTTAGGACCTATTTTGGAGGCGTCGCACAATAGCTCTCCTTTTTGCTCTGGGACTACACGTTGGCAGGCAGCCGGCTGGTGGCTACCGCCCCTCACAAGTAATTGTTAGGGCCAGAACTGGACTTGGGTCTAGGCGGTGGTACTAGGACTAGAGGTAGTCTTTGCTGGAAAGCCGATGTAACTGTAACTGTATGTGCGCCCCGGAGGACCCCGGGGCGTGAGTTAGGGCCTAGACTACACGTCTAGGGGGGCTCTACTAGTAGAGCCCGCAAGGCAACGCAGCGTGCCAGCCTACCAATCCTCCCCTCCCGCCTCAAGCCCCTCCCCCCCCCCCTGCGCACTCGTACGACTCACCCCGCGGCACCGCGAGAACGTGCACGATGACGACCGCCGAGTTCGCCTTGCTCATCTTCTCGGGCTTGCGGCTGGCCATCAACGCGCCGCCGCCGCCGCCTCCTCCACCAGCTGCAGCGGCGCCGCGGCTGGGGCTGCGCCCGCTGCTGCTGCCGCCGGCGCCGCTGCCGGTTGTTGAGAGGAGCCTGTTGTTGATGACGCATATGAGGTTTCCATAGAGGTCGTTCGGGAACGCGGTCACGACGATCTGCGCGGTGGGTGGAGTGAGGGCAGCGGGGCTGGTGAGCAAGTGGGGAGTGAATGGTGGATCTCCTCGTGGTGGTGGTGGTGAAGGTGGTGGTGAAGGTGGTTGGGAACGCGGTCATGAGGATCTGTGCGGTGGGTCGAGTGAGGGCAGCGGGGCTGGTGAGCGAGGGGTGAGTGGTGCTCCTTGGTGGATGTGCTTGTGGTGGTGGTGGTGGTGGTGGTTGGTAACGCGGCCACGACGATCTGCGCGGTGGGCGGAGAGAGGGCAGTGGGACTGGTGAGCAAGTGGGGAGTGAATGGTGGATCTTCTCGTGGTTGTGGTAGGGTCGATCCGTTGTCACGGTGACTGTAATCCAAACGAACACTTCTGAAAGGCTGAGAGGGAAATGCGGTGGGTGGAGTGAGGGCAGCGGGTCGAGTGAGCGAGCGGTGAGTGAGTGGTGGTGCTGGTGGATCTCCTCGGGGTGGTGGTGGTGGTGGTGGTGGTGGTTGGGAACGCGGTCACGACGATCTGTGCGGTGGGTGGAGTGAGGGCAGCGGGGCTGGTGAGCGAGCGGTGAGTGAATGGTAGATGTCCTCATGATGGTGGTGGTGGTGGTGGTGGTGGTGGTGGTTGGGAATGCGGTCACGACGATCTTTGCGGCGGGTCGAGTGAGGGCAGTGGGACTCGTGAGCAAGCGGTGAGTGAATGGTGGATGTCCTCGTGGTGGTGGTGGTTGGGAACGCGGTCACGGTCACGACAATCTGCGCGGTGGGTGGAGTGAGCAGGTCTCTGGTGGCAGCTAGCCTTGTTAGGCAGCTCCCTCAATCCCACGCCACGAGGGTGCGTACTGCAAGCTGAAAGCTGTAAACTGGTTGGAGTGACCTCAGGTAGTGGGGCTCGTGAGCAAGTGGTGCGTGAATGGTGGTGCAGGTGGATTTCCTCAAAGCAGCGGGAACGCGGTCACGACGATGATCTGCGCGGTGGGTGGAGCGAGCAAGTCTGTGATGGTAGCCAGCGTCGTTAGGCAGCTCCCTCAATCCCACACTCCGAGGCAAGTCTCTGATGGTGGCTAGCGTCGTGAGGCAGCTCCTCCAAATCCCACGCCCCGAGGGTGCTCACTGTAAACTGTCAACTGTCAACTGCTGACTGTTAACTGGTTTTACAGGTTTTACGCGTACGCGCCCGGAGGACCCCGGGGCGTGAGTTAAGGCCTAGACTACACGTCTAGGGGAGCTCTACTAAGAGAGCCCGCAAGGCCACGCAGCGCGCCAGCCTACCAGGGGACTGTTAACTGTTGACTACAAACTGGGTGAAGTGGGGGCAGTGGTGAGTGAGTGTGGTGCGGTGCTGGTGGATCTCGTGGTGGTGGTGGGTCTGGTCCGTTGTCACGGCAACTGTGATCCAAACAAACACCCGACCCTGCAACACCACCCCCGACGCCCCCCGACGCGCGCCAGCCTCCCCACGTTGTCAAACCACAGCAGAACACCCCCCCCCACACACGTCCCCTTGCCCCTCCCGTGCTCCAGCCACCCCCTCAAATTCCATGTAAACCCGCCTTGTAAACAAATGTAACGCCTATACAACAGCGCAGGCAGTACATCGATCGCCCCATGGAATTGATCAGCCCATGGGGGGATGATACGCCGCGATTTGAGGTTGAATGAAGGCGGAAGTTGGAGTTGGTTTGCCCGAGTGGCAACCCCACCCGCCATGTGATGTGCCCCTCTTCGCTCTGGTTGGTCGCTCGCTGTAGACCGACACACGAGTGCATTTTGACCTCTGGAACATTGCCTGTACTTAATAACGGGAGTGCCGTGCAACAAAATGGAATGGAATCGACATTGATCGCCACACCTGGTGGCTGTGCACAACGACCACGTGGTCGCACGCAGAGTTGGTAAAATAAATCAAACTACAAATCAATTTACTTGTTTAATATAATTAGACCAAATGCCACACCTGGTGGTCGTGGTCGCACGCAGAGGGGCACTTGACGGGGTCGTTGAAACGGTACTTGACAGCGGGCACGCCACCCCATAGGTCGTCCTCCTGAGGTGCGTGTGTGGGGGGGAGGGTGCGCGTGTGTGTGTGTGTCACCGCGGGCACGCCGCTGCATAGGTCGTCCTCCTGAGGTGTGTGTGTGTGTGTGTGTGTGTGTGCCTGCCTGCCTGCCTGCCTGCCTGCCTGCCTCCCTGCCTGCCTGGCCGCCCGGCCGCCCGCCCGCCCGTCCGTCCGTCCGTCCGTCCGTCCGTTCGTCCGTTCGTCCGTCCGTCCGTCCGTCCGTCCGTCCGTCCGTCCGTCCGTCCGTCCGTCCGTCCGTCTGTCTGTCTGTCTGTCTGTGCGTGTGCGCGCGCGTGCGTGCATGCGTGCGTGTGTGTGCGTGAGTGTGCGTGTGTGTGTGCGTGTGTGTGTGTGTGTGTGTGTGCTTGTCACCGCGGGCATACCGCCCCACACGTCATCTTATGTGCGTGCGCAACATAACTCTACGGTGGGTAGCCTAGGCTTGGACCTTGCTCCGCGGGTTGAAGTCGCTGACAGCGATGTCGACGGCGTATCGATCGACGTCAAATTCCCATAAGCTAGCGCGGACTTCCGGGTCGCGCTGAAGCTGCGCGTGCAGCGGGCTGTCCGGCACGTTCGGGACGTACCTTTGGGCGGTGGGTGCGGGAAAATGCAGAGGTCAGTTCATCACAGGGAGATCAGAGGGAGCAGGTCGCGCGCGCGTGTGCTGGAAGGGCGGCCTCACATGCATGCTCGGGATGTACATTTGGGCGGTGGGTGCGGGCAAGTGCAGAGGTCAGTTCATGAGAGGGAGATCAGAGGGAGCAGGTTGCGCGAGCGTGTGCTGGAAGGGCGGCCTCACATGCACGTTTGGGATGTGCCTTTGGGGTGGTGGGTGCGGGCAAAGGCAGAGGTCAGTTCATCAGAGGGAGATCAGAGGGAACAGGTCGTGCGCGAGCTGGAAGGGCGTTTTCACATGCACGCTGGGGATGCACCTTTGGGCGGTGGTTGCGGGCAACGGTTGGCAACGGCGGGTGAGGGCAACAGCAGCAGATTGTGTGTGGGTGCAGCAAAGCGGGTGGCCCAAGGGTAGCAGCTAGGCTAGGGTGATGAGTTTTACAGTCTGTGTAACACCAGTAGTGATGCATTAGACCTGCGTCGGCGCTAGCGCCCGACACCTGAACTCACTTTCAGGCTGAAACTGGCTGGCTACCTGGTAGGGGTGAGTTAACCCCCACGGCTAGCAGCTAGGCCTAGGGTAGCAGCACATGCAGCTGGGCTAGGCTAGCACCACATGCAGCCCCCGCAGGCATGGGTTCCCCTACGGTTCCGGAGCTTCAGTCAGAAGTGGGGGACAAGGCACATAGCCAGGCAGCAAGGATGACCTGGAATATAGCCAAGTGGGGCAATTTGCCCCGCAAGACAATTTGCCCGCCGTCCTCCTAGGGCAGCAGCACATGCAGCACATGTAGCCCGCCTCCCGAGGCGGCTCCCTCAATCCCACACCCCGAGGGTGACGCAACACCTCGTACTGTGAACTACAAACCCTACCACATTCCCAACGCCTGAGGCGCCGCCTCAGGCGGCGCCTTCACTTGCGCGGGTCAGGCGGCGCCTCGGGCGTGCTGAGACCGCCTGAGACGCCACCCCGACCGCCTTGGGCGCGCATCACTGCCTGATGCGCACCCCTGGCCACCTCGGGCGTTATGACCGCCTCCAATTGCGAGCCTCGGGAATTGGGATTGTGGTAGTGGCAAACGTGGAATCTATGGCATGCAGTTGGAGTTTGTGTGCGTTCACAACACACTCACGAGTCAAGCGGCGCTGCTAGCAGAGCCTTGTAGCGGTAGTCAAACTGGGCCAGTCCCTGCGTGGGCGTGTTGGGGGCGGGTGGGGGGGAGGGGCAGTGTGTGTTTGTGTGTGGTGTGTGTGTGTGTCAGTGATTTTGGGGGCAGTGATTTTGTTTCCAGAAGTTCAGTTACTTTTCTGGAGCCATTTGACTGAACATCCGGCTCGATAGCTCCCAAATCCGGCTCCAAACGCCCCAAAAAAACACGGGGGGGGGGGCAGGTACGGTTAGGGCGGGGGTCTGTTGGTAGGCGAGGGCGTGCTCGGTGCTCGGTACGCTCCTGCTGTGTGTGGAGCCGCCAACGGTTTGTGGCTGGCGCGTCAGAGCACCAGAGCACCAGAGCATCAGAGGAGCATCAGATCATCAGAGCACGACAGCATCAGAGGAGCATCAAAGCATCAGAGCACCAGAGCATCAGAGCACCAGAGCATCAGAGCATCAGAGCATCAGAGCACCAGAGCATCAGAGCACCAGAGCACCAGAGCATCAGAGCATCAGAGCACCAGAGCACCAGAGCATCAGAGCACCAGAGCACCAGAGCATCAAAGCATCAGAGCACCAGAGGAGCATCAAAGCATCAGAGCACCAGAGCATCAGAGCACCAGAGCACCAGAGCACCAGAGCATCAGATCACCAGAGCACCAGAGCATCAGTGGAGCATCAGAATACCAGAGCACCAGAGGTCTGGTGAGATGTCACCTGGTACGTTCCAGGAGCTGGCTGCCAAGCACGGGCAAGCGGTTCCTGACCACCACCCGCCACTCCAGGGCAGCCTTTGGATTTACTGTAACAAAATAACTCTCTCCCTCCCTCTCTCTCCTTCTCTCTCTCTGTGTGTGCGTATGTGTGTGTTCACCCCAACCACCTGGTATGCGCCCAGCAGGCTGCCGCGCACGTGCGTGCGTGTGTGTGTGTGTGTGTGTGTGTGCATGCGTGCGTGTTCACCCCACACACCTGGTATGCGCCCAGCAGGCTGCCGCGCACGGCGAGCTCGCCTGCCGCGTGGCCGTGCGGTGCCAGCCTGCGGTGTGGGTGTGGATGGACATGTGGGTGTGGGTATGCAGGTGTGGGTATGGGTGTGGAGGAGTGTGGAGGTGTGGGGTAACACAGGACAGCGGGTGTTGGGTGGAGCACGGTGACCGTGCGGTGCCAGCCTGGGGTGTGGGTGTGGATGGGTATGTAGGTGTGGGGTGTGGGTGTAGATGAGATTGCACGTGTGTGGAGGTGTGAGGTAACACAGCACAGCACGGCAGGGGTAGCACAGCACAGCAGGTGTGGGTGGGTGCGGGTGTGGGGAGGTGCCAGCCTGGGGTGGGGGTGCGGATGGGTTTGTGGGTGTGAGTGTGGGTGTGGAGGAGTTTGCACACGTATGGAGTAACACAGCACAGCGGGTGTGGGGCAGACCACGGTGGCTGTGTGGTGCCAGCCTGGGGTGGGGGTGTGGGTGGGTATGTGGACGTGGGTGTGTCAGTGTGGGGTAGCACAGCACAGCAGGAGTGGTGGGTGTGGGTGTGGGGAGGTGCCAGCCTGGGGTGTGGGTGTGGGTGTGGGTGGGTGTGGGTGTGGAGGTGTGTGGAGGTGTGGGGTCATACAGCAGGTGTGGGTAGGTGCGGGTGTGGGGAGGTGTGGGGAAAGAGCACAGCAGAGGGGGGGGGGGAAACGTGGGTGGATGGAGGTTTGGGTAGAGCAAGACGGCAAAAGCACGTCCAAGCGGGTCGGACACAATGTTGCACATTGGCCACACCACAAAGGACTGCCAACACATGCTGTTAACACATGCTGCAAACACAGCACCACACGTCCTCATTTGCACGCCCTGCTTGCCATGTCCATATAAATCCAATCCAAGGGACTCCGCACGCTCACACAACACAACACTGCGTGCGCCCACATTCGCACGCCCTGCTCGCCGTGCAGCAGCGTCCGTGGGTCGTCGGGTCCCACAACTTAGATTTGCAGGCCCGGGCGGCAGGGCAGCTTGGGGGGCAGGTTGAGCACGATCTGGGTGTGGGGTTTGGAGCGTGTGAGGGTGTGTGAGGGTGTGAGGAGTGTGGGGAGTGGGGATGGCGTTTTTGTATGTGTCGGGTGGCAGGGCAGCTTGGGGGGCAGGTTGAGGCACGATCTGGGTGTGGGGTGTAGAAGTGCGGGAGTGTGTCCGTGGGTCGTCGGGTCCGTCCGACGAGGTAGATTTGCAGGCCCGGGTGGCATGGCAGCTTGGGGGGCAGGTTGAGCATGATCTGGATGTGGGGTCTGGAGCGTGTGTGTGTGTGTGAGGGTGTGGGGAGTGTGGGGAGTTGAGATGGTGTTTTTGTGTGCGTGTCTGGGGGCAGGGAAGCTTGGGGGGCAGGTTGAGCACGATCTGGGTGTGAAGTGTGGAATGTGTGGGGAGCGTGTCCGTGGTTCGTCGGGTCCGTCCGACGAGGTGGATGTGCAGGCGCAGGTGGCAGGGAAGCTTGGGGGGCAGGCTGAGCACGATCTGGGTGTGGGGTGTGGAGAGTGTGAGGGTGTGGGGAGTGTGGGGAGTGTGTGTGTGTGCTGGGTGGACGAGCTAGATGTGCCGGGTGGACGTGGTAGATGTGTAGGCGCGGGTGGCAGGGAAGCTTGGGGGGCAGGTTGAGCACGATCTGACAAATCCCTGTCACTCGCGCGTGACCTCCAATCCCTCCGCGTCGAGTCCGCCCTCCACGCCCGACACACTCCCCTCTCTGATGCTCTCCGCGGGAAGACCAAGCGTCTACAGACAGAGCTGAAGTCCTCCCTGAGAGCGGACACCGACACGCACTGGAACACCAATGCCGCTGTCATCCAACATGACTTCGACAACCACAAACCCCACACCGCCCACCGTGCCCTCCAACGCCTCGTCAACCGCCCCTCCTCCGCCACCGCCCCAGCCATCCGCGGCGACGACGACCGCCTCTGCTTTGGCACGCAGGCCGTGGCCAACGCGTTTGGCAAACACTTTGAAACCCTCCACACCCTCCCTTCCACCGTCGACCCCGCCCGCCTGGCTTCCCACCTGGCCCACACACCCACTGCCCCCCCTGCCCCTCCTGCCATCACGCCTCCCTCCCTCCCTGTACCCGCCCCCGCCCCAGCCCCCGCCGCCCCATCCCCTTCCCCCACACTCTCCCCCCGTCCCCCCCACGCCCACGCCGCCCCATCCCTTCCCCCACACCTTCCGAGCCCTCACGAGACGAGATTGAGGCCGCCATCAAGGCACTCAAAAACACCTCCCCGGGCTCCGACGCCATCACCGCTCCCCTCATCAAGAGCGGCGGCCCCGCCGTCGCCTCCGCCCTCCACGACATCATCCGCTCATGCTGGGACACCAACACCACTCCTACCTCGTGGAGACAAGCGGAGATCTGCCCCCTCTACAAGGGCGCATCCTCAGGCCCGACCACTCTCTGCAAGTCCTACCGTGGCATCTCCCTCCTGCCCGTCCCGGGCAAAGTCCACACCCACATCCTCCTCGGCCGCCTCGGACGGCACCTGGAGCCATCCCTTCACACCTCCCAGTTCGGCTTCCGGCCCGGCCGAGGCACTACTGGCGCCATCTTTGCCCTACGCCGCCTCCAAGAGGAGTCCCACCGCGCTCACGCCCCCTTCACGTGGCCTACGTTGACCTCTCGAAGGCGTTCGACCGTGTCAACCACCCCGCGCTCTGGGAAACCCTCCGCCACCGCGGAGTACCCCCTGACCTCCTCGACCACATCAAGAGCCTCTACTCTGATGCCACGGCCCGTGCCCGCGTCGGCGACGCACTCTCTGCCCCCTTCCTCTGGAAACCGGTGTCAAGCAAGGCTGCCCCATCTCCCCCCTACTCTTCAACGTCTACATCGACACCGTTATCAGATCCCTGATTGCCCAGATCCCCAACGCTGGCATCCAAATCGGCTACGTTGTCGACGGCGTCCTCCACACCCCCGAGTCCCGCAAAGACTACGACACCACCGTCCTCCCCCTCCTACTCTATGCCGACGACATCGCCCTGCTCTCCCTCTCCGAGGACGCCCTCCGCACCGTGCTCTCCGAGGACGCCCTCCGCACCGTGCTCACCCTCCTCGACGGCACCTGCTCTGACCTCGCGCTTGAGATCAACTACAGCAAAACCGTTGCACAATCCCTCGGCCACCCGTCTGCCCACACCGCCCCCACCACCACCCCATCGCCATCCCCTCCAACTCCTCCCCTACCCCCCACCTGGTCCACCACACCTCCAGCTTCAAATACCTCGGCAGCATCATGGCCTCACCCCCCACCTACCCCCCTTTCGACGACCCTGACCCCCACCGCCCACCAACATCCTCGACGAAGAAATATCACGCCGGATCAGCTCCGCATGGTACGCCTTCACCCGCCTCACCCCACGGTTTTGGAAATCAGATGAGATCACCCTCACCACCAAGATCAACCTGTACAATGCCTTTGTTGTATCCGCCCTCTTGTACGGCTGCCAAACCTGGACGCTAAACAAAACTCACATCCACCGCCTCGAGGTAACCCACAACCGCCTTTCTCCGCCGCCTGAAAGCCCCCTCCCGCCACACCTTGGAGCAAATCTCCACTGCCAACCTACATGCCGCGCACCCTCCCACCACTCCTATCATCGTCACGATCAACAAACACCGAGTGTTGTTCATTGGATCCTTCGTCCGCCACCTCCCCACCTCCACTCCTCCGCCCCCCACCCCTGCCAACCCCCCTCCCTCTCCCCCGTTGCCTCCCACGCCTCCTCCGATCCCTCCCACGCCCCCTCCGATCCCTCCCAACCCCGCTCCCTCTCCCTCCTTGCCTCCCACGCCCCCTCCGATCCCTCCCACGCCTCCTCCGATCCCTCCCAACCCCCCTCCCTCTCCTCCCTTGCCCCCCACGCCTCATCCGATCCCTCCCAACCACGCCCTCTCTCCCCCCTTGCCCCCCGCGCCTCCTCCGATTCCTCCCACGCCTCCCCCGATCCCTCCCAACCCCCCTCCCTCTCCCCCCTTGCCCTCCACGCCTCCTCTGACCCCCCCCATGCCTCCTCCGATTCCTCCCAACCCCCATCCTTCTCCCCCCTTGCCTCCTCCAACCCCCCCTCCCCTTCCCCGCCCGCCGAACCCATGTTCCCAGCCACCGCCGCCCTCTTCATGCACCGACGACCAGACGTGATACCCTACCAAGGTGGGGTCATCACCTCCTACCGTGAGAATGTCCAAGACATTTTCGACTCCTACGTGTTCAAGACTGCCGTCACAACGCAGTTTGACAAGGCCAAGAAGGAGTACGCCGAGTCCCCACCGGAGTCCCAGCTGAAGAACGTCCCCGAGCTTGCTGTGATACTAGCGCGCAGGCGGCCTCCCGGGTGGCTCACCCTCGCGAGGTTCCCACGCCTGTGGAATGGTATTTGCAGAGAGATGGCAGCCAATGCGGGAGCAGCCAGCCAACAAAGTAGATAATGATGATGATGGTGGTCACAGTCAGCAAGCCTTTAGTCAGCAAGCCTTTAGTTAGATGCCAGTGCCTCAGAGGCAACCCCCCGACCCCCCCAAACCAAGGATACTATCCACTCGATTCAGGCGCTGGTCGGTCACCCGCTATTCGAAAGACATCCCAGTGCACGGGTCAGACCTCGTAACAATTGCCGGGGTGTACTGCTGTTAGTAGTACAGGCATTGCCGGTGCATGCGGACGGCCTCATGTAACGCTTGGTTGGTTGGTTGGTTGTGTGTTCAGAGGGAGGGGGGGGAGGGGGTCGTCGGCTCCCACGACGTAGATATGCAGGCCCGGGTGGCAGGGCAGCATGGGGGGCAGGTTGATCACAATCTGGGTGTGGGGTGTGGAAAGTGTGGGGAGTGCGTCCGTGGGTCGTCGGTTCTGTCCGACGAGGTGGATGTGCAGGTGCGGGTGGCAGGGAAGCTTGGGGGGCAGGTAAAGCACGATCTGGGTGTGGGTGTGGAAAGTGTGTGTGTGTGTGTGCGAGGAGTGTGTGTGTGTGTGCTGGGTGGACGAGCTAGATGTGCCGGGTGGACGACGTTGATGTGCAGGCCCTTAAGCAGCTGTTGTGGTTATAAAACCCCAGACCCCGCCCCTGCCCCGTCCCCACCTCTTTGAGCGTCAGCTCGTGCCCTAGGCAGCACTACACCCATGCCACGACCAAGCTCTCCCCGTCCCTCGAGCAGCTGTTACAGTCATAAAAAGCCCCCGCCCCCCGTCCCAGCCCCGTCTTCACCTCTTTGAGCGTCGGCTTGTGCCCCAGGCAGCGGTACACCCATGCCACGACCAGCTCCTCCCATTCCTCTACCAACGGTTTCCGTTCTGAAACCCCGCCCCCGTCCTTGCCCCGTCTCCACCTCGTTGAGCGTTGGCTCGTGCCCCAGGCAACGCTTGACCCGCGCAACAACCAGCTCCTCTCCTCCCTCTAGCAGCTGTTGTAGTTATAAAAAAACAGACTCCGCCCCCGCCCCGTCTCCACCTCTTTGAGCGTCGGCTCGTGCCCCAGGTGACGCTTCACCCGCGCAACGACCAATTCCTCCCCTTCCTCTAGCAGCTGTTGTAGTCGGAAAAAAATGCCCCTGCCCCGTCTCCACCTCTTTGAGACTCGGCTTGCGCCCCAGGCGGCGGTACGCCCACGCCATGACCAGCTCCTCCCGTCCTTTTAGCAGCTGTTGTAGTTGAAAAAACGCCCCTGCCCCGTCTCCACCTCTTTGAGCGTTGGCTCGTGCCCCAGGCGGCGGTACACCCACGCAACGACCAGCCCCCCCCCCTCCTCTAGTGGTTTAGGCTCTAATAAGACCCCAGACAAAACCCCATCCCCACCTCTTTGAGCGTCGGCTCGTGCCCCAGGCGGCGCTTCACCCACGCAACGACCAGAACCCCCCCCCTCCTCTAGCAATGATTTTGGGTTCTAATAAAACCCCAGACAAAACTCGTCTCCACCTCTTTGAGCGTCGGCTCGTGCCCCAGGCGGCGCTTCACCCGTGCCACGACCAGCTCCTCCCCTCCCTTTAGCAGCTGTTGTACTAACAAAAAAACAGACCCCCCCCCCAGGCCCTGCTCCGTCTCCACCTCTTTGAGCGTTGGCTCGTGTCCCAGGCGGCGGTACACCCATGCCACGACCAACTCCTCGAGCTCCTCAAGCAGCGGGATTGGCTGCGGGGCGGGCTCGCCCTGCGTGTGTGTGTGTGTGTGATAATGATAATGGATTTTACAGTCGTGTGTGTTGCACGTACAGGCAGCGTATTTGACCTTGCTCGGCAAAAAGCGCCCGGGCACTACAAACGGGTGGCTGGCTACTGGTGGTGGGGGGTCAGTGGGTAGGGGCTGGACCTAGACAGGGCACTCGGCCCCCAGATATGAATTCCTTCTCGTGGGGGCACGGACAGGTCCACAGGCCCGCGAGAATGCCCTGACGAGATGAGGTTAAAAATGAGGTCAAACCAGCAGCGTGATTCCACAGTCACCTTAGCGCTTAGATGACTGTGGACTACACAGTGTTGAGGCACACTGCTGATTGATCAAACTCATCTCAACATGCCCCCCTCGCCCCCCTCTCTCCCCACCTGGCAGCTTATAATGAACACAAACCGGACGTTCCCCCACAGGGAGGAGTCAGACCTGGGGGCCGAGTGCCCTGTCTAGGTCCAGCCCCGACCCACTAGTCCCCCACCACTAGTAGCCAGCCACTCGTCCAGTGATTCCTCTGTGAGCCGTATACCGCTCCGGGCCGGATTTCCAATTTCTCAGAAAACCACACCACACTTTGTGGGAGAGGGCGTGGAGGGATGCGTTGGGAAGGTAACGCCAAGAGCAGCACAACGGCACGCGTTGCGTGAACGCCCGCTGTGTATTGCGCCTGGTATGAGCGGTCAAAGTTGCTGGAGCCTGGAAATAAATAACCACTTAAATCCTTCCCAGGGGACACTGCACTCGTCTGTAGTGCTCGAGCAATATACGCCGAGCAAGGTCGAATACGCCTGTTAGATTCGTCAAACACGACTGTATAATCCATCATCATCAAGCACACGCCTCCTAGGGGTGTCTCTCACTGTAACGTCCACCACCATCATGCACATGCCTCCTACAGGTGGCCCTCACTGCAACGTCCATCACCATCATGCACACGCCTCCTAGAGGTGTCCCCGACTGCAGCGGCCGTCATCATCAAGCGTACACCTTTGCCTGGTACTGCCGCCCGTCGCCGCACGGCTTGGTGCTGATGTCGTAAGGAATGCACAGCAGGTGGCGCACGGGGGTGGCGCCGAGCGCACTCCACAGGGTGTCTGACGGGGTGGGGGTTGGGAGGTTGGGGGGGGGAGGGTAGGGGGAGGGGGTGAGGAGGGGGGCGGGGGGCAAGCGGTAGCGGCGTGCCGACAGGGTACCGTAGTATTTGACGTCCGCAGCAGGTGGCGCACGGGCGTGGAGGCGAGCGTGCTCCACAGCGTGTCTGGGGGGGGGAGGGGGGGAGGCAGTGGTGTGAGGAGAGGGTGAGGGCAGCTGCACGGGCGTGGTGGCGCGTGCGATCTACTGAGTGTCTGCGCAGCAGCAGCAGCAGCAGCGTCAAGAGTCACGCGTCAGAGAAGGGGGGGGCAAATCATAGTTTGGGGGCATCTGCAGCAGGTGGCGCACGCGCGTGGAGGTGAGCACGCTCCACAGGGTGTCTTGGGGAGAGGGGAGGAGGCAGAAGTGTGAGGGGAGGGTGAGGGCAGCTGCACGGGCGTGGTGGCACGGGCAATCTACCGAGTGCCTACGCAGCAGCAGCGCCTAGTGTGAAGGGGGGGACCGGCATCAGAGTGATTGGGCACCAACGGCAGGTGGCGCACGGACGTGGTGGCATGTGTGCACAATTTACAGAGTGTCTGCTCAGTGGCAGAGGTCAACAACAGAGGCCAGCAGCAGGAATAAGCGGGGGTGTCCGAGGACAGGCGGGGCGTAGGATCCACCCTCCTCCCAGCACCCACGCACCCACTTCCCTCCTCCCCGCACGCACGCACCCACTTTGGCACACACACCTGCACACCCGATATCTGTGATCCACTCCAGGAAGAGTGTGCGCATGTCCCTGTTGTGCACATGTGCCAGGAAATGGGTACGGGTGGGTTCCAGGGGCAAAGGGGGTGGGATGGTTGGCAGAGAGGCGTTGATGGCCGTGGCGATGATGATGATGAGCTGCTCAGTGTTTCTGCCAAGTTAACCCGTATGTGCGACTTGAATCAGGATTCGTTGCGTTCGCGTAAGCAGAAGGCCTTGTAGGGTCCCTATGATGGGCGGGATGCCTCAACGGAACCAATGGAGCTTCCGGTGCTGGTGCTTGTACTTGCGCTAACAGAGGTGGTGGTGGTGCTGGTGGTAGTGATGATGCAGCGGCCAAGGCAGAGGCCTGGGCGGCTAAACCCTGAACCCTAAACCCTAAACTCTAAACCCTAAACCCTAAACCCTAAACCCTAAACCCTAAACCTTAAACCCTAAAACCTAAACCCTCTGAGCCAGCGGCCAATGCAGCGGCCGAGGCAGAGGCCTGGGCGGCTGAGCCAGCGGCCAACGCAGCGGCCGAGACGGCGCAGGCGGCCGAGGCGGATGATTGGGGGGCGATTGGGGCGTATTGGGACGATTGGGGCGTAGAGGTGGTTGTCCGGTTGCTGCTGCTGCTGCTGCTGCTGCCTCAGCCCCTGCTGCTGCTGGGCCAGCCCAGACACCTGCTGCGCCTGCTGGAGGTGGTGGAGGTGATGCCACCCCGCGTACGTGTTGAACTGAGGTGCGGCTGATAAACCAGCGGTGGGCTTTCACAGCCATCTAAGCGTTTAGATGGCTGTGAAGGCCCACTGCTGGTTTACCAGCCGCACCTGAACAGCATCGCCTCGTTGCCCATCAGCAGGCTGCCCAGGACCCACAGCGGGCCGTGGTCTGCTCCGTCGCCGTCGCCACCGCCGCAGTCCATGCCAGTGACACCTGCAATTTGGCAGTGGTGGTGGTTTGGTGCCAATCCACGGCTGGCATTGGCACGTTGTGGTGCTAGGCAGGGTGCGAGCGTGGATGCGCGCACAGCTGGCACCTCTCGGTCTTCCTGCGTCACCATGGCGACCTCGGGAATGCTACCCGTACACTTTGAAGCGCTCGCAGTTGTGGCATCAAGAGACAAATGTGGCATCAAGAGACATTGTGGCACCGTCAGTGGCGGACTCCTGCCGTGCCACCCACCCCAGATATTTCCTTTTCAGGATTTTTAATTAAATGTTCCACAGCCGAATTTTCTTTGACCGCGTTGAACGTGACCTTCAGTTGACCGTTTGTCCTCGTACCTAGGTCTTGACCTAGGTCATTTGAAAGCTGTTGACGTGCTCTGTCTGGCGGGCTTGTCAGACTAGCAATCCACTGCATGGGTTGAGCTGTGTGCAATGTCAAAGTACAGCCGGAATACAGCCAAATGGCTGTGTAGAGCCGAGCAGGAAATCACTGCACCCACCCGCACGGTCCTCGGGCTCCCACCGCCCCTCGAGTGCTGCGAGCGCGTTGGCAAAGTGGCCGTCGGGCGCGTCGGTAGGGCACACGGCGTCCCACCACGCTCACACCCGCGGCAGCTTGGCCCAGATCGGCGGCGGGCCCCAGCCGCCACCGCCCTTGGGCCCAACTGCAGCAGCGCCGCCACCGCCCTCGGGCCCATCAGCAGCAGCGCCGGGCGCCCCTGCCCCGTCCGCTGCTGCATCTGCGGCAGGCGACGCGCTGCAGCTGCCGCTGCCGGCGAGCCTCGGCTGCTTGCGCGCCCCGGGCCTGCCAGTGGGCACGGCTGCCGCTGCCGCCGGGCGCCGCACGCGCCCACCGCCGGGCTCAAAGCTAGGGATGTCGCTCAGCAGCGCCTTAACCTCCCTCGAGCTGCGACCGTGTGGGCACTTGCCGTCTGCCAAAGAGCGCGCCCCCTTTGGAGGCCGCAGCGCCTGCGCAGGGAGGAGGAAGGTGGGATTTGGAGTGAGTGTGCAAGGGGAGGGTGCGACCGGAGGGTGCGCGCGCCTGTGGGTACAGCCCCACCTCGCCACCAACGATTGCCGGGGTGTGTGATTTAGTGAGCACAGGCATGAGCCGTAATCCAGGTCGCCTGTGCGGTGGGAACTGCAACGAATGACTCCCTTTCTCCCTCCCTCCCTCCCTCCCTCCCCTCCTCCCCTCCCTCCCCTCCCTCCCCTCCCTCCCCTCCCTCCCCTCCCTCCCTCCCTCCCTTACCTTGCCACCACTAATACCGCTGCCACCAGCAGCACCAGGGCCAACGCTGCCACTTTCGATGCCATCGTTGCTGTTGACAGATGGGCCGAGTTCCACGCCTGTGGGAGGCTGCAGCGCCTGCACAGGGGGGGGGGCAGGGGGGAGTTGGAGTGAGTGGCAAGGGGAAGGTGTGGCCGGAGGGTGTGCGCGCCTGTGGGTACCCCACCTTGCCAGCAACGATTGCCGGGGTGTATGCTTTATGTAGCACGGACATGAGCCGTAATCCAGGTCGCCCGTGCGGTGGGAACTGCAACGAATGTCTCCCTCTCTCACTCTTTCTCTTTCTCCCTCTCTCTCCCTCTTTCACCTTGCCACCACTGCCACGACTGCCACCAGCAGCACATCTAGCGCCGGGGCCAATGCTGCCACTTTCGACGCCACCGTCGCTGTCGGCAGATGGGCCGAGGTCCACGACGTCAAAAAAATCCAAGTAGAAGCACTCCGGATCCGGCGCAGCCTCGGCTGCGGGCGTGGCTGCTGCTACTGCCTGTGGCGCAGATGCAGCAGCAGCAGCCTCGGCAGTTGGCGCTGCCTCGGCAGTTGGCACAGGCACAGGAGCAGCCTCAGCCGTGGTCGCGGACGCTGCCTTGGGCACAGGAGCAGCCTCGGCCATGGGCGAGGGCGCTGCCCCTGAAGGGGCATCCTTGGCCGTGGGTGCAGGTGGGGACGCTGCCTCAGATGTAGAAGCAGCCTCGGCCGTGGGCGCGGGCGTGAGCGTGGGTGTGAGCTCTGCTACTGCTGCAGATGCAGACACAGCCTTGGCAGCGGGTGCAGGTGTGGATGCTGCCTCAGGCATAGGAGCAGCCCCGGGCGTGAGAGCGGGCGCGAGCGTGGGCGCAGACGCAGCAGCAGCAGACGCAGCCGCAGCAGCAGCCTCGGCAGCGGGCGCGGGCGTTGCCCCTGTCGCAGACGCAGACACAGCCTTGGCAGCGGGTGCAGGCGCAGACACAGACTCACACATAGGAGCAGCCTCGGCCGTGGGCGCGGGCGTGGGCGCAGACGCAAACGCAGCAGCAGCCTTGGCCGTGGGTGCGGGCGCGGGTGTGGGTGCGGGCGCAGCAGCAGCAGCAGCAGCAGCCTCGGCCGTGGGCGCAGGCGCGGGTGCGGGCGCAGATGCAGACGCAGCAGCAACCTCGGCAGTGGGCGCGGGCGTTGCCCCTGTTGCAGACGCAGACACAGTCTTGGCAGCGGGTGCAGGCGCAGACGCTGCCTCAGATGTAGGAGCAGCCCCGGCCGTGGGCGCGGGCGCGGGCGCTGCCTTCGACACAGGAGCAGCCTCGGCCGTGGGCGCGGGCGTGGGTGCGGGTGCAGACGCAGACGCGGCAGCAGCCTGGGCCGTGGGCGCGGGCGCGGGTGTGGGTGCAGGCGCAGACGCAGACGCAGCAGCAGCAGACGCAGCAGCAGCAACCTCGGTACCGGGCGTAGGCATTGTCCCTGTCGCAGACACGGCCTTTGCAGCAGGTGCAGGTGGGGACGCTGCCTCAGATGCAAAAGCAGCCTCGGCCGTCGGCGTAGGCGTGAGCGTGGGCGTGGGCGCAGATGCAGCAGCAGCAGACGCAGCAGCAGCACCCTCGGCAGCGGGCGTGGGTGTTGCCCCTGTCGCAGACGCAGACACAGCCTTGGCAGCGGGTGCAGGCGCAGACACTGCCTCACGCATAGGAGCAGCCTCGGCCGTGGGCGCGGGCGTGGGCGCAGACGCAAACGCAGCAGCAGCCTCGGCCGTGGGTGCGGGCGTGGGCGCAGACGCAAACGCAGCAGCAGCCTTGGCCGTGGGTGCGGGCGCGGGTGTGGGTGCGGGCGCAGCAGCAGCAGCAGCCTCGGCCGTGGGCGCGGGCACGGGTGCGGGCGCAGACGCAGACGCAGCAGCAACCTGGGCCGTGGCGCGGGCGTGGGCGCGGGTGCGGGCGCAGACGCAGATGCAGCAGCAGACGCAGCAGCAGCAGTCTCGGCAGCGGGCGTGGGCGTTGCCCCTGTCGCAGACGCAGACACAGCCTTGGCAGCGGGTGCAGGCGCAGACGCTGCCGCAGATGTAGAACCAGCCTCGGCCGTGGGCGCGGGCGTGGGCGCAGGCGCAGATGCAGACGCAGCAGCAGCCTGGGTCGTGGGCACGGGCGCAGGTGCGGGTGCAGCCGCAGACGCAGCAGAGCCTGGGCCGTGGGCGCGGGTGTGGGCACAGACGCAGCCGCATCAGCAGCCTGGGTCGTGGGCGCGGGCGCAGGTGCGGGCGCAGGAGCAGACGCAGCAGCAGCCTCGGCAGAGGGCGCGGGCGTTGCCCCTGTTGCAGACGCAGACACAGCCTTGGCAGCGGGTGCAGGCGCAGACGCTGCCTCAGATGTAGGAGCAGCATCGGGCGCGGGCGTGGGCACGGGCGCTGCCCGTCCTGCAGATGCAGAAGCAGCCTCGTCGGCGAAGTTTAGCCTCGCCCTGCCTCCGTGCAGCTCCAGTGCCTTGACGTCGTACGCTCGCGCTGCCTCCTCTGGCGTGTTGTAGGTACCGACCACCACCATCGCCGTCTCGCCATGAAAGATCTCAGCCTGCCACTTGCCACCCTTGCGTTGGACCCCACGGTACGAGCGGGGGGTTCCGCCCGCCTCGTCACCAGGGAGCACCGCCTGCACAGGTGGCGTGTGCTCCGACTCTCTGGCGCTCCACGGGCTCACGCCTGCTGAGTCGTCGTACGGCTGGGCGCCGTGCTGCTCCTCACTCATAGGTGTTGGCGAGGGGTGCTCTGAGCTGCTGGTGGCTGCCTGGCTGGCTGACGCACTGCCCGCCAGCGCGCCACCGCCTGCCATATCGAGGAGGGCCGCTGCTGCTTTGGCACCTGGCGTAGACAGCGGACTCTTCGGCAGCGCCGCTGCCGACCCCAGCTGCAGCGGCTGCGACCGTGGCGAGCCCTGGGACATCCCGGCGCCCGGCGGCTCGTGTGCCTGCTGAGCCTGTGCGGCGATCAGGCTGGTAGCTTCATGCCACGGCGATGGCGCCACGGTGGAGAAGCCGCCCTGGGCTGCGCCGTGGAGGTGCGGGGGCTCCGCGCTGCAGCGTGGGCTGGGCGTGGTGAGCTCCACGACGCGCGCCTGAGTTTGCAGCTGGGAAGGGGAAGGGGGGCGGCAGTTGGGGGCAGGGGGGGTGGTCAGGCAGGCGGGGACACCAGGGCGGCTGCTACAGAGACCAAGGCATGGGACACGCCACGGCAGTGCGTCTGTCGCGCACATGCACCCACTGCACCTCTAGGTTTGGCGCGTCGGGCGTGCGCCTGCCAGAGCCAGAGCGGGCGGGGAAGAAAGCCAGCCCTCCCTCCTGTGACCCTTCCTCGAAGAAAACCATGCCTCCCTCCTGAGACCCTCCCCCCACAGGAGACTCTGCATCGTGCATCGCCTGCGGTGGGCATGCGCATGCAGGTCATGCGGTCAGGCGCTCAGATCGTACGCATGGTGCTCCCCATGCGCTCGCATATCGCATACACTGCCCGCCACACAACAGCGCCCCACCTGATCGGCGGCAGGCGACCCAAACACGCGCCCCGCTACTGGAGAGGCCGCGTAGCAGGGGCTGCAAGAGTCAGAGGGCGCGAGGCAGGCGAGCGTGTCAAGACAAGTGCAAGTGCATGGGCCCCAGCCACGAGCTGCGACACTGCTACGCGCGGACACGCGCGCACAGACCCAAGTTGTCTGCGCTGCCGAGTGCATGCAGCGGCGCGAAAGAGGGCGGCCATGCGATCCACGATGGGCATGACCGAAGGCCATGCCGCACTCATGTCGCATTCAATCCTAGACGACGCAGCATCCACGCAGCAAAGCACTCGTTTGCGATGCGAAATAGACCCACCTGCTCGCTTCTAGCAGCGCCATCCGCGAGGGGGTTGCCCCGGCTGGCGTCGCCATTGGCAAGTTTTAAGGGCTGACGGACCTACAGGCACCCTGCGTGGTGCCTATGTGTTGGCTGATGTGTTGGCTCGGTTGCATAGGGGGGGTGATGCATGGTCCACCCTTTTGTATCCCGCGAGTGTGGATTAATCACACACGCGCACGGGGCTCGGGGCTGAAGGACTGCACCATATATACAGGGACTTCTGATGCATGGTATAGATGTGTCCTGACAGGCATGCAGCCCGCTTGCTGTGTCATGTGATGTGCGCGGAGCGGGCGCGCCTAGGACACAGGCCTTCCGTCAAAGTAGGCACGTCAAAACAGTACTCCAAAACAACATCAACTCGTGTGAAACTGCTTGCTACCCGCGCCACCTGGCCCTGCCCTGCACCACCTGCCGCTGTGCCGCGTCACATCAGCTCGCCGTCGGGCGTGATCACGGGTACCCGCTGCCGCGGCCACGAGTCACTGCTGCCGCCGCCTGCCCCTCCGGCGCGCTGCGGCGTGCCCAGCTTCCGCATGACCACCTCTGACGGCGGCGCATGCGGAGAGGCCGACGGAGACTCAGGAAATTGCCCCGAGGCGGCCCTTGTCCCCGAAGCGTCGGATTGCCCGGCGACGGCGGCGTCTCCCCCTGCGTCCCCTGCGCCTGGTGCGGGGAGCTCGGCGCCTGCTTGCGGCTCGAGCTGCGCCTCGAGCTGCGTCACGATGCTCGCGAGCGCGGTGATGTACGCCGGCATCATGTGGTCCATGACCATGGTGCGGCAGAGCTTGATGCGGCCGTACGCGGCCGTGGCGGGCACCTGCGCGCGCGGGGTGGGGGGGTGGGGTGGGGGTGGGGGTGAAGTGGGAGTGGGAGTGGGAGTGGGAGTGGGAGTGGGAGTGGGAGTGGGAGTGGGAGTGGGAGTGGGAGGCGGAGGAGGAGCAGTTTATGTGCAGTTGACAAGTTTCAATTCGCAGTACACGCCCTCGGGGCGTGGGAGTAAAGGAGCCTGCCTTGTGAGGCGGGCCAGTGCACACATGCAGGAACCCTCCCACCCAACTCCCCCCCCTCCCCCACCCATACATTCCCCCGCTTACCTCCATCAGCGCGTGCGGCCGCTGCGCGCCCGCCAGCCGAGCGCTCGCCGCCTCTGCCCCGTTGGGCCGCACGCCCGGCGGGCACGGCACGTGCGCAAGCGGCGGCTCGGCCTGCGGAACAGGCGCGCATAGCATCGTATCAGCGATACGGTAGCTAGCCTCGTTAGGCAGCTCCCTCAATCCCACGCCCCGACAGTGCGTACTGTAAACTGTGAATTGTGAAAAAATCGGCGTTTGTATTTTCAGTTTGACATACAGTCGCGCGCGGCTCAGCCTGCGTGAATGGCAGTTACAGTAACAGTTACATCGGCTTTCCAGCAAAGACTACCTCTAGTCCTAGTACCACCGCCTAGACCCAAGTCCAGTTCTGGCCCTTGAAATTACTTGTGAGGGGCGGTAGCCAACAGCCGGCTGCCTGTCAACGTGTAGTCCCAGAGCAAAAAGGAGAGCTATTGTGCGACGCCTTCAAAATAGGTCATATCCCCTAGGGTCCTATCCCCTAGGTCCTATCCCCTAGGGTCCTATCCCCTATCCCCTAGGGGATAGGGGGTCAAGTGGCGCTTGCCAATCTACTTGACCGCCGTGGTGGAGGGGACGTGAATGGCAGATGCCAATTTCTGTCGGCGCTTACAATTGTTCAGTTTGAACTACAGTCGCGCGTGCACAAGCGGCTCGGCGGAACAGGCGCGCATGGCAATTTTGCTTTTAGATTGAATTTCAGTCGTGCGCGAGCGGCGGCACGGTCTGTGGAACAGGCCCGCATGGCTATGGGTCAGCGATTTTGCTTTCAGTTTGAAATTCAGTCGTGCGTGCGCAAGCGGCGGCTCAGCCTGCGGAACAGGCCCACATGGCCATGGGCCAGCGATTTTGCTTTCAGTTTGAGCATGCACAAGGGGCGGCTTGGCCTGTGCAACAGGCGGACATGGCCATGGATCAGCGATTATGCTTTCAGATTGAACACCGGTCGCACGTGGCTCGGCCTGCGCAAATTGCAGGTGCCAGTTTCTGTCGGCGCTCACTATTGTTCAGTTTCAAACACAGTCGCGCGTGTGCAAGCGGCGGCGGCTCGGCGCTCACTGTTGTTCAGTTTGACATACAGTCGCGCGTGCGCAAGCGGCGGCGGCTCGGACTGCGGAATAGGCGCACATGGCCATGGATTAGCGATTGTGTGGTCAGTTTGAAAAACAGTCGTGCATGCGCAAGCGGCGGCCCGGCCTGCGGAACAGCCCTACCACAGCTCCAATGTCTGAGACGCACACGTCAAAGCGGACACAACGCCTGAGGCGGTCGGGGTATGCCCCAGGCGGTGGTGGGCGCCTGAGGCGACGCCAAGTGCGATCGGAATGTGGTAGGGCAGGCGCAAATGGCCATGGCTTTACAGGCTTCGGGGGGGCGCCTGAGACAGTCGCGGCGCGCCCGAGACAGTTTCGGCGCGCCAGAGGCGCCGCCACACTGTGACAGGCGATCGGAATGTGGTAGGACGAGCGCAAATGGCCGCGGATTTACAGGTTTCGGGGGTGCGCCTGAGACGGTCTCGGCGCGCCTGAGGCGCCGCAACGACCGTCTCAGGGAATGTGGTAGGGCGGGCGCAAATGGCCATGGCTTTACAGGCTTCGGGGGTGCGCCTGAGACGGTCTCGGCGCGCCTGAGGCGCCGCCACGACCGTCTCAGGGAATGTGGTAGGGCAGGCGCAAACGGCAATGGATTAACAGGCTTCGGGGGTGCGCCTGGGACGGTCTCGGCGCGCCTGAGACGGTGTGGGCTTGTCCGAGGCGCCGCCACATGCGGTGGGAATGTGGTTGGGCAGGTGCACACGGCCATGGATTTCTCGGCTTGAAATGTGCGCGCCAAAAGAAAGAACGGCCATGCATGCGAGCGCAATCCCTCCAGGTGGATCTGCTGGAAGCCAGTGATTGAAGCCAGGAATTTAAATTAATTATTCAACAGCCGGATTTTCATTTGACCGAATTGACCGTTGACCTCCCGTTGACAGTCTGACCTCAAATGTAGGTAATTTGAATGTTCTTGACAAGCTCTGCCTGCCGGGCTCAAAAGACTTCCAATCCACTGGATGGGTTGAGCTGTGTTGAAGGTCAAATTACAGCCAGAGTACAGGCAAATGGCTGTGTAGAGCCGAAAGGAAATCAATGCTGGAAGCGCATGGCAGGCACGCGCACCCTTGAACATGATGGCGTGCAGGGCCGTGCTCGGCTTGCAACGCGCGAGCACCCAGCTAAGACACGCACCTCGTACACCGCGTGCCTACGAGGTGGACGACGCTCGCATGCGGGAACAGGTGCAGCCCCCCCCCCCACAAACACTTGCACACACACACACACACACACACACACACACCTCGTACGCCGCGCGGTCGGCTGCCACCGCCGTGTGCGACAGCGCGCCTACGAGGTGGACGACGCTCGCATGCGGGAACAGGTGCAGCACACGGCCGGCGGGGTAGAGGTGGCGCTTCGGCGCCGGTCCGCGCGGGGCGGGAGGGTGGGTAGGCACGGAGGAGGTGGCGGCGCCGGGCGGCGGGGGTATCGTTGATGCCGCGACGGCGTCGCCGTCGCCGTCGCCGCCGCTGTTGCTCGGTCGTTCCCCGTCGTGCAGCGACGGCGGCGCGCCGCTCGAGCTGCGCTGGCGCACTGTCGCGTAGTGCCGCGCGTGCGACGCCGACGGCGGGCTGGCCTGTGTGTTTCAGATGGTTGTTGGGGTGGTTGTTGGGTGGGCAGGGAGGGGCGCCGCTCGAGCTGCGCTGGCGCGCTGGCGAACAGTGCCGCGCGTGCGACGCCGACGGCGGGCTGGCCTGTGTGTTGCAGATGGTTGTTGGGGTGGTTGTTGGGCGGGCAGGGAGGGGCGCCGCTCGAGCTGCGCTGGCGCACTGTCGCGTAGTGCCGCGCGTGCGACGCCGATGGCGGGCTGGCCTGTGTGCTGCAGATGGTTGTTGGGGTGGTTGTTGGGTGGGCAGGGAGGGGCGCCGCTCGAGCTGCGCTGGTGCGCTGGCGCGTAGTGCCGCGCGTGCGACGCCAACGGCGGGCTGGCCTGTGTCGGGTTGTTGTTGGGGATGGGTGTTGGGGTGGTTGTGGTTCATTGTTTGGGGCGGTGCGCCGCTCGAGCTGCGCTGGCGCACTGTCGCGTAGTGCCGCGCGTGCGAACGGCATGCCGATGGCGGGCTGGCCTGTGTCGGGGGTGGGTGCTGGGGTAGTTGGGTGGTTGTTGGGGTGGGATCGCGCCGCGAACGCCGGTGGACTAGCCTGTTGGGCTGGTCCTCAACCCTGAAACACAATCTCAACCCTAAACCCGCACCATCTGCAGCCCAGGGCTGCCCGGGGGGCGTCAGCCCAAAGCCCTGACACTCCATCCAAACCCTAAACCTTGGGGCCTAAAACCCCTAAAATCCAATCTTAACCATATTTAACCTCTCCCCCGAGGCTGCCCGGGGGGCGTCAGCCCAAAGCCCTAACACCCCATCTAAACCCTAAACCTTGAGCCAGCCTTGAGCCCTAGAAACCTTCAAACCGAATCTCAATCCTTCAAAGCCCCTCACCATGTGCAGCCCGGGGCTGCCCGTGTCCTCGGTCACCGCGGCGATGCTCGTGCTCGGGACGCCGACCGAGCGCTCGCCCAGCCGCGCCGCCGCCGCGCCACCCGCACCAGCACCAGCGGCAGTAGCACCAGCGGCAGCAGCAGCAGCAGTAGCAGCGTCTCCGGCCTCGTCCTCGGTCGCCTCCTCGGCCATTGCCGCGGCCGCGACCACAAAGCGGATGCCGTGGTGCATCTGCACCTGCGCCATACAGTCGGGCCCCACGGGTTCAGTTTTGGGGCTTTTTGCCAGCTTGTTGTCAAGAGTTATCTCTGGTTGGTCTGCGTGGAACCCGCGACCACGCAGCCCATGCCGTGGGCCATCTGCAGCATATAGGATACAGGCCCCCACGGGTTCAGTTTGGGAGCTTGCTCCAACCAAGGCAACAAATGACCGCCGCGGCCGCGGCCACGAAGCGTATGCCGTGGTGCATCTGCACCTGCAAGTGTGGGTTGCGAGCGCAGGTGGAGGGCAAATGGAAGGGAGTTCCGTAGGGGTTGGTGTCAAAAGAGGAGACAGAGTTCAAGGGGTGTGAGTTTAGCGATGATGATGATGATGGATTTTACAGGCGTGTGTGACGCACTTACAGGCAGCGTATTCGACGTTACTCGGCGTGTATCGCTCGAGCACTGTATAGACGGGTGGCTGGCTACTTGTGGGGGGGGGCTAGTGAGTTTAGTAGAGTTGAGTGGAGGGGCTAGTGGGTTTATAGAGTTCGATGAGAATACAGAGCTTAAGTGGAATGAGTTGAGAAGAGTTTCGTGGGGGGGCTAGTGGGTTAGTAGAGTTCGGTGAGTATGTATACTCTGTATACTCTGCATAGTCTGTATACTGTGTTGTATACCGTAAACTCCATTAGCCTGTACCGATGGCCGCAAAAATACTCTTTATTGAATTCTGGAGACAGAGTACCGAGCACAGCGGGGCTTTTTTTTGAGTATTTCGATTGTACCGATGGATTTTTTTTTAATGATTGTTGTCAAAGTACCAACGCTACCGACACTGCGTGCACCTGGTCAATGCCATCCCTCATCCATCTCTGTGACCGCCGGACCATCTCTGTGACCACCGGCAGTGGATTTGTAACAGTCTCTCGTAGCCGCCGCTGAGCGTGGCGGCGCTGAAGTCTTCGCCCCTGTCCTCATCAGATCCATCAGAGGCTGAATCAGCCATGCTCAACCGATTCGGGGGGCCTCCTGTTCGCAAGAACTTGGAGAGGGCACTGTGGGGGAGGTCGTCTACACTTGTGCAGCAAAAGTGAAAAATTGTTGACCTCGGGAACCAAACTCGGGTCTGCTCCACTGCAAGTATTATACTATTGCTTGGTAATATGGCATTGTACCGGACGCCGAAACCAATTAATTATATCAATATCGGCTCAGAGTACCGAAGGCCTCCGGGACTTAATTATCAGTACAGGCTATTGGAGTTTACGGTAATCCAGTGTATACAGAGTATACCGTGCTTTATACTCCAGAGTATACAGAGGTTTAGTGGAGTGAGTTTCGTACATAGAGTTGCGTAGAGTTTAGGTGGAGTGAGTTTAGTAGGGTTTAGTAGGGTTTAGTAGAGTGGAGTGAGTTTAGTAGAGTAGAGTTTAGTAGAGTGGAGTGAGTTTAGTAGGGTTTAGTAGAGTTTAGTGGCGTGAGTTTAGTAGGGTTTGGTGTCAAAAGAGGATTCAGACTGCGGCCAGCCTCGGCATCGGGCCCCGGGCCCCGCGCCAGCAGATCCAGGACTACTTTTTTTTTAGGAGAGATGTAATGTGTCTCCTCTATAGGTGACCTGAATGACTGTGAATGCCTTCATCGTCACCATCCTGCTCGCCAGCTCCCTCCGAGTCTGCCTGCGCTCCCACGCACGGCAGGCCACCCAACCCGTTGTCGCCACCAGCGCCCCCCCCATCATCGGCCCCGATACGCCGCCACTTGATACAGCCTGCATTCCATAACCTTTCCCCACCTGCTCGCCAGCTCCCCCCGAGCCGTCCTGCGCCCACACACACGGCAGGCCACCCAACCCGTTGTCGCTGCCAGCACCCCCCCATCATCGGCCCCGATTCGCCGCCACTTGATACAGCCTACATTCCAGGACCCCTCTGCACCTGCTCGCCAGCTTCCTCATGGTCGGCCTGCGCCCCGACGCATGGCAGCCCACCGCTGTCCCTGCGAGGGGTGTTCGGGAGGAGGGGGGGGGGAGAGAGAGGTGGGTCGTTGCAAGGCAATGATGCTCTGCACTGCTTTTGTTGCCGTTGCTGCTGCTGCACGCGCACGCATGCTTGTGTCGCTGCGGGGGTGTTTTGGAGGGAGGGGGAGAGAGGTTGAGGGGTCGCCAGGGAGCGATGCACTGCACTGCTGCTGTTGCTGCCGTTGCTGCTGCTATACGCGCTCGCTCACACGTGTGTGTCGCTGCGGGGGTTGTTTGGGAGGAAGGACAGAGAGTTGTGGGGTCGTCGGGAGTGATGCACTGCACTGCACTGCTGCTGTTGCTGCTGTATGCGCACACGCGCATGCGTGTGTGTCGCTGCGAGGTTTGTTTGGGAGGAGGGGGAGGGAGAGAAGGGGGGGGGGCATCAGGGAATGATGCCTGTACGGCACTGCTGCTGCCGCCGCGCTGCTGCTACTGCTGCTGCTGTTATTTGCGTGCACATGCATGTGTACCACACACCGGTCGCGTGCGCGTGCACGCGTTCAGCCATCCAACCAAAACAGACCCCAAACAAAGCAGGCGCAGCTGCGGCTGCCAGGGACTGCTGCCGCAGTGCACTGCTGCTGCTACTGCTGCTGCTGCTGTATGCATGCGCACAAGCAAGCGTATGTGGCACACTACCTGGTCGCGTGCATGCGCACGCGTGCTGCCATCCACCTAAAACAGGCCCCAAAACAAAGCAGGCGCACCTGCGGCTGCCCAGCGCCCCCCGCCGGTGCAGTGCACTCCTGCTGCTGCATGCGTGTGTGCCACACATCGGTCGCGTGCACGTGCACGCGTGCTGCCATCCACGCAAAACAGACCCCAAAACACAGCAGACGCACCTGTTGAACAGATCAATCCACATTTCAACTTCTGGCACACTTGGTGTGGTGATTAAAATCACCACAAGTTTAGAGTGACAAAACTCAAAGCAGACGCACCTCCGCCCGCCAGCGCCCTCCACCGGCCCCCCGACCAGGTCCGACGTGTGGTCGTCCCCCCCAGCAAGGCTGCAACCTCCGTCCAGGTCATCCTCCTCGTCGTCCAGGTCATCGTCCTCGTCACCTTCAGTTTCGTCGTCGCTGCAACCTCCGCCCGCCGCGCCGCGCGCGCCAAGCTCCCCCCCGTACGCCCCGCCACCGCCGCCGCCGCCGTGCGCGCGCCCGCCGACGCCGCTGCCGCCGCTGCTGGTCAGCGGCACCGAGTCGGGTCGCTGCATCCCGTCGGCCACGACTGCCGGCCCCCCCGTCGGCCCCGCGGCCGCCGCCCCGCCGTGGCCCGCGCGCGACCCTGCGGCGGCGGCGGCTTGCCCGCGTGCGCACGTGTTGAACATCCCAGAGAGCATCCACGACGCGGACCCCGTGCCCGGCTGCGGGGGCGGCGCGGGCGCCAGCAGCGGCGCCAGCTCGTCCGCGCCGCGTGCGTCTGCTGACGCTCCAGCTCCCGCGTCCGTCCCCACCCCCCCTTCCGCCCCCACTCCCGGCGCCGAGGCGGTCGCCAGCGGCGGGTGCTGGGGACCGGACGACGGCACGGCGGCACTGGGCCTCCCCCAACTACTGACGCTGCCGGGCGGCCGGGCGTCGGGCGCGGGCACCCACCAGTCAGCCCACCAGCCCGCCCCGCTGCTGCTGCCGCCGCTGCTACCCGCGCCCCCACCGCCGCCACCATCACCGCCTGCCGCGCTGCCACCGCCACCGCCGCCACCCCCACCGCCACTGCCACCGCCGGGCGCTCTACCGGAGTCGTCGCCATCTGGCATCCACCCCGCGAACAACACCGATGCTGCGGCATCGTAGCCGAAGCCACGCTGTGGTGTGTGTGTGCGTGTGTGTGTGTGAGAGTTGGGGTGAGTGAGGGGCGCTGGCGTGTGGCGTTGCTCAACTCCCCACCCTGCATGGGATCCTAGCACCCTCAACCATTCGCGCTTGCGCTTGCCCCCCCCCCCACACACACACAAACGCGCACACTCACAGATGCACACACGCACACATACCTGCTGGTAAACGCTGCGTCAGCCCGCGCTGAGTCGACGCCCTCCCACGGCCATAGCACACACCAGTGATTTTATTTTCAGGACTTTTATTAGTTCTTCCACAGCCGGATTTTGCTTTGACCGTTGACCGTTGACCATTGACCTCCCGTTGACCATTTGTCCTCAAATACAGGTCACTTGAAAGCTCTAGACGAGCTCTGTCTGGCGGGCTTGGCAGACTTCCAATCCACTGAATGGGTTGAGCTGTGTTAAAGGTCAAAGTTCAGAAGGAATACAGCCAAGTGGCTGTACAGTTACATCGGCTTTCCAGCAAAGACTACCTCTAGTCCTAGTACCACCGCCTAGACCCAAGTCCAGTTCTGGCCCTAACAATTACTTGTGAGGGGCGGTAGCCACCAGCCGGCTGCCTGCCGACGTGTAGTCCCAGAGCAAAAAGGAGAGCTATTGTGCGACGCCTCCAAAATAGGTCCTAACTGCTTCTAGGGGATAGGGGGTCAAGTGGCGCTTGCCAATCTACTTGACCGCCGTGGTGGAGGGGCCGGCGCCTGAGGGGCAGCCGGACCGTACACCACGGCTCTCCACCCGACCCTATCCTGAGCACGCTCAAACGCCGTGTCCGAAAAAGTCTTCCAATCAGAACGAGTGCCACTAGTTTCGCCTAGCTGCTGAATCAGTAGCTTAAGAAAATAGTGTCGGGAGGAGGCTGGAGGCCGGCCTTGCTGCCGAGCCACATCCATTGTGCAGTCAAAAGTCGTACGAGGAAGACGAGAAGCCGGCATGCGCATCACATGGCCTAGCCACTGCATTGATCGCTTTGCCACAAGGCTCTCAATTGGCTCAGTGTCGCACGCCTGCCGAATATAAGTTAATCTGTGCCGGTCGACCAGGCGCACACCCAGAATGCGACGAAGGCAGTTAGAGTGGGCAACCTCCAATCGAGTCAGTTGTGTTTTAGTAGGGGCCCATGTTTCGCAGCCGTACAGAAAGTGGGGCAGCACGAAAGTGTTGTAAACCCGCATCTTAGACTGCACTTGCATCTTCTTGCTGGCCCAAATCTTATCAAAAGACGCAAACACGCCCAGCGCGCGACCGACACGCACACCGATCTCCTTTTCCACACCACCACTCTGGGTTATCCAACTCCCTAGATACTTAAATGCAGAGACGGTCTTCACTTCACCACCAGTCAGCGCAAACGTGGGCAGATCCGCGTCAAAATCTGCTGGCAAAATCATCACTTCTGTCTTGGCGGCGTTGATTTGCATGCCAAAGCTAGAGGACACTTTGTCAAGGATTTTCAGCATAAGCGCCAACTGAGCTGGGTCATGCGAGAACAAACATAAATCGTCGGCATACATCAGCATTACTATGCGCTCAACCGACGACGACAACACAGAGCCGCCGGCTCGGGTCACGACTGACACGCCAGCCCCCTCTGGCATCATGTCTAGCGCCTTTTTCACTATGTGGTCAATAAAAACATTGAACAACACAGGAGCAATGACGCACCCCTGTCGCACACCAGACGACACGGGGAATTCGTACCCGATTTTCCCAGCCAGCCGCACGGCAGCTGCGGTGTTGGTGTGAAGATCCTCCAACAGATCAATAATGTGCGGATGAACACTATATAATCTAAGGACTCTCCACAGTGCCGCACGGTTTATGCAATCGTAAGCTTTAGAATAGTCGACAAATGCCACAGCCATGCATTGTTTGTACTCGGCATGTGCCGCGCTCAGCGAGCGCAGAGTAAAAATCGCATCAACAGTGCCTCTGCTTTTTCTGAAACCACACTGAGCCTCATGCAACTGACCATCAACCTGCGTGGAGACGCGGTGCAGAAGTATGGCAGCGTACACTTTCCCGGCAATAGAGAGAAGGCTTATACCGCGGTAGTTACCAGGGGAGTCACGCGGACCCTTCCCCTTATATAACGGTGTGATAATAGCAGTTTTCCATTCCCTCGGGGCTCTCCCCGACCGCCATACGGCGATGATGACCCGGTGGAGCCATGCGATGGCAGGTGGGCACCGCAACAGCATGGCGTCCAGCTGGTCACCGCCCGGAGCGGCGGCCGAGCGCAACGCTCGCACACACGCCTCCGTCTCAGCCAGGTCAGGGGGGCGCCCGTGCGCTTCGTCCACCTCTGTGGCGCGTGTGAGCTCAAACGCCGCTACATCGTTCTCCAGCTGGTTCAGGGTCTCGTCGCTGAGCTTGGTCTCCCCGCCATATAGCTTGTCGAATGACTCTGTCATGGCCTTCAGCACCCCGTCTGGACCGCTGTGCAGCGCGCCCGAGACGTCCCGCATGGCAGGTGGGATCTGATGGCTGCGGCTGCGGCCCGCCAGCCTGTCGCACGCGCGCGCAAACTGGCGCAGATTCTTCTTGCGTAGCATGTCTTGCGCCTCCGCCACCTGCTGGCCGATCCACCTCTCCCTGTCTCTCTGCACAGCTGCGTCGGCCGCGCGGTTGGCGCGGTTGCGCTCTCGTTTGGCAGCAGCAGACTTGCTCCTGAGCCATGCCGTGTGCGCGCGCTGCCGGGCGTCCATGAGCCGGAGGGTGCGCTGCGACAGAGTGAACTGCCAGCCGCGCCGCCGGCGGCTGCCGCGTGGAGCGAGGTGGTTGGTGGCCACCTCGCGAATGGCAGCAGCCATCGCGTTGTACTCCGCCTGGGCATCAGCGCCCTTGGGCGGCACGGCTTCCAGCAGTGGCTGTAGAGAGCCTAAAAGGAAATCACTGACACGCACACACACACACATGCACGCACACACACACACGCCCCCCCCCCCAAAAACATGCGTTCTAGGAGACGCTGCCGCTGTGTCCCCCCGCGCTGAGCTATCGCCCTCCCTCAGCCCTTCCCAACACAAACACACACACACACGCACGCACACGCACGCACACACACACACACACAAACACGCACGTGCGCACGCACATGCACGCACGCACGCACGCACACGCACGCACGCACACGCGCGCACGCGCACGCGCACACGCGCAAGCGCACGCGCACGCGCACGCGCACACGCGCACGCACACACGCGCATGCGCACGCTCGCACGCGCACACACGCGCACGCGCGCATACGCGCACATGCACACATGCGCACACGCGCGGCGCGCACACGCGCGCACACACACACACACACACACCTCCACCCCCACCCACATACACATACACACACACACACACACTCACAACAAACACACACCTGCGTGCTGCTAGATGCTGCCGCTGCCCCCCCCCCCTGCGCCGCATCATCGTCCCCCAACACACAAACACACACACACACACACACACACACACGCACACACACACACACACCTGCGCGCTAGTAGATGCTGCAGCTGCGCCCCCCCCCACTGCATCATCGCCCTCCCACGGCCATAGCCGCCGCCGCAGCTGCGCGGCAGTCAGGCCTGTGTGCATGCGTGCGTGTGTGTGTATGTGTGTGTTTGTGTGTGTGTGTGTGTGTGACCGATTTTACAGTCTGCCGGACGCCTTGAGTGGCGTGTGTGTGTGTGGGGGGGGGCAGTGTGTGTCCAGTGGGGTGGGTGGGTGGCAGCTGCGCGGCAGTCAACCCTGTGTGCATGGCCAAGGGGGTAGGTGGGCAGCAGCACCCGTATCTCGTGCATGCACACACGCTCACGCGCACACACACGCCCACACGCGCACGTCCCCCCCCTCCTACACACGCGCACGCCCCCCCCTCCCACCACATGGCCTCCCCACCCACCAGCCCCCAGGTGCGTCGCCGGGCCCCGCCAGTCGTTAGAGAGCCCGCTTGGCTTGCGCGAGTGGAGGCCTGTGGACAACAGAGGGGGGCAGGAGTGATTAGTGCGTGTGTGCGCGTGTGTGCCGCCCCCGCCAGTGTCCACCAGCTCGTGCTGTGCGTGTATGCGTGTGCATGTGTGTGTGTGTGTGTGTCACCCGCTATTAAAAAGACATTCCAGTGCACAGGTCGGACTTTGTTACAATTGCCGGGGTGAATGGCTGTGAGTAGTACAGGCATTGCCGGTGCATGCGGACGGCCGCATGCAACGCTTGGTTGATAGCCTGGTTGGTTGTGTGTGTTTGTGTTTGCGTGTGTGTGTCTTTGTGTGCGCGCGTGTGTGCGTGTGAGCCGTTGTGTACGGTCCGGCTGCCCCTCGGGCGCCGGCCCCTTCACCTCGGCGGTCAAGTAGATTGGCAAGCGCCACTTGACCCCCTATCCCCTGGAAGCAGTAAGGACCTATTTTGGAGGCGTCGCACAATAGCTCTCTTTTTTGCTCTGGGACTACACGTTGGCAGGCAGCCGGCTGGTGGCTACCGGCCCTCACAAGTAATTGTTAGGGCCAGAACTGGACTTGGGTCTAGGCGGTGGTACTAGGACTAGAAGGTAGTCTTCGCTGGAAAGCCGATGTAACTGTAACTGCGTGTGCACATGCGTGTGTGCGTGCGCGTATGCGTGCGTGGTGGGGTCGATCCACGCCGGTGAGTTCCTTTTCAGGATTTTCCATTAATTATCCCACAGCCGGATTTTGCTGTGACCGCGTTGACCGTTGACCTCCCGTTGACCGTTTGTCCTCATACATAGGTCATTTGAAAGCTGTTGGCGTACTCTGTCTGGCGGGCTTGTCAGACTAATAATCCACTGGATGGGTTGAGCTGTGTGCAAGGTCAAAGTACAGCCGAAATACAGCCAAATGGCTGTGTAGAGCCGAAAAGGAAATCACTGATCGACACATCCCCTCAGCACCTCCGCCAGTGTCCACCAGGTGCCAGTGATCCCCCCGCACGCCGTATACCACTCGGGGCCGGATTTCCCATTTATCAGAAAACCAACCCCCATTTTGTGGGAGAGGGCGTGGAGGGGCGCGCAGGGAAACTCTCCGAGAGCAGCACAACGACATGCGTTGCGTGAACACCCGCTGTGTATAAAGCTCGGAATGAGCGGTCAAAGTTGCTCGAGCCGGGCCCCGGCTCCCCCGGGGGGAAATAATCCCTAAGATCCTCCCCAGGGGTCACTGCTAGGTGCTGCTGCGCACGTGCTTGTGTGCATGTGCGTGTGTGCGTGTCTTCACGGTAAAGGGGCCATATGACGTGCGGCAATTCCACACCTGTGGCCCCCCCACCGCCTCTTGAGTCAACCAGATGCTGCTGTGCGTGTATGCGTGTGCATGCGCGCGTGTGTGTGTGCGTGTGTGCATGCGTGTGCATGTTTGTGCGCGGCATTTTTTTTAACGATCAAGTGCGTCGATTCCACGCCTGTGGCGCCCGCACTTCCATTGTCCACAAGCTGCTGTGTGTGAGAATGCGTGCGTGCGTGTGTGTGTGTGTGTGTGTGTGTGTGTGTGTGTGTGCGTGTGGTGAGGTCGATCGAGTCAGTCAGTCAGCGAGCCGAGTCAGGGCAGTCCGCACCCAACGCGCCGCCCCCGCTGCCGGTGTCCACAAGCTGCTGCTGCGCTGGCGGACGGTACATCAGGTCGACCCCCCCAGCGTCTGCGCCAGCCACGCTGCCGCTGTCGCTGCGGTCGCCGTCGCCCTGCATGCGTGGGAAGTTGGTGAGCCGGAATGAGTGGCCAGTTACTGGGCGATAAGTGGGCATCCGGCACGCGCGGGCGGCCAGTACATCAGGTTGACCCCCCCCCCCCCAACGTCTGTGCCAGCCACACTGCCGCTGTCGCCGCGGTTGCCGTCGCCCTGCATGCGTGGGAAGTTGGAGAGTCGGCATGAGTGGACAGCTCCTGGGAAATTAGTGGGCATTCGGCATGCGCTGGCGGCCGGTACATCAGGTCGACCCCTCCCCCCCCCCTAGCGTCTGCGCCAGCCACGCTGCCGCTGTCGCCGCCCTCCCCGTCTCCCTGCATTCATAGACGGCAAGAGTGGGCCAGCATTAGTGGGGTACCGGCATAACAGAAACACACACAAAGTCTAAAAGAAACACGGCCTGGGGCGTCCAGCAGAATGCAACATCGACCACACACACACACACACACACACACTCACCTGCCCTCCTAGCGCGTCCCCACAGTACCATGTCCGCAGCGGGGGCCGCACAATTTTGCGCGCCATCCAGCCCTCGCCACGCGGTCTGGGGCATCCGAAAGCCCCCCCCCCCCACACACACACAGACACACACACCAGTGGTGTCCTTGAGGAAACCGAGAATGTCCTGTTTTCCCCCGCAACATTGGAGGGGACATGCCGAATTGCCCTCGCAGGAAGCGTTTTTTTTGCGGAAAAGTGTGAAATTGCCGATTTTCACACTTTTCTTCGCAGCGAAATTTTCCGCGACTCGCCTCCGCATTTTCCCCGCAAATTTCCCGATAAGCCCCCGCAGCGGGGGCTGCGGGGGCTGCAGGTGCGCTAAGGACATCACTGACACACACACGCACACACACACACATCTGCCCTGGCACGCGCGCGCACACACACACGAAAACACACACCTGCCCTGGCGCATCCCCATAGTAGCACGCCTCCAGCGGGCGCACCGCGGGCCTCAAAATGTTGCGCGCCGTCCACACCGTTGCGTTTGCGAAGCCAGAGATGCCGGCCTGGGGTGGTGGGGGGTCGGGGTTTGGAGGTTTAAGTAGGGTTAAGGGGTTTAGGGGTTTAGGGCATAGTTTGGGTTTGGGGTTTAGGACGTTTGGGGTGTAGGGTTTAGACCATCCGCACCGTTGCGTTTGCGAAGCCAGATACGCTGGCCTGAGGGTGTTGAGGGGTCAGGGTTCGTGGGTTCAGGGTTTGGGGTTTGGGGTTTTGGGGTCAAGGGAGTTGAGGGTGGAGTTTCGGGGGGGGGGGGTAGGGAGTTTGGGGTGTAGGGTTTAGACCGTCCACACTGTTGCATTTGCGAAGCCAGGGATGCTGGCCTGGGTTGTTGAGGGGTCGGGTTTTAGGGGTTCGGGGGTTCAGGGTTTGGGGGTTTTGGGGTTAAGGGAGGTTAGGGTGGAGTTTTGGGGGGGGTGGGGTTTAGGGAGTTTGAGGTGTAGACCATTTAGGGTTTAGACCACCCACACCGTCGTGTTTCCACAGCCAGGTATGCTGGCGTGAGTTGGTGAGGGTCAGGGTTCGGGGGTTGAAATAGGGGTTTGGGTTTTAGGGAGTTTAGGGGTGAAGGAATTTGGGGTGTTGGGTTTGTGCGCCGTCCACACCGTTGCGTTTGCGAAGCTAGAGATGCTGGCCTGGGGTGGTGAGGGGTCGGGGTTCGGGGGTTTAAGTAGGGTTTAGGGGTTAAGGGCATAGTTTAGGGGTTTAGGGCATAGTTTTGGTTTGGGGTTTTAGGAAGTTAGGGGTGTAGGGTTTAGACCATCCGCACCGTCGCGTTTGCGAAGCCAAATATGCTGGCCTGGAGTGGTGAGGAGTTCGGGGGTTGAGGGTTTGGGGGCTTGGGGGTTCAGGGCAGCTTCAGGGGGGTGTAGTTTTGGGGGGGGGGGGGTTTGGGAGGTTGAGGGAGTTCGGGGTGAAGGGTTTGAACCGTCCACACTGTTGAACCAGAGATGCTGGCCTGGGGTGGTGAGTGGTC
>VFSX01000297.1:72500-122500 GCA_016618255.1 Chlamydomonas sp. UWO 241 | reverse complement strand
GCCCGTGCCTGCACCTCCTGGCGGTGGCTTCAAGTGCGGGGGCAGCTGTCCGCCGCCGCTGCGGTCACCGGCACGGTCGCCGCCACCGCTCGGCTGCAGGTGGGGCGGCAGCCAGCCTCCTCCGGGCGCGGAGCCGCCGCCCCCGCCGCCGCTCCGGTGCCCGCCGCCGCCGCCGCTGCCGCCGTACACCCCCGGAGCCATCATGCTGCTCCCGCGTATCATCGACGGACCGGGGCGGCCGTGGAACGGCGGCGACCCCGCCACCTCCCCCTCCTCCACCTCGCCGTCCTCCCCGCGGCCGCTGCGCCCGTGGCCGCTGCCTCTCCCTCCTCTACCCATGCCCATGCTCATGCTGCCCGAGCCCCCCATGCGCGGGCGCGTCGGGGGCGCGGGCGGGTAGGGCAGCGAGCCGAGGCTGCCCCCGATGCCGAACCTGCTCCCACCGAGCACGTCCCCGATGCTGTTCTCGCGCTTCATGCCGCGGTCGCTGATGCCGCTCGGGCTCAGCGGCCCGGACGCGGCCCTGTCCCCCCTCCCCCCCGGCCACCCTGCGCCACCGCCACCCCCACCTGCACCTATGCCTCCACCTCCGCGCACGTCGAGTCCCCCGCCGCCCCCCGCGTCGCCGCGCGCGCCTGGCGCCGCCTGCCCGTCGCCACCCCCGGCCCGCGAGCCCCCGCCGTAGCGTGCCTCCACGTCTGCGTAGTGCCCGCCGCTGCTCCCGGCGCGCGCCAGCGCGGCAGCAGTGGTGGGCCCGTCGCCGTGCCGCTGCTGCCCAGAGGTCGATGGTCCTCTGATGCTGGGCGGCCCTGGCAGTTCGCCGCCGCCCGGCCCTCGAAGGAACCCGCCCGACGTGCCAGCGGCAGCGGCAGTCGGGGACGCGAGGCCGCTGCGCGGCGACATGGGCAGGCCCTGCGCTCCTCCCACAGCGCTCGCGGCCGCCTGCCGCTTCATGCCTAGCTCCTGCTGCAGCGCCTGCAATATCGCGAAGGCACGTGCGACAGGCGTGCGTGTGTGCACGCGTCAGCAGTAAGCGGAGAGGCCCGCGCATGGGCCACACACATGGTACGATGCCCATGCGTGTGTGTGTGTGTGCATGCATAGCAT
The DNA here is from genome assembly GCA_016618255.1 of Chlamydomonas sp. UWO 241. Taxonomy (NCBI): domain Eukaryota; kingdom Viridiplantae; phylum Chlorophyta; class Chlorophyceae; order Chlamydomonadales; family Chlamydomonadaceae; genus Chlamydomonas; species Chlamydomonas priscui. The sequence goes on along the minus strand of VFSX01000297.1, from coordinate 121,393 downwards.
GGTGCGTGTGAACCCGCGGTGGAGCGAGCGAGCGAGTGCACCTGCTTCAGCTTGATCACCAGCTCGTGCTTGTCCTCATTTAGTTGCTCCAGTCTCGCCTCAGCCTCTGCAATCTTGCGCTGGTGCTCAGCCTGGTCCTTGGCCACGTCACCCCGCTTGGCGGTCAGCATGTCCTTGCGCGCGGCGAGCGCCGCGTGCCGCTGCACCTTGATCTCCTCCGCGCTCAGCTCCACGGGCTTTTCGGGATCAGAGGGAGTTGGAGGTACGGCAGCCGCTGCTGCTGGCGCGCTCGAGGGAGCATCCGCCATGCATGCATCGCCATGCATGCCACCTCCATGCACCCCTGCCTCGGCCGACCCATTGTCGGGTCCTCTGTCGCCACCCGTGGTCTCCTTAGCCTGCTTTGATGCCAGGATCGCCTGATTGGCGGGGTGCGAGCGCAGTGCCTCATCGAGCAGAGTCTGGACCTTGGCCCTCGCCTTCACCAGCGCCTTGAAAGTCTCCACGTCCAGGACAGGCTCCACTAGCGCGAACGAGCAGGCTCGCATGGTGGTGGTGGGTGCGCTGCACGCACCACTCGGGGTGTTCAGGTGTCCACACAAGTGAAAAGTGTGTTTGGGAGGCTCGAAAACCCACATACCCCGCTCATACCTGCGTGCATTCCTAACTAGTTCCTAACCCAATTAAACTTGAACGTGTTCGTGAGTATTACCCCTTTCTCCAACATCCCATGCGGGTGCAGCAAAACGGGCCATGCCGCTCTCTCTCCTCTGGCCCACGCTCCTGCCCCGCTACACGCATCGTTCACTCTGGCAATGTATGCGCGAGGGATGGAGGGGGCAGGGCGTACGGAGACGCGGCAAACCGGCGACGCGGCAGCAGTAACAAACAACCCCAGCGCCAAAACAGCGCCATCGAATCGAGCTGGTGGCCGTCGTCGTGGAGCGTGTCGCAGTACAGCACCGCCGTTTCTCAGTTCATCTCCACGCAGGTGAGTCGTCGATGGGTAGGGAGATCGATGCATGGGCACAGACAGCTTCCCGCCATGTGCTCGCACAGCATGTCGGGAGCCCTCACGCCCCATACCTCGCGCAACACCCCCACGCGCACACACCACGCCATGCACGATGCGCAGTCGCTCCAGGATGCTGCAAGCAAGGAGCGTGCGCACCACACAGACAGCCAACCTGACGTCTCGCGATTCCTGCGCAAAGTTAGCCTGGAGGAGGTGGTGCACATCCGCAGGTGCGGGGTGTTGAGGGGAGGGAGCAACAGGGGTGCCAAGGGGGGGTTAACAAGGGGGGCGTGCACATGCCGCCTGCCTGCGCAAACCGCGTGGCTACCCATCTCCCCACCTTCCTATCTCCCCACCTCGCGCCTCGTGGTTGACGGCGAGCGGGTGCCTGCATCAGTTTGCTAGTCACACCTCTGGGCTTTTGTTGAAGGGGCGGTGGCGCCACACGCATGTGGCGGGTGCGATGTGGTTGCTCGGTACCAGTGGTGTCATCAAGGAAACCAATGATGTCTTTGCCCCCGCAACATAGGAGGGAACATGCCAAACTGTCCTCGCACGAGGCGTTTTTCGCGGGGAAGTATGAAGATCGTCTAGCTTGACACTTTTCAGAGCGAAATACCTTCAACTCGCCCCCGTAATTTCCCCCCAAATTTCCCGGGTTGCCCCCGCAGCCCCCGCTGCGGGGGCCTAGTGCCACCACTGCTTGGAACAGTGTTGCGGGGGGGGGGGGGTCTAACTAGCCCCGCCCCCGGTGGTTTGGAGAAGATTTTTTTGGTTTCTTCATGTTCGTTTACCTTGGGCCGGCCTCTGGCTTTATAGGAGGGATTGTTTGTGGAGCCTGCGGTGTGGTGTTCCTTGCTTGGCGCCCGCCACCCAGTATGGACGGCGCTACCGTGGGCTGCTTTTGTAGCTGGACCTTTTGGTGGGCCTTGGGCAGGCTCGTATTCCAAGTCCCGCTGGAACTTTGGGGCCGCATGTGTGCCCGCCGGCAGTGGATTGTGAGACCCTCACATTTCCGTTGCCAATTGCCATGCGCCGCCCCACTGTCGCAGGCTGTCGCACCTGTGCGCGATGACCTACCTGCCGCATAAGGTCACGGCCGTTGGGCTGCGCCGCCGCCACGGGCTCTATCTCGTGACGTCATCGTTTGACGGGGGCGGCATCGCAGCAGGAGCAGCAGCAGGAGCGGCGGCAGGAGCTGGGCGGACGCTGTATGCCGTGCGCCAGGAGGCGGACGGTATGGCGGCGGGCCCGGGCGCGGTCAGCGACAGCAGCGACAACGAGGAGGGATGCAGGGCTGGCGGCGGTGCGAGTGCGGGCGGTGGCGCGGGGGGTGGCGCGCGGTCGCCCGCTGCGCCTGCGCAGGCAGCGGCGGCGGCGGTGAGCGCGGCGGCGAACGCAGCAGCTGGCGCGGCAGCGGACGCGGCGGCAGACGCGGTGGCGGGCGCGGTGGCTGCGAGGCAGCAGACGATTGTTAGCGACGGCGAAAGCGACGACGACGGCAGCACCAGCAAGGCGGACGCAGCCAGCGTGGTAGCGGCGAAGCTCGCCGAGGCTGCAGCGGCTGCCGCCGAGGCTGCCGCGGCTGCCGCGGCTACGGCGAGCAGCCTGTACGCAGCAGCGACAACGCCAGCCGCGCCGACGTCCGCGTGCCCTTCAGAGTGGTTTGTCGTCGACGACAGCGCGACCCACACGCGCACTTTTGTGATCCAGGGGTCCGACTCGATCGACCACTGGTGGCTCAACCTGGTGGGTGGGTGCGTGGCGCTGGGTGGGACGCTGGTGAGGGTGCCGAGTGGTAGTGCTGGGTGCTGGTGCTGGTGCTGACTCACATCGGTGTGGGCACAAGCACAGGCATGGGGAGGCATGAGGCACAGGCATGAGGAGGCATGAGCGCACAGGCATGGGGATGCATGAGCGCACATTCACAGCACACACAGTGGCACCTCGCATCCAGCCAGGTCCTGCCTGCAGCAGCCACGACAACCTTGCTGGCGCACTGTGCTCCTTGCATGGTCGCGTGCTTGCTTCTTGGGCCCCGGCCGCCGCAGGCGCTCGAGCCCACACCTCTGGAGGACGCGCTCGGCGTGACGGTGCACCGCGGGGCGTACGAGGGGGCATGCGAGCTCTACCACAAGCTCCTGCCGCTGGTGACTGACCACCTGTCGTCGTCGCCCTTTGCACGCGTGACGTTCACGGTGGGTGCGTGGGTGGTTGCTCCCTCCCCGCTGCCGCACTCGCAGACGAGCAGCAAAGGCTCTCCTTGACCCGCGCCCCACCCCACCAACTCTCGGCTGCCTGGGCAAATCTATCGCCCGGGCCTCCATCCCTTCCCTGTCTTCAGGGCCACTCCATCGGCGGCTCCATTGCGACCCTGCTGCTCCTCATGTACCGCACCCCACCCCACCAACCTTTGGCTGCCTGGAAAGCACCACCACCCACCGCCCCACCCCACAACCCTTTCCCCTTTCCCTCGCAGACCTGCTGCTCCTCATGTACCGCACCCCACCCCACCAGCCCTTGCCTGCCTGGGACGCACCATCCACCCATCCCCTCCCCTGTCTGCAGGGCCACTCCATCGGCTCCCTTGCAAACCTGCTGCTGCTCATGTACCGCACCCCACCCCACAGCCCTTGGCCGCCTGGGAAGCACCACCAGCCACCGCCCCACCCCACCACCCCTTTCCCTCGCCGCAGGGCCACTCCATCGGCGGCTCCATTGCGACCCTGCTGCTCCTCATGTACCGCACCCCATCCCATCAGCCCTTGGTCGCCTGGAAAGCCCCACGACCCCACTCCACCACCCCTTTCCCTCGCCGCAGGGCCACTCCATCGGCGGCGCCCTCGCGACCCTGCTGCTCCTCATGTTCTGCCGGCGCGGCATGCTCACGCGCCATTCCACCGCGCCCGTCTACACGTTTGGCGCGCCGGCCATCTTCTGCGAGGCGGGGGCCACGAGCGCGTCCTCGGGGGAGGGTGCAGGGGCGGGTGCAGACGCAGCGGGCAGCTGGACGGCAGCTGCCGCGCCCCAGGGCTCGGGCGGGGATGACGCCGGCAGCAGCAGCGCCACGCCTGCTGCTGCGCCTGCTGTTGTCGCTGCCGCCGGACCCGCTGCGCCTGCTGCGCCTGATGTGCCTGATGCGCCTGATGCGTCTGATGCGTCCTCAGGCAGCGCTGTCGCTACCATCGCCACCACCCAAACCATCACCATCGAAACCGTCACCACGATCGCCGTCAACAACAACGGCGCCGGCAACGACACCACTAACAGTGCCAGCTGCAGCAGCGCCTGCAACGCCCCGTCGCGCCTGCTGTCCTCTCTAGGCTTGCCCACCACGCACGTCGTCAACGTCCTGATGGCACGGGACATCGTTCCGAGAGCGTTCACATGCGACTTCGCGCCGATGGCAGACCTCCTCGCGCGAGGATGGGGGGTGAGCCTCAAAATGCACGTGGGCCTGCAGGCTGTCGCCTCCGACAGCAATGGCGGCAGTGATGGTGGCGGTGATGGTGATGGCGACGGCGGCGGTGCCGCCAGCAAGGTTCCCCTCTACACGCCGATCGGCCGCATGCTCGTGATGCAGCCCGACGCCGAGTGGTCATCGTTTGTCGTCACGGGCGGCGAAAATGACGGCGACCACCCGCTGCTGCCAAGCGGTCCGGGCCTGTACTCGCTCGAGGACCCAGACCCGGAGGAGGAGGCCCAGGTCACGCCACAGGAGCAGGGCGCAGACACTGCCGCCGCTGCTACTGCTGCACCCGCCGTGTCAAGCGGGCACAAGGCCGTGCACATGCAGGTGCTGCTGGGCGCGGGAGGGGCGGCGGGAGGGGCGGCGCAAGGCGGCACGGGCGCAGGTGCAGGCGCAGCAACGGGCAGCACAGGCGCAGGCACAGCAGCAGACGCACCCGACGGCACAGGCGCCGCATCAGGTGCAGCATCAGGCGTAGATGAAGGCGCAGATGAAGGCGCAGGCGCAGGCGAAGGCGCAGACAGTGGCCCGCAGCGGCGGCGCGAGGTGCCGAGCGCGCGCGACGCGCTGCTCGAGCTCATGGACGCTCCGCACCCACTCGAGACGCTGGCTGACCCCAGTGCGTACACCTCGTCTGGGTCCATCAGCCGGTACCACAACCCCGACAACTACGCGGCCGCTGCAGGGCGGATCATTGCGCTGTGGGCACGGGGGCGGGCACGCCCCAGCAGGCGCAGCAGCTAGCGCAGCAGCAGCTAGCGAGGCAGCAGATGCAGCAGCAGGCACTGCAGCAGACGCAGCAGGAGCAGCGGGAGCAGCTGCAGCAGCTGGGGATGGAGCAGCAGCAGCAGCAGCAGGCAGGCGCGCAGCTGGCGTGAGCGTGCACACGTGGACGGTGGCAGGCAGGTGCGTGCAGCCTGCGTGCATGATGACAGCGCTGCAGTGGTCGGCGCTTCCACGACGGGATCCCATGTGGCCACCGCCACGCCCCCCTGAGCGGCAGCACCGACGCCGTTGTATGCATGCGGAACTATGGGATGGGGCGCTTGCGGGTGTCTGCAGGGGCGGTGCTATCAACACGGGACCCCATGGGGCCACCGCTGTGCCACCCTTGTGCCCGCTGGGAAGCAGCACCGACGAGTCGCGTGCATGTGGCTGAGGAAGCTGGCGGAGCGGGCAAGGAGGGCGCGGGCGCGCATGTTGTTATGGTTGCTGAAGGAGGGCATGGGCGTGGGCCAGGCGTGGGCATGGATGCGCCACCGCCGCTGGCTGTCGCAGGCGGCGCCGCCGGTGCAGGGACCCTGCTTGGCCAGTGTGGAATTCACACTGGCGGCCACAGAGGACTCTACGGCCGCCGCTGCCGGCCACTACTCGAGCCCCGCCCTTCCCTCTTGGTTGCTTTATTTTACTGGATTACAGGGGTCGAGGCTTCCATGCCAGTTTGTAGTGTACAGTGTACAGTTTACAGTCGACCGTTTGAAGTTTACAGTCTGCAGTTTGTCGGGGGCAGCCAACAGCTACTATGTTCCCCGTAAGGGGCCCCCGCCCCCGCTGTGCTCAGAGAATGAGAGAGGTCGTTACAGTCAGAAGACTGTTTGTGCGGTATCTTGCGCATAATTGTGTAGTCCTGATCCATAGGAGTACCCCTGGGAGGAATTGTGCACAGGGGGGGGGTCCACACTCAAGGCCCCTAGGGGGAGAGCCCTCACAACTTGTTGCGGCCCATTGTTGTGGTCGGCACTGGCTTCCCAGGCCATTTCTTTACAATGCAGGCGTAGTTGCATCACACGCGACTGTAAAATCCATCACCAACAGGAGAGTAGTTGTTCAAATCCACAGCCGGCGGTAACAATCAGTTCCAGACTTCCAGCGAGACTATCAGACAGCAGGCTAAAGGCCCAACACAAGGTCAAGCGACAAAAGTAGCCCATGCCGCCACCCACACGCGGCAGCGGGCGCCAAGCAAGCAGCACTTCGGCCAGCACACTCAGCCCTGAGTTAGTCAGAGGCAGACCCCAGGATCAACAGGAGGGTGCTGCGGCGGGTGCCGTGTTCAGCCGCTTCGGCTTGGTTGGGGGTGGGGCCTCCTTGGTCACGTCGTGGTCCTGACTTTACAGCCAGTCTTACCTGGGGTCTGCCTCCGACCACAGTCAGGAATGCTTTAGGTCTGAATGAGCTGCTGCTTGCTTGGCGCCCGTCGCCGCGTGTGGGTGGTAAGACTGGCCAGGGCGGCAGGCCTAGGCTGCGGGGTAGGCAGCCCGGAGGGCGCAGACATAACATAGTCCAAAAGGTTCCATGGTGTACGATGCAGAGCCGTTGGCCCTTACATCTAACATATCGCCAGTAAGGCGAGTATGTTACAGCAGAGTAGGCGGCCCTGCGACGCGGGGTAGTAAGGCAGCCCTAAGGCGTGGGGTAGGCAGCCTTCCGAGGCGCAAGAGGGCATCAGAGCGTACCGGGCAACGCAGCTCTTGGGAGAGCACAGGGGGGGCATGCGCTTGGCAGAGCGCGTGGAGGAGGGCGCTTGCGTACAGTCGGCAAGCAAGCGCTTAGACAAGGCTTCACGGCGACGTCGGCGGCTGCCCGACCACATTCACAACGCCCGAGGCGACGCCTGAGGCGTCTCATTCCATGGCGCGGGTCAGGCGGCGCCCCAGGCGCGCCGACCGCCTGAGGCGCCACCTGAGGCGCACCAACGATCGCCTCGGGCGTCGCCTTGGGCGTTATCCAAACCGCCTCAGGTGCCACACAGTTCGCCTCAGGTGCTCACCACTGCCTGAGGCGCATCCCGGAACGTCTCAGACGTTATGACCGCATTCCATGGCGCGGATCAGGCGTTGGGATTTGGGTAGGGCTGAGACTAGGACTTGGACTGAGACTGAGACACAGAGACAGAGCGGCCAGAAACAGAGACTGAGGTAATAACACTTTATAGAAGAAGACCGGTGGCAGTAGGATCTCTCCTCAAGAGATCCGCACTCCACACTTACTGAAACTGTCAGATGCTGTCAAATGCTGCACCTCTGAGAGAATGCCACAGCATGTGTGGCTCCTATGCATCGCACACACGTGGCTGTAACAGGCGCTATCGTGGGGTTCCCCTCCCCCCCTTGTGGCTTCTGGCAGGTCTCCTGGTTTGATTGATTCAGCTGGAGCTAAAAAAACTGATTGTGACTGCCGGCTTGTCATATTCAAACCCATTTGTTGAAATGTACGTGTGTGGATACACACACGCACGCTGACACACGCGAGGCGACCGATGAGTTCCGCCCGCACCTTCAACAGCTCACCTCTCAACCCCCCCCCCCCCCCCAGTGTGTTGATGGCAGGGGCCCCTGGTTGACCCCCAACTTGGCAAGGTCCGGTGTGGGATGTCACACAAAATCGAGACCAAATCAAGTAACACCGCGACATTTCCTAAGCGAATTACATTTGCTCAACTGTACGTGATAGCATCTCCGCTATAGGATCGATCCTTGAAAAATCAATGTGGGTGCAGCAGAACGTGCCACGTCGCGGCTCTACCGCCCCCGCTGGCGCACGCTGCTGCCCCACTACACGCATGATTCACTTCAGACATGTACGTGCGAGGGATGGAGGGGGCAGGGCGGACGGAGACGCGACAAACCGACGTGGGAGTAAGACTGGCGTCAGAATGAGCGCAACAGCGCAGCACAAGCCGTGGTCGTGGTCGTCGTGGTCTTCGTCGTACAGCACCGCAATGTCCCACTTCATCTCCTCGCAGGTAGAGTCAGTGTCAGTGAGAGGGGGGGGGACAGCAGCTACAGCCCCGCCACGCCCCGTCACGCCTTGGTCACTCACTCCGCCTTGTCAACACCTTCACCTGTATACACACCACGCATGCTCGATGCACGATGCGCAGTCTCTGCAGGATGCGGCAAACAAGGAGCGTGCGCACCACACAGACAGCCAACCAGACGTCTCGCGATTCCTGCGCGAAGTTGGCCTGGAGGAGGTGGTGCACATCCGAAGGTGCGGGGGAGGTGTTGAGGGGAGGGCGTAACAGGGGTGCCGAGGGGCGGGGGTAACAAGGGGGGCGTGCAGTTGCCACGCTGTCTGCGCAAACCGTGGGGCTGCCCATCTCCCCCGTCTCCCCACACGCCGTCCCACTGTCGCAGGCTGTCACACCTGTGCGCAATGACCTACCTGCCACACAAGGTCACGCCTGTCGGGCTGCGCCGCCGCCACGGGCTTGGGCTCGTGATGTCGTCGTTCGACGGGGGCGGCATCTCAGCAGGAGCGGAGGCAGGAGCTGCACAGACGCTGTACGACGCTCGCCAAGAGGCGGACGGCATGGCGGCGGACCTGGGCGCGGTCAGTGACAGCGAGAAAGAGGAGGGGTGGGGGTCTGGCGGTGGCGCGGGGAATGGCGCACAGACGGCCGCTGCACCTGCGCAGCAGGCAGCGGCGGCGGCGGTGAGCGCGGCTGCGGGCGCAGCAGCGGGCGCGGCAGCGGACGCGGCAACAGACGCGGCGGCAGGCGCGGCTGCAGCGCACGAAATCAGCGCCGACGAAAGCGACGACGACAGCAGCACCAGCAAGGCGGACACAGCCAGCGCGGTGGCAGGGAGGCTCGCCGAGGCTGCCGCGGCTGCCGCGGCTGTGGCGAGCAGCTTGTATGCCGCAGCAATGGCGCCAGACGCACCGGCGCCCGCATGCCCATCAGAGTGGTTTGTCGTTGACGACAGTGCGACCCACACGCGCACTTTTGCGATCCAGGGATCCGACTCGATTGACCACTGGCGGCTCAACCTGGTGGGTGGCGCTGGTTGGGCTGCTGGGGGTCCTGGTGCTGGGTGCTGGGTGCTGACTCACATGAGCAAGAGCGCGCAGACGCAGCACACAGTGGCTTCGGGCACACAGCCAGGTCCTGCCTGCAACAACAACATGAACATCAACACACACACACACACACACACACACACACACAGGACTAGGCGCCCCTACCCTACGTGCTCGACGCTGCCGTCGACGTCATCATCACAAACCTATCATCATCACAAACCTATCATCATCACAAACCTATCAACATTAAAAACCTGAACCCGCCACCCGCCACCCACCACCCTAAACAGTAAACAAACCTTCCGACGGGCTGTGCTCCTTGCCACCGCTTCCCCTTGCAGGCGTTTGAACCCGTCGCCTTTGAGGACGCGCACGGCGTGACGGTGCACCGCGGGGCGTATGATGGAGCGTGCGAGCTCTACCATCAGCTCCTGCCGCTGGTGACTGATCACCTGTCGTCGTCGCCCTTTGCATGCGTGACGTTCACGGTGCGTGGGTGGGTGGTGGGTGGGTGGGTGCGTGAGTGGGTGGGTTCAGAGTTGGATGCGCGCGGGAGTGCGTTCGGTTCAGTGCGTTTTTTGTTTGTGCGTGCGTGCGTGCGTGTGCGTTCGTCCGTGCGTGCGCGCTTGTGTATGTGCGTGTGTGCGTGCACGCACAGGGGTGCATTTGTGTTGGTGTGCTGCGGGCTGGCCAGTGGGTAATGTGCACCCTCCCTCCCTCCCTCCCTCCCTCTCTCCCTCGCGGTACCAATCTCGTATTGACCCGTGCCCCACCCGCCCCACCCCATCCCCCCGTTGGCTGCCTGGGCAGCTCCATCTCCAACCCACCCACCCATCTCAGCATACCCCACCACCGCTTCCCTGTGGCTGCAGGGCCACTCCATCGGCGGCTCCCTTGCGACTCTGCTGCTTCTCATGTTCTGCCGGCGTGGCGTGCTCACGCCGCACTCAACCGCGCCCGTCTACACGTTTGGCTCGCCGGCCGTGTTCTGTGGGGCGGGGGCCACGAGCGTGTCCTTGGGCGAGGGTGCAGACGTGTGCGCAGCGGGCAGCTGGACGGCAGCTGCCGCGCCCCAGGACTCGGGCGGGGTTGCCGCCGGCGCCACGCTTGCTGCGGCTGCTGCTGCCGCTGCTGCTCCTGCTGCTGCTGCCACACCCGCTGCGCCTGCTGCACCTGCTGCGTCTGCTGCATCTGCTGCTGTTCCTGCTGCTGCTGCCGCCGCACATGGCGCACCTGCTGCGCCGCCGGGCAGCACAGGCGCCACCACCAAGACCACCACCCAAACGGCCACGAGCGAGACCGCCACCTCGACGACCAAGACCACCGTCAACAACAGCAACGACGCCGACGGCGCCGACGGCGCCAGCTGCAGCTCCTGCAATGCCCCGTCGCGCCTGCTGTCCTCTTTTGGCCTGTCTGACGCGCACGTCGTGAACGTGCTGATGGCACGGGACATCGTTCCAAGAGCGTTCACGTGCGACTACACGCCCATGGCAGACCTCCTCGCAAGTGGATGGGGAGTGAGCCTCAAATCGCACGGGTGCCTGCAGGGTGCCGCACCCAGCAGCGATAGCGGTGACGGTGGTGGTGACGGAGCTGCCCGGAAGGTGCACCTCTACACGCCGATCGGCCGAATGCTCGTGCTGCAGCCCGACGCCGAGTGGTCGTCGTTTGTCGTCACGGGCGGCGACAATGACGGCGACCACCCGCTGCTGCCGAGCGGGCCAGGCCTGTACTCGCTCGAGGAACCAGACCCGCAGGAGGAGGCAAAGGCTGCGTCACAGGAGCAGGACGCAGACACTGCCGCCGCTGCTGCTGCTGCACCTGCTGCTGCTGCTGCTGCTGCTGCTGCACCTGCCATGTCCACTGTGCATGGCGACGTGCGCACGCAGCCGCTGCCAGGCGGGGCAGCGTCAGGCAGGAAAGGCGCGGGCGCGGGCGCAGTCCCAGCCGAAGGCACAGCAGGCGACGCAGCCGAAGGCACAGCAGGAGCCAAAGGCACAGCAGAAGACGCAGGCGCAGCAGCAGACACACCCAACGGCACAGGCTCCGCATCAGTTGTAGCATCAGGCGTAGATGAGGGCATAGATGCAGGTACAGCAGAAGGCGAGGGCGCATGCGCGGTCGGCGCGTTGCTGCTGTGGCACGAGGTGCCGAGCGCGCGCAACGCGCTGCTCGAGCTCATGGACGCATCGCACCCACTCGAGACGCTCGCCGACCCCAGCGCGTACTCCTCGTCTGGGTCCATCAGCCGGTACCACAACCCCGACAAGTACACCGCAGCGGCCGCGCGGATTGTTGTGCTGAGGGCGCGAGGGGCGGGCGCGACTGAGCAGGCACAGCAGGCACAGCAGGCGCAGCAGGCGCAGCAGCAGGCACAGCAGCAGGCGCAACAGCAGGAGCAGCAGCAGGAGCAGCAGCAGGCGCAGCAGCAAGAGCAGCAGGAGCAGCAGGAGGCGCCTGGGAAGCACTGACACATGCCCGCTGCCGAGCGCCTGAGCTCCACCGACGAGTGGTATGCATGCGGGCCCATGGGTTGGGGTGACGGCGGCTGGCTGGAGCTAGAGGAGCGGCCGGGGGATGCGGGCGCGCTGCCTCCGCCGCCGGCCGCCGCAGGCGGCGCCGCCGGTGCGGAGAGCCGCTAGGGTCGGTGTGGGGTTCACACTGGCCACAGGTGTGGGGTTCACACTGGCGGCCACAGAGAACTGTCTGAGCTTCCCGGGGCTGCGGCGCCCCCGCCCCGCCCTGCCCCGCCCCGCCCCGCCTTGGCTTTAATTTGGCTGGGTTGCGGGGGGGGGAGGCTGCCAGTTTGCAGTATTATACAGTTTACAATTCACAGGGCTGCGAAACATGGGCCCCTACTAAAACACAACTGACTCGATTGGAGGTTTCCCACTCTAACTGCCTTCGTCGCATTCTGGGTGTGCGCCTGGTCGACCGGCACAGATTAACTTATATTCGGCAGGCGTGCAACACTGAGCCAATTGAGAGCCTTGTGGCAAAGCAATCAATGCAGTGACTAGGCCATGTGATGCGCATGCCGGCTTCTCGTCTTCCTCGTACGACTTTTGACTGCACAATGGATGTGGCTCGGCAGCAAGGCCGGCCTCCAGCCTCCTCCCGACACTATTTTCTTAAGCTACTGATTCAGCAGCTAGGCGAAACTAGTGGCACTCGTTCTGATTGGAAGACTTTTTCGGACACGGCGTTTGAGCGTGCTCAGGATAGGGTCGGGTGGAGAGCCGTGGTGTACGGTCCGGCTGCCCCTCAGGCGCTGGCCCCTCCACCACGGCGGTCAAGTAGATTGGCAAGCGCCACTTGACCCCCTATCCCCTAGAAGCAGTTAGGACCTATTTTGGAGGCGTCGCACAATAGCTCTCCTTTTTGCTCTGGGACTACACGTTGGCAGGGAGCCGGCTGGTGGCTACCGCCCCTCACAAGTAATTGTTAGGGCCAGAACTGGACTTGGGTCTAGGCGGTGGTACTAGGACTAGAGGTAGTCTTCGCTGGAAAGCCGATGTAACTGTAACTGTAGGGGGCAGACTGCCGACTGCATGTCTTCATACGTTCATACAGTGCCCCGCTCACCCGTTGTGCTCAGAGATTGAGCGAGGTCATTACACACAGGCAACACTGATGATGGATTTTACAGTCGTGTGTGACGTCACCTACCGGCAGCGTATTCGACCTTGCTCGGCGTATAGCGCCCGAGCGCTACACACATGTGGCTGGCCACTAGTGGGGGGCTATTGGGTCGGGGCTGGACCTAGACAGGGCACTCGGCCCCCAGATCTGACTCCCTCCTTGTGGGAGCACGGCCGACACTAGTGCGTCCTGTGATTTGCGCATACTTGTGTTGTCCCGAACTCTAGGATTACCCCTTGGAGGAATTGTGTAGGCCCCCCTTGGGGGAATCGTGAAGGACAGTGACCCCTGGGAAGGATTTTGGTAGTTAGTTATTTCCTGGCTCGAGCAACTTGGACCGCTCATACCATGCGCATAGCGGGGGTACATGCAATGCGTGCCGTTGTGCTGCTCTCGGTGACAGCTTTCCAACGCACCCCTCCACACCCTCTCCCACCAAATGTGGGGTTGTTTTCTGGGAAGTGGGAAATCCGGCCACGAGCGGTATGATGATGGATGTTACAGTCAGGGACATTAAAAGGCGTATAAGACAGTGCTCGGCGGTATACAGCTTGCGAGGAGATCTCTGGTGAAGGACCTCCTTGGGACAGTCTCAAGTTAGGACCCCCAAGGAGGGATTGTGACGGCCCCCCTGTGAAACCCCCCCCACCCCCCCCCACCCCCCGAGGAGGAATTGTGAGGGGCACCCCTTGGGCGTTCTCAAGTTGGGTACCCTTTGGGGGAAATTGTGTACGACCCCTAGGATTGTGTACCGAGCAGGGGTCCCCACTCCGAGGAAGAGCCCTTGGCAAGTTGCGAGACACCGGCGCACTGGTTGGCCACCAATCGAAGGTAGGCTGGCGCGCTGCGTGGCCTTGCGGGCTCTCTTAGTAGAGCTCCCTTAGACGTGTAGTCTAGGCCTTAACTCACGCCCCGGGGTCCTCCAGGCGCGTACTTGTAACAACTGTTACAACCTTGAAAAGTTGTGAGACATCGGCGCACTGGTTGGCCACCAATCGCCGGCACTGGCCTCCCAGGCAAATTTGTTCAATTTAAATACAGGCGTAGTCACAACATATGCGACTGTTGCACCATCATCACAATCGCCTCCCAGGGGCCATGCTTTCAAAATGCAGGCGTAGTTGCGACACAAGCAACTGTAGCATCATACTCACACTCGCCTCGCAGGGGCCATTCTTTCAAAATGCAGGCATTACGTCGAAGGTGTTGGAGAACAACAGTCGCAACGCGTCAGTGAGGTGCGGGTTCTGCAGCTGTTTGCGCACCTTGCTCTTGATGAAGTTGAGCGCGCTGAACAGCCGCTCGTCCTCCACAGACACCTGACGATCGCCAGCTCGGCCAGCCGCTCAAAGGTCGGGCAGCTGAAGCCCTCGTGGCTAGTCATCTCAGTAGGCGCGTGCAGCCACTGCCACGGCCCCAACATGCTGTGCAGGTTCGGGATCGGGCGACTGCCGGCGCGCGGGCTTCTGGCCGGAGAGCAGCGTCGCCTTGGCCGTCTTGGGGCGGCGATCTGGCTTCTGGACCTCCGGGATGTCGACTGCCATGGGGCCGTGTGGAGGCCCTGTCACCACAGTGGCCCAGGCCATCACAGTGCGCTGGTTCTTGCTCACTGTTGTTCAGGCTTGCAGTGGTGCGGAGGTGCCTCAAACGCCCCACACTGCCCCGCAGTGCGCCACACTAACGCAATGGCTCCGCCCCATGGCCCCCGAAGTGGACCCTCGACTTAATTGTTTTGGGACCAAATTTGGGCCAAATTTGGGCCAAATTTATGGCCCCAAATGGCCCCAAATGGCGAAAACAAAATCACCGTCATGGACCATGCCCCCAAAGGCTTGTGATGTCACTGCCCACAACCAGTGTCAAGCGGCCGGACCTTGAATCTAGCTCGCAATCCTAAAAAACTACAGAGAGGGTGGATGGGTGGCACGGCTTACTAAGTTGGAGGGAATACCCCCGAGCTGCCCCCAAGCCACAAAAGGATTGAAAATTGGAGCGGTGCAAGCGACCCGAGCTGACGGAATGGAAGCGTACCGTAGTACCGCTTTGCCTTGCCGATTTAATAATTCCGATGACGTGCAGGCAGGGTCGATTCCTAAAACATAATGCCAAAAAAGTCAAGAAAATGCCAAAAGTGATGTCAAAACGGGGGGGGTTCCCGCGGCAAGGCACCCCAATTCTAAACAATTACCCACTTGATAAAAGTGCTGGCAAGGCAAAGCGGTGCTACGGTACGTGACAAGCGCCGCTCTTAGTTCTGTTCTTCTCCTTCACACTTTTAAATCTCGGCACAACAGAAACTCACGTTTTCTATCCATCTGTGATTCAATAGAAAACTCCGTGTGTGCGCTTGAGAGAGGCGGCACGAACACACGATGTCCTGCCCCCCCACATGCACCTTGTGCAGCTCATCTCAGGAACCTACGCCCCCAGTGTCTTCACTCCATCCATGTACGCCTCTTGTTGCGCGTGTGGGCGACACGTCGCTGCGCCGCAGCTTCGTGCTGTCCATCCCGGTGGCACGCGGCGCCAACTGGTTCCTCGCGGGCGGTGGCAGGCGGATGGATGAAGAGGAGGCGACGGCGGCGGCGGCGGAGCGGATCGCTGCAGCTGCCGAGGACGGCACCAGCCTGCCCGTCCGCCTGGCTACGGATGTCGTGCGCTTCCTCTACGGCGGCACCGGCCGGCGGGAGCCGGCTGATGGTGGCGTCGTGTCCGCGTCGCTCCTCAACGCCAAGCCTGCCGTCGGGGGCATCGGCGTGGAGCCACGCGGGGGCGGTGTGCTGCGTGTGCTCTTCACCGTGGCGTCTGACGCCGTGGCCGACACTGTCGTGCGCTGGCGCCACGAGCTGCACCGCTGCGTGGACTCGACTGCAGCCTTCGACGTCCTCAGTGACCGCGAGGAGGCGCAGCACCAGGCGCTGTGCCCCGCTTTCCTCGCCGCCAAGGTTGCGGGGAAGCGGGCGCAGTTCCACCGCGCGCGCCTCGTCGTTGACGGCGAGCGGGTGCCTGCACCTGCTTGCTAGATGGCATTCCCTCTGGGGGTGTTTTTGAAGGGGAGGTGGCGCCACACGCGTGCGGTGGCGGGTGCGGTGTGGTCGCTGAGTAGAGTGCTGCGGCGGGTGTGCTACTAGCCCCGCTTCCGGTGGTCTGGGGGAGGGCTTTTTGGTCCCTTCATGGTTTTATACCTTGGGTCCGCCCTCTGGCCATTTGAGGGGCTGGGTGTGCAGCCTGCACAGTGGTGCTGCTTGCTTGGCGCCCGCCACCAAGTGTGGATGGCGTTGCCGTGGGCTACTTGTAGCTTGACCTTTTGTGGGCCTTGAGCCTTGTTTCTCTAAGTCCTACTGGAGCTTTGGAACCGTACGTGTGACCGCCAGAAGTGGATTGTAAAACTCTCATCATCACCATCATCATTGTCACGATGCAACATGAAGTTTGCTTTGCTTGCTTGCTTGCTCCCATGACTCATGACGCGCTCTAAGGCGCGCAAACACAGTGCGGCCGCCGGCGCGCTCATCGCCCGCGCGGCCACCACCACAGAATCACCGGTGAGCAGCGGCTCCCCCGGCTCAGACTCCCCGCCACGCCACCGCGCGTGCGTGGATGCGACACAGACACAGCTTTCGGCGCCCCACGGGGCGCGGGGGGCAGCCACATACGCGGAGGCTGCGCAACACCTGCATGGCGACGCCAGCAACCACATCTCGGCCTCGGCCGACACCACAGACGCCCTCCGCGCCCTCAGCGCGGGGCAGGCAGACATCAGACGCCTGGTAGGGGGGCTGCTGGACAGGGAGGCGAGGGCGCGCGCCCAGCCACAGAATGCGCCGACGCAGGTGGGCGCGCCACAGGTTGCCGACGCCGGCCACAGCGGTGCCCTTGCGGGGGTGCTCGCTGTGGTGCAGGCGCAGGCGCAACAGATTGCGTCCCTGGTGGATGTGGTGAGCCTCCTGGTGAGCCGCGTCCCTGGGGCGCCCATGCAGATGCCGCATGCAGAGCCCGCCCGCGCGCGGGCCGGCCATGCGGCCCACAGTGCGGCGCCCCGCGCTGCGCCTGCTGCCGAGGCTGCTCAGCCTGCCCGGCCCGCTGCTGCTGCCGCCCCTGTGGCGTCGGCGGGGGGGGGGCCGGCGACGGAGCGGCCTGCGTCGGGCGCCACGCGTGCCGCATCTGCGCGCGGCCCCTCCCGCCGGGGGGGCTGCCTGCGCGTGTGGGCGACACGTCGCTGCGCCGCAGCTTCGTGCTGTCCATCCCGGTGGCACGCGGCGCCAACTGGTTCCTCGCGGGCGGTGGCAGGCGGATGGATGAAGAGGAGGCGACGGCGGCGGCGGCGGAGCGGATCGCTGCAGCTGCCGAGGACGGCACCAGCCTGCCCGTCCGCCTGGCTACGGATGTCGTGCGCTTCCTCTACGGCGGCACCGGCCGGCGGGAGCCGGCTGATGGTGGCGTCGTGTCCGCGTCGCTCCTCAACGCCAAGCCTGCCGTCGGGGGCATCGGCGTGGAGCCACGCGGGGGCGGTGTGCTGCGTGTGCTCTTCACCGTGGCGTCTGACGCCGTGGCCGACACTGTCGTGCGCTGGCGCCACGAGCTGCGCCGCTGCGTGGACTCGACTGCAGTCTTCGACGTCCTCAGTGACCGCGAGGAGGCGCAGCACCAGGCGCTGTGGCCCGCTTTCCTCGCCGCCAAGGTTGCGGGGAAGCGGGCGCAGTTCCACCGCGCGCGCCTCGTCGTTGACGGCGAGCGGGTGCCTGCACCTGCTTGCTAGATGGCATTCCCTCTGGGGGTGTTTTTGAAGGGGAGGTGGCGCCACACGCGTGCGGTGGCGGGTGCGGTGTGGTCGCTGAGTAGAGTGCTGCGGCGGGTGTGCTACTAGCCCCGCTTCCGGTGGTCTGGGGGAGGGCTGTTTGGTCCCTTCATGGTTTTATACCTTGGGTCCGCCCTCTGGCCATTTGAGGGGCTGGGTGTGCAGCCTGCACAGTGGTGCTGCTTGCTTGGCGCCCGCCACCAAGTGTGGATGGCGTTACCGTGGGCTACTTGTAGCTTGACCTTTTGTGGGCCTTGAGCCTTGTTTCTCTAAGTCCCACTGGAGCTTTGGAACCGTACGTGTGACCGCCAGAAGTGGATTGTAAAACTCTCATCATCATCACTGTTGGCTGCGCATGATCTCCCCACTACCAGCAGTGTGTGGGGGGGGGGGAGGGTTTCAGGAAGTTTGACAGGCTATGTAGCATCTCCACTACTTCCCACTGAATAGCCCCTGCATGAAAGCTCCTGCGTGAAAGCCCCTGCGTGAAAGGAGACACACGGAGTGGATCTACTCGCCAGATCAACACCACTGCTCTGTTGGTTGGGCAGGGACGGGCATGTCGGGCAAGGTCAAGCGGGACCGCGAGGATCCGTGCCTCATATGCGGCCACTACCACGACGTGAGGCTGCGCCGCGCGTGCGCCTGCACGCATACTCGCGCGGTCTCATCCACCTTCCTCCATGCAGTGCCCATGCATGCACCCACCACCTCTCCGGCGCCCACATGCAGTACGAGGGCGGCGTGCCCTGCGGCATCTGTGGCCACGTGATGACGGTGCAGGAGAAGGCGAGATGCGACACGGTGCTGCCAACAGGCGTCATTCCTGGCTTCCTCTACCTCGGCTCGTACGACACCGCCAGCCGATCGGAGATCCTCAAGGCCATGGCCATCACGCACATACTCAACGTAAGAGGGGGGAAGGCACGCCCATGCGCGCGGCCACGGACCAACACCGAACCATGCAGCCCCATGCAGCCCCATGCAAACTGGCCCAGCGGGGCATGCATGCATGGGAGGTTGCGGCGCATGGTCCTCAACACCCCCCTCCCCGCCCCCTGCCCTCTTACCACGTGTGTGTGTTATGCCACCTGCGCGCAGACCGTGCCGACGTGCGAGGCGTTGTATAAGAACACATTCCAGTACCACACCGTCTCATCCGCACCGCCCCACTTCCAGGAGTGCATCGACTTCATCGGTGAGCAGCGCGTGGCAGCGCACACACCGCGGCCTTGCGCATGCATGCACGCAGCATGCGGCCCCGTGTGCATGACCGATCTCGCGCACGCGAGCAGGCGGCGCACACACCCGACACCACTAACGGCGAGGCTACACAAGCGGCGTTGCGAGCACGGCCCCTCCCCACACACCCCCTTCCAACACCACCCTCAGTCCACCCACCCACCCCCCACCGACCCCGCACGCACTCAGGGATGTCCCACACCCAAGTTACACGGGGTTTCCAGCTCAGCAGGCTACTCTTCTATGTCCCACACACACACCCTTTTCCACACAAAGGGTATCGGGTGTGGACAGGGGTGCGCACGGTGGGGTGCTCGCAGTGCACACACACACACACACACACACGTACACACATACACACACACACACACACACACACGCCCCCGCACAGAATCTGGCAATAACGTCCCCTCCACCCCTTCCCTTCCACTCACACGCACACATACACGCACACATACGCGCACATACGCGCACACATTCACACGCACACATACACGCACACATACACACACACACATACACACACGCACATACACACATACACGCACACATATACGCACACACACACACGCACATACACACACACCGCGCAGACTCCGTCAAGGACATCCCCCACACCCTTCCGCGCACCCCCTTCCACACACACACACACACGCACAGACTCCGTCAAGAACTTCCTGAACTCCAAGGTCCTCATCTACTGCATGTTTGGCTGCTCGCACTCGCGACGATGACCATTATCATCGCCCCCCACCAACCCACCCCTGCGCCCCCCCCAGCTGCCACCCACACGCACACACACACGCACACACGCGATGGCAAACGGCAGCTAGGGGTATCATTTTGATAGCTGTTGGCTTCATAGGGGCGACTACGCCATCGAAGGCGCCCGAGGAACAAAACAAATTACCACAGGCGCCCCCGCGCAGACTCCGTCACGGACATTCCCCCGCCCTCGTCCACACACACATCCACACGCACACACACACACACACACACACACACACCGTGCAGACACACCATGCACACACTCTGTGCACACCGTGCACACCGTGCACACCGTGCACACCGTGCACACACACCGTGCAGACACACCGCGCAGACTCCGTCAAGGACACCCCCACCCCCTTCCAGCACCCCCTTCCACCCCCACACACGCACACATATACAGACAAACACACACACAAACACAAACACACACACACACAGACTCCGTCAAAGCCCCTCCCCCCCCCCCACACACTTCCACACACAAGTGCGCACACGCACATGCACACGCCCCCGCGCAGACTCCGTCAAGGACATCCCCGACTCCAAGGTGCTCGTCTACTGCATGTCGGGCTGCTCGCGCTCGCCCACCATCATCATCGCATACCTCATGAAGACGCGCCGGTGGCGGCTGCTAGAGTCGTACAAGTGAGTGTGCAACATACGTAGTGCAACATACGTGCCTGGCTATGTGTACCGCGTCAGTGTACAAATACCGTAGTGTCTGGCTATGCGTCGAGTCGTACAAGTCAGTGTACAACATACCGTGGTGCCTGGCTATGTGTACTGCCCTGTTTGGCTGCTACATATTGGTGATAAAGGGCCAACGGTGCCTTGTGAAGACTCACCGGTGGCGGCTGCTCGAGCCGTACAAGTGAGTGCAACATACCGCCTTAACTTGGCTGCTTCTCTATGTTGATTATAAGGACCAGTGTTGCCTCATGAAGACGCGCCGGTGGCGGCTGCTACCTTTTACATTTTTTGTACATCCACGCGCCCGAGGACCCCGAGGCGTGGGTTAAGGCCTAGACTACACGTCTAGGGGAGCTCTACTAGTAGAGCCCGCAAGGCCACGCAGCGCGCCAGCCTACCAGGTGGCGGCTGCTAGCGTCGTACAAGTGAGCAAACTAGGTCTGCAGGCAAACTAGGTCTGCGGTCGTCTGCAACGAACGCTGTCTCTGTCTCTGTCTCTTTGCCCCTCGCCTCTCTGCCTCTGTCTGTCTCTCTGCCTCTCTGCCACTCTGCCTCTCTGCCTCTCTGCCTCTCTGCCTCTCCGCCTCTCCGCCTCTCTGCCTCTCTGCCTCTGTCTGTCTCTGTCTCCCTCCCCCCCACACACGCACGCACACGCGCATGCACGCCCCCCCCCCCATACACACACACACACACACATGCACACGCTCGCAGGTGGGTCAAGGAGAAGCGCCCCATGGTGCGCATCAACGAGCAGGACTCCAAGCGTCTCATGGACCTCGAGCTATCGATGTACAACAGCTGCTCCGTGCCGCAGGTATATAGTGCGTCTCTCGTGTGTGTGTGTGCGTGTGTGTGTGTGCGTATGTGTGTGTGCAGGTGCGGTGCGTGCCAGCAAGAAGGACTCAAAGCGCCTCATGGACCTCGAGCTCTCGATGTGCAACAGCTGCTCCGTGCCGCAGGTATATAGTGTGTCTGTCGTGTGTGTGCGTGTGCGTGTGTGTGTGTGTGTGTGTGTGAACGAGCAGTACAACAAGCGTCTCATGGACCTCGAGCTCTCGATGCACAACAGCTGCTCCGTTCCGCAGGTGCGAATTGCCTCTCCCGTGTGTGTGTGTGCCAAGGGTTTCCTTCCGGATCGGGAAACGGAAAAGAACGTGCTTGGAGGGCGCGCCCCCCGATGGTTTTGGGGAGGGTGCATTATGGAAAACCGACGTACGGAGGTGTTTTTTCTGGTGAAACAGTGTGAAATCGTCGCTTTTCGCACTTTTCAAAGCGAGACTTCAGGCTGCAGCCTGAAATCCCGATGAATCTGGGAAGGCCTCTTCGGGAAAGCCGAAAGGATGACTGAATCCAAGAAAACCCGTGGTGTGTGCGTGCGTGTGCGTGTGTGTGTGTGTGCTGCAGGTGTGGATTGCCTCTCGTGTGTGTGTGCATGCGCGCATATGTGCGGGTGTGTGTGTGTGGGGGGGGGGCGTGTGGGTGTGCCGTGGGTGTGTGTAAGCGTAGCTATGTACAACAGCTGCTCGGTGCCGCAGGGTTTTAGGTTCATGGGTTTCAGGTGTCTCTCTGGTGGGCGCTGGACCAGTGATTTCCTTTTCGGCTCTACACAGCCATTTGGCTGTATTCCGGCTGTACTTTGACCATTAACACAGCTCAACCCATTCAGTGGATAGGAAGTCAGGAGAGCCCAACAGGTAGAGCTCGTCGAGCTTTCAAATTACTTACATAGGAGGACAACCGGTCAACGGGAGGACAACGGTCAACGCGGTCAAAGCAAAATCCGGATGTGGAAGAATGAATTGAAAATCCTGAAAAGAAAATCACTGCGCTGGGCACAGCTGAAAGCCTTGCCCGCTGGACGGAACCAAGCCCTTACCGTCACAGTTCTGTGTCACGTACTGCAGTGCAAAGTTTTGAAATCCTGGTTTTATGTAGTTTTTTTCCCTTAAAAACTAAAAGGTCTTAAGAACAGGTTAAGAATCGTTTACATCAATTTTAGTTTCAAGTTTGCTGCCCCCACGACCCTTCCTGCAGCATCGTTCCATCGTCACCACACCCAACACAACCTGCCCCTGCTTCGCAAGGATTTTCCGGCGCAGGCGCAGTGCAGGTTTGCTGATCCCACGACCCCTTCTAACATCGGTAAACACACAACCTCCCCCCAGCCCCCTGCCGCAGGGCTTTGACGCGGGCGCAGGGCAGGCTTGCCGCCCTCACGACCCCCTGTATCATTGTTCATCACGCTCACCCAACCCAACCCGCCCCCCCTCCCCTCCCTGCCGCAGGGCTTTGAAGCCGTCAACGCGTATGTGTGCCCGAGTCTAGCCCTGACGACACGTGTGTCCTGCCCGTAAACCCTAAACAATTTCCACGGCTGTGTCACAATCTGCCCCCCGTTCCGCAGGGCTTTGAAGCCGTCGACGCGGGCACGACGGCGCAGGGCGGATTTGCCGTCCCTGCGACCCCCTGTTTCATCGATTGTCAGTAACAGTAACAGTAACACGGGGTTTCCAGCTAAGCAGGCTACTCTTCTACTAGAGACACCCGCCGATACTCCAGCACACTTAAGTACTAGAGTACCGCCGGCTCCCGGCCGATAGACTACCGCTCCCGCCAGCTAGACTACCCCAAACAGCGGTCTCTGAGAGACATGTCTGGCAAGGAGCATATAGGAGAGGACCTTCCTCAGGGTCACAGTAGTGGCCTTGTGGCCAGTCAAGCCGGCAGAGCCGACTGGCGCTGACTGGAACGGTCCCCGCCTGGCAATGCATGGCTGTCCAGCTCTCGTTTGCATGGGGCTCAGCCGGCGCCCCATGCCTCATGCATGGCCAGGTCCCACCCTCCAGGGGTGCATGGACGACAGAGTTGTCATGGAGGCTGCCTGAAGACCTTCCAACGCCAGTCACCGGCAGACGAGCGACCCCGAGGATGAGCGCGGTGACGAACGCTGCGATTGGTGAAGCGGATTTACTCTGTGTTGCCTCGGCGGTCGCCACCGCTGAAGCCGTGATGGTAGCCCGCCTCCACGGGCAGCCATCTTGACCAATGTCCAGCATGCATTGACGGGCGCCAGCTCCTCCGCTCGTCGATCAACTCGTCGAGATCGGTGCCGCATGGCGTCCTGCATGGGGGGAGGATAAGGGCCGTCTCCCAGCACGGGCCGCGGCAGCGCCGCGGCTACTCGCCAAACCATGGCAGCGCCGGGCAAGCCGCTCCTGAAGTGTTCCACCGAGGGGCAGTCTAGCAGGAGCCAGGCCAGTCGTATTTTACCCCGCTCGTCAGCGGCACGAAGATCCTCGTCACCAGCAGCGCCGCATTGCTGGGTCCAGGGCTCGGCGACGAGAACGCGCCTCCGTTAATCGAGCCCCAATCGATTGTCACCATCATCAAACCCAGTGATTCCCCTTTCGCCGCAGCCATTTCACTGAAACTGCGGCCGTGTCCGGCTGTGCTTCAGTGAAATTGCCCTGACAAAGGGAACTTACGGCTGTGTCTGGCTGCGAACATCCAAAAAATAAACAACGCATGAAACTCAACTTAACCTTCCCCCCCGTCGCAGGGCTTTGAAGCCGTCGACGCGGGCACGACGGCGCAGGGCGGGTTTACCGTCCCGGGCGGCCTCAGCGGCGGCCACAACCACGGCCACGGCGCGGCGGGCGGCGCGAGCTCGAGCGGCGCGTTTGGCGCGCCTGGCGGCAGCGGTGGCGGCGCCGCGCCAGCGTTCAGCGTGCCCGGCGGCCAGGCGTGGTCGTTCAGCAGCGGCGGGGGGCAGGGGGGAGGAGGCGGGGGCAGCGGCGGCGGCGCGCCCCCGGCGGGCGGGCCGGTGTTTGGCGGGCAGCCAACGCACGCGGGGGGAGGGTTCGGGGGTGGCGGCGGCGGCACGCAGTTTGTCTTTGGGGGCGGCCTGGCGGCGGCGCCGGCAGGGGAGGGGACGTCGAATGACAAGGACGACGACATGACTGACTGAGAGGAACGGCGCGGCCTGACCCGTGATGGAGTAGCCGCAGCAACTGACTGACAACTGACAAAGTAACTGACTGAGAGCCACTGACTGACATTAACTGACTTGACTGACACGTCAGCGACTGACTGACCTGCGCGGTCTGTCGCAGCGAGCGGGGCGCCTGTCCGCCTGGGCGGTACAGAGGTTCCCGCTGCGTGTTATAGCTTTTGCAGGCCCATGTCTGTTTGACGTGGGGTAATGTACAGCAGCGGTCCTATACGCATCTACTAGAGGTGTCCCTGACTGTTACATCCATCAGCAGCCCGCAGCCAGCCAGCCCGCAGCCAGCCAGCCCGTAGTCCGTGGCCGTTGTTGCCGTGCTGCGTTGTCTGATGGGCAACATGCAGGATGGATGTAACAACTCGTCATATGATGCATCAGCAACTCATTTGCTGACCCTGGCATGGCCGGCGCCAGCCACCACAACAGGCGCCAACACCCGTTGTCTGGTCAACGGTAAAATAGCTCAACACGCGTGCCAGCTGCGTGGCAGCTGTTGCTGTGCGGCTCGTGCAGCGTGGTATCTTCATAACCGTGCTCTGATAAGAGGGAGGTGCAGGCGTGGGACGCGATGTTCATCAAGCGAGGGATGGGCTAGTCCACCCCCCTACAGGAGCTCCTTTTCAGCCGATAATCCTTGAAGGCCATCTCCACCGCGGCGATCTGATGAGAGGGAGGGGCAAGCGGGCGGGGGTGGGATCTTGCGCCTCAGTTAATCAATCGAGGGTTGACTTGTCTGAAGGGTGAAGGCGACAACCTTGGCCATCTCCATCATGGCGCTCTGAGGGTTCTCCATGGCAGGGCGATTGGTCTGGTTTTGGGGCGAGCTCATCCTGCGGCGTGCCCTGCGGCCCTTTGAATTTGAAAGCTTAGCCACTGGGCCTTCATCTGTCGGAGTGCTGGGTGTGGGTTTCCGCTCCAAAAGGGTCGGATCTCGAGATGTCAAACCACGCTCTGATTTGACATAAGCACCCTGTGTGCTAACTCCTTACTTGACATGCGCGTGGCTATTACACCCTGCGTGCCCTGCGGCCCACGCGTGCCCTGTGTGTGTGCCCTGCGTGCGTGCCCTGTGTGCCCAGCGGCCTTGCGTGCCCTGCCGCCTTGCGTGCCCTGCGTGCCCTGCGGCCCACCCGCATGTGCAGGCACAGCCACGTCGTGCACCGCCGCCGTTGTGCAGGCGCAGATGTAAGGCAAGTAGAGTTCGCGAGGTCCGACGGAGGGCACTGTTCTGAATGCTGACAAGCTGTGCTGCGCTGTGATAGCACGCAGCGTCGAAAGTCTGGCTGTGTAGTGCAGCAGCCAGGTTATCTAATACCTTTGCACCCGTTTTCGTTTGTTACGCACAGCAGCCGGCTGACAAGCCGTTTTAGATGGCCCTGCACTTATACCTTTTTTTTAACATTGACTTTCAAGAGCTCGTGAAATTCTGTTTTGTAAACCCGAAGTTCAGATATGTGTGAGCACTACTTCCTCTACCGCAGCAGTACATCCATCCATGAATGTTGCTCATCATCATTGCTGTTACACGCAGCGGGGCAACGGGCACCTCCGCTCTGCACAGCCCAGGCGGACAGTAGTTCCCCGACCCACCCACCCTCACCCTGCTGCAACAGATCACGCAGGTCCGTCCGTTCGTGGGGCACAAGGCTTGATGTAAGGAAGCGGGAGAACCCACTGGGGGCGCCCGCAGAGTACGAAGTCGACACCGCCACGCAGCCCATCTCCTCGCCAGTCGCCTCGTCCCTGATCGTCACCCACAGGTCCGTGTCGTTAGGGGGCCGACCGTGGCGCTCCCCGCACCAATCACGATGTGGCTGGGCCGGCCTGCATCATCATGAGCTCGATGTTGAAGTGAGTCACCTGGCCGGCCGTGACCTCAAAGATGACATGCTGTGGGGAGGGTCGGGGTCAGGGTGGTGAACAAGTGTAGCGGTCATGCGGCATTCCATGCATGGCGTCCATGAACGCGCATCGCATACATCTGGCTACCTGGTGCTGCATCCAACGGCCGTCGCCGTTCGATTCCAAGTGGCTGCGAGGAGGAGAAAGGGGAAAAGGGGAGGAGAGAGGGTACTCGCCGAGCAATGTCTGGCTCGCTGAATTCGATTTTGGTGTGAATCCACTGTCTTCATCGAACAAGGAACCCTTTCCCCTTCGTTCGCGTTGAGACATGCAATGACCATCTGATCATCAGGTCGTCGGGTCACATGCATGCCACGCGATGGGGTGTTGTTGAGTCCACCTACAAGAAGCATACAGGGGGGCTGTTTTATCAGGCTGCCAAGGGGGCCCTGTAGCTGGTTTGTGCGTGGTGGCATAGCAGGAGCCGGGAGAACACAGCTGCAGGCGCTCAAGGCATCCATCTGGCTAGGTCTGCTCTGGCTGCGCCCCTCACAACTGTGCCTTAAGCAGATGACGACGGCGTCATGGTGTGAACGGATGTGGCGGGTCAGTGATAACATCATACGCGCCATGCGCCCTAGGAACTCGGCTCGTTACTCGTCTGCCCAAAACGACAAGAAGTTTCTTATCATTACTATCAGCAATACAAAAATACAGGTCCTTGCCCTCAGGGGCCAGCAGCACTTGCTCGGCGACATGGGGGTGAGGAATAGTTTGGTAGGCATTCCGGCTGCGGCACATAGGCGACTGAACTTGCATCACTCGTGTGCCTTGGTAAGACACACAGCTCACAACACTGCACAAGTGCTCAGAACAGTGCCTTCCCGGAGCTCGCGAACTCGACAATTAGTAGTGCGGCGAAGCCAATCATCGCGGCGCGTCCGTTGGTCATCTCAGCCGAGGGTGTGAGGGGGCCAACAGCCTTGGTGTTCTTGTTGCCCGAGAGGAAGGGGACGAGCGAGCCAGCGATGACGAGCAGGAATGCCACGGCAATGCCAGTCGGCTCGGACGCCCACTGGGAAAGCACGGGCTCGCCAGAAGAGAGCTCGGCGCCGAGGGCAGCGACGAATCCGATCATGGCGAGGCGTCCGTTGATGAACTCAGGGCCGATGCCTGCATATGGCAAGGGGGTTGGAGACGGGTTAGATGGCGGTGGTCAAGCACGCTTGCCAGCACGTGTGCTTGTGAAGGCAGGGGGGATGGTTACATGCGATGGCAGTGGCGTTGCAGCTGTGCAGAGCGCAGGCGCCCCGGCAGCGAGCTGCCGCACTGATCGAACTGGATGCGCTGAGAGGCGTGATCACGCTGGAGGAGGGCTTCAGAATGCAGGGCGGACTCACCAGAGAACGCCATAACGTCGCCAAATCCAACAGCTTTCGCGGCGGGCGGCGCGGGGGGAGGGGGCCGCTCGGCGGCAGGGGGCGGCGTCGTGGGCGGCGTTAACGTGGAAGCCACCGGCGCAGCGGTAGGAGGGGGCGTGACTGTGGGGCGGGAGGCAGTGGGCAGGGGGGGAGGGTGAGTGAGTAAGGTGCCTTGCTCGGAGAACTGGAAGGTGGGGGATCACGGTTTGTCGTGAGTGCTCGTACACGCTGTTACACGCTGTGATGTGTTTCCCCATACTTCCCTCCCAACCCTCCCTTCCCCTCCCCCCAGATATCTCCCTCACGCTCATGTTGGTGGCATGCGAGGTGCCATGCGTGGGGGCAGGCCAAATCAGGCATTCCCAGCCACATGCTTATGCAATTGGGCCTCCCATGACCAAGTCCACTCACCCTCGGGCGTCTTCTCGCCATCGACGGCGCGCACGACCACGTTGCAGCGGGTCGAAGGGCGGGGCACGGCGGAGGTGCGCAGGGCAGAGGCCCTGGAGGTGGCGAAGGTCGTCTGCTTGGTGAGCTGCATCATGATGTTGGCTGGGGGGGAGCTGGAGAAGAGATGTGAAGAAGTGTTTGTAATTGTATATGTTATCGAGTTGGAGTGAAATGAGGTGAGCTGTGGTGGGGCTTTGGGCGCAAACAGACTGGTGGTTGCTGGGAGGTGTGGAGGTGTGGGAGGAGCGCAGTTTGCAGCCACGGATCACCGGGACCCCAAGGGAACCTGCTGCATGGGTGCGTGATCTGCGACAAAGAGATCGTGGTGGTTACCTGAGTCGTTTGAGTTTCAGCCACACTGCTCGGGCTGCCTTGCCCTGCACCAAGCGGTAGTGAGCCAGCGGGGACGTATTCCGTCATTACTTGCCCAGCGCGGCGCCCCAGAGGATGAACGCGTTCAGCAGTAGGGAAGGGCACATATGCTCTCCACACCATGGTGACTGATCTCCGCTGCGACTCAGTGGCATGCACTGCCAGACCACAGGAGAAGCACGCCTGCTGTGGTAGAGGAAACAGTGTCCGCACAGATCTGAACTCGGGTTTACAAAACAGCATTTCACAAGCTCACGTCAACAGAAAAACGATAAAGTACAGGGCCACCTAAAACGGCTTGTCAACCGGCTGCGCGCAGCTAACGAAACAGGGTGCAAAGGGAATAGATAACCTGGCTGTGGCACAACACAACCAGCCTTCCGACGCTGCGTGCTTGCACAGCACACGTCAGCATTCAGAACAGTGCCTTCCCGGAGCTCGCGAACTCGGCAATTAGTAGCGCAGCGAAGCCAATCATCGCGGCGCGTCCGTTGTTCATCTCAGCCGAGGGCGTGAGGGGGCCAATGGCCTTGGTGTTCTTGTCTCCCTGGAGGAGGGGGACGAGCGAGCCAGCGATGACAAGCAGGAACGCCACGGCAATGCCAGTCGGCTCAGACGCCCACTGGGACAGCACAGGCTCGCCAGAAGAGAGCTCGGCGCCGAGGGCGGCGACGAATCCGATCATGGCGAGGCGTCCGTTGATGAGCTCAGGGCCGATGCCTGCATACAGCAAGGGGGTGGGAGAGGATGGGGTTAGATGGAGTCGGTGGTCAGGCACGCTTGCCAACATGTGTGCTGTAGGTGGCAGGAAGGCAGGTCACACATGAGCGCAGTGGCGATGCAGCTGTACAAAGCGCAGGCGGGCAGGCGGCAGACAACTCTTGACCAGACTGGGCATGCTGACAATATCTGTGATGGCGCTGGAGGATGGCTTCAGAGTGGACAACGAACTCACCCGAGAACGCCATAACGTCTCCAAATCCAACAGCCTTTGCAGCCGGCGGCGCAGGGGGAGGGGGACGCACGGCGGCAGGGGGCGGCATCGTGGGCGGCGTTGACGTGGAAGCCGGCGCCGCGGCAGGAGGGGGAGTGACTGTGGGGCGGGAGGCAGTGGACGGGGGGAGAGGGGGGGGGCGTAAGGAAGGTGCCTCGTCGAGCAAGGGAAGGCTGGGGATCGCGGTTTGTCGTGAGTGCTCGTATAGTTGCGCTGAGTTTGTTTTTACTTCCCTCCCTCCCCACCCTTCCATCCTCCCACATCCCTCCGCCCAGATCCCTCTCTCCCGATCATGTATGAGGCATATGATGCCCATGCTGGGGGGCAGGCCAAATCAGGCATTCCCAGCCACACGCGCACGCAATTGGGCCTCCTTGGGCCAAGTCCACTCACACGCACGCAAGTGGGCCTCCCATGACCAAGTCCACTCACCCTCGGGCGCCTTCTCGCCATCGACGGCGCGCACGACCACGGTGCAGCGATTCGTAGGGCGGGGCACGGCGGAGGTGCGCAGGGTAGAGGCCCTGGAGGTGGCGAAGGTCGTCTGCTTGGTGAGCTGCATCATGATGTTGGCTGGGGGGGAGCTGGTTGAAGAGATACGAGAATGTGAGGTGTATGTGTGTACGTGATCGAGCTGGAGTGAATGGAACCGAAAAAATGGGGTCTGGAACTTGTGGTCGCTGGGAGGTGTGGATGTGTGCGGGGGGGCGGAGTTTGCAGCCACGGATCACGGGGACCCCTGCGTGGGTGCGTGATCTGCGACAAAGGGGTGAATAAACACGTGCGCCGTTTGGTTTCAAAGCTGCAGAGCCTGGGATGCCTTGCCTTGCGGCAAGACGATTGGTGAGCGAGCAGGGCTGTGTCCCAGCGCTGCGTGTCAGTGGACTCACGCCTTTTGCACAGTAGCACAGTAACACAGTAGCAGAAGAGCCATGTGCAGACCACACCACAACCTCTGTTCTCCGATGTGACTGCACTGCGTGGACTGCAAGACAATGGGAGAAGCACGCCTGTAACAGCACGGCACCTGCTGCTGAGCTGGCTCGCTTATTACATGTAATAACTCATCGTCAGCAACTCATTTGCAACGGTTTCGACTATGGGGGCTGTATGACCAGGGGTACTACCGCAAAGCACGACTCAGCAGCCAAAGGACCGACGGCCTGCCTATACTCTTATATATTGAACCAGACGCAGCTATGGTAGGTGGCAACAAATGATGATGAGAGTTTTACAATCCACTTCTGGCGGTCACACGTACGGTTCCAAAGCTCCAGTGGGACTTAGAGAAACAAGGCTCAAGGCCCACACAAGGTCAAGCTACAAGTAGCCCACGGTAACGCCATCCACACTTGGTGGCGGGCGCCAAGCAAGCAGCACCACTGTGCAGGCTGCACACCCAGCCCCTCAAATGGCCAGAGGGCGGACCCAAGGTATAAAACCATGAAGGGACCAAAAAGCCCTCCCCCAGACCACCGGAAGCGGGGCTAGTAGCACACCCGCCGCAGCACTCTACTCAGCGACCACACCGCACCCGCCACCGCACGCGTGTGGCGCCACCTCCCCTTCAAAAACACCCCCAGAGGGAATGCCATCTAGCAAGCAGGTGCAGGCACCCGCTCGCCGTCAACGACGAGGCGCGCGCGGTGGAACTGCGCCCGCTTCCCCGCAACCTTGGCGGCGAGGAAAGCGGGCCACAGCGCCTGGTGCTGCGCCTCCTCGCGGTCACTGAGGACGTCGAAGACTGCAGTCGAGTCCACGCAGCGGCGCAGCTCGTGGCGCCAGCGCACGACAGTGTCGGCCACGGCGTCAGACGCCACGGTGAAGAGCACACGCAGCACACCGCCCCCGCGTGGCTCCACGCCGATGCCCCCGACGGCAGGCTTGGCGTTGAGGAGCGACGCGGACACGACGCCACCATCAGCCGGCTCCCGCCGGCCAACAAAGAGGAACAGTAATATTTATTCAACTCCAGCCCGATGTGTCGACAGACCCCAACAGCCAACAGATCGGCTTGGGCCAGCGTAAGCCTTGCGACGTCCCCTGCCTATTGCATCATCACAGTCATCATCATTACCGCAAAAAACGCGCTTGTGCGGCATCTTGACGGGGGCCGCATCCTCCGCTCAACACCTGCTGCTGGTGCCGCGCTTCACCGCATACACCTCAACAACGAGAAAGTGGCTTATGGTGCGTGGTAGCTCACGCTGGCGTGGCCGGCCGTCGCAACAGGCGCGAACTCCCATTGCCACTCAACGATGTAGCTCAGCACGGCGTGGCTCACGCTGCGTGGTAGCTGATGCTCTGCCGCTCATGCACCGTGGTAGCCCACCCTTGCATACCCGGCGCCTACGCTGGTCCCGGCAGGGCCCGCCACTGGCGAAAACACCTGTTGCTGCTCAACACGGCGTAGCTCAACCAACCAGGCGTGGCTCACGCTGCGTGGTCGCTCGCCCTCCTGGCATACCCGGCGCCCGCGCTGGTCCCGGCAGCGCCCGGCGCCGGCAAACAGAGCGCGGCGTGCGGCGGCGGCGCGAGGTGCTGGTAGTGCGCGGCGTGCGGCAGCGGCGCGCCGCACGCGCCCATGGCCCCAGCCGCCGCCGCGGTGTACGCCATGCCGCCCCCGGAGGGCAGCACGCCGGCGGTGCCGGGCATGCCGGGCACGCCGCACGCGCCCATCGTCCCAGGCGCCACGATGTACGCCATGGCGCCCACGGGGGGCAGCACGCCGGCGGCGCCGGGCAGGCCGGGCCCCATGCCGCCTGCCGCTGCGTAGACCATGTCAGGGAAGATGCCGGCCGTGCCAGGCCCCAGGAGGGGCCCGCTCAGCCCCGCTTGTGCCAACGGGACGCCGCTTGCGTCAAGGAACACGTGCTGAACGGGCGGCGGCGGCAGTGCGAGCGCGGCAAACTGCAGGGTGTGTGTGGAGTGTGGGGAAGCGTGGGCAGCCTGCGCGTCGAGGAAACCGTACTGAACGGGCGGCGGCGGCGGCGCGAGGGCGGATAACTGCAGGGGGGCGGGTTGTGTAACATACAATGCTTTTTGGCCCAGGATTTTCGGGCGGGGCGCGGGATGTGTGGGCGGCTTGCGCGTCAAGGAACACGTGCTGAGCGGGCGGCGGCGGCGGCGCGAGGGCGGAAAGCTGCAGGGTGTGCGTGTGGTGTGGTGTGGTGTGGGGAAGTGTGAGCGTCTTGCGCATCAAGGAATGTGTGCTGAACAGGCGTTGTGGTGGGGTGGTGGTGGCGCGGAGAACTGCAGGGTGTGTGTGTGTGGTGGTGTGTGTGTGGTGTGGTGTGGTGTGGAGTGGTGGAGAAGTGTGGGCATTTTTGCGTCGAGGAACGTGTGCTGAACGGGGTTGTGGTGGGGTGGTGCTGGCATGGTGGGGCCGCTCTGATATGGTTCAACCACCCAAAACCCTAGCACGCCCCGACCCCGACACACACACACACACACACACGCGTGCACACACACACACACACTCACACGCACGCACACACACACACTCACACACACACACGCACAACTGCTCAGCAAATGCCGCGTGCGCGTGGTGGCGCTGCGGGCTGGCGAGCATGCCCGCGCGGTGCGCGTGCGCGTGCGCCGCTCTGCTCTGACACACAAACACGCACAAACACACTCACTCACACACACACACACACACATACACACACACACACCGTAATCGCGACGCCGAGGCCCCGTGCGCGTGCGCCGCTCTGCTCTGACACACAAACACGCACGCACACACACACACACGCACACACACACGCACGCGTGCACACACGCACACACCGGCTCAGCGAATGCCACGTGCGTGTGGTGGCGCTGCGGGCTCGCGAGCATGCCCGTGCGGTGCGCGTGCGCGTGCACTGATGAGGGGGGGGGGGACGGGCCAACCCAAGTAACGCGTGACCCAGCACGCTGACATTTGGGTGCCTGCATAATGGTTTACCTGCTCAGCAAATGCCACGTGTGTGTGGTGGCGCTGCGGGCTCGCGAGCATGCCCGTGCGGTGCGCGTGCGCGTGCACTGATGGGGGGGGGGGGGGCGGGCCACCCCAAGTAACGCGTGACCCAGCACGCTGACATTTGGGTGCCTGGATAATGGTTTACCTGCTCAGCAAAATGCCACGTGTGTGCGGTGGCGCTGCGGGCTCGCGAGCATGCCCGCGCGTGCGCCGCGAGCGCGTGCGCCGCAACCACCCCGACATCGTTCCTCAGAACCCTAAAACGCCCCAACACACACACACACACACACGCACACACGCACACACGCACACACACGCACAACTGCTCAGCAGATGCCACGCGCGTGTGGTGGCGCCGCGGGCTGGCGAGCATGCCCGCGCGGTGCGCATGCGCGTGCCCTGCAAACACCCCGAAATCGTCCCTCAGAACCCCAGAACGCCCCGACCCCGACCCCGACACACACACGCACACACACACACATGCTCGGCAAAAGCCACGTGTGCGTGGTGGCGCTGCGGGCTCGCGAGCATGCCCGCGCGGTGCGCGTGCGCCGCGCGCGCGGCGGGTCGGTGTGGAGACAGCGCGTATGGCGGCGAGGCGATGGGCGCTGCCGCATGGCTCGGCTGCTGCTGGGGCGGTTGTCGCTGTTCTTGTTCTTGTTGCTGTTGCCGCTGCTGTTGCTGCTGCTGCTGGGGTGGCTGTTGCTGCGCCTGCGCCTGCGGTGGCGCTGGCGCGGGGTCGGAGCTGCCCTCGACGGGCGTGCCCTCGGGCATGACGAGGAGCGTGCCTGCAGGGAGCTGGGGAGAGGCAGAGGAGAGGTGTGTGTGTGTGTGTGTGTGTAGAGGGGAAGGCTGCCCTTTCTCTTTCCTTTTTGAAGGTGTGGGCAAGTGCGAGGAAGCGTTCGACGGGCGTGCCCTCGGGCATGACGAGGAGCGTGCCTGCGGGGAGCTGGGGAGAGGCAGAGCGGGGTGGTTGTTGTTGTTGTTGCGCCTGCGCTGATGTGGGGCCGGGGCTGCCCTCAAAGGGCGTGCCCTCGGGCATGGCGAGGAGCGTGCCTGCGGCGAGCTGGGGAGAGGCAGAGCGGGGGGGGGGGGGGGGGAGGGAGGGGGAGGGGTTGTTGTTGTTGTTGTTGTTGTACGCAGCCCCAACTCAGCTGGGCTCAACCCGCCCACCTGCACGTGCGACGCTGCTGTCAGTGAATCGTACGCGGCGCCCCACTGGCTCTGGCTCGGCTCCAAACTCCAAAACTTGAACCGGTAATTAAATTCAAATTGTAGGAGTTCCTGGCCGTTTCAGGTCAAACCAAATGTAACATCTGAAAGGCCTCATCACCAGCTGTCCGTGGATAATTCCATCATTACCAGCGACCCAATATCGAGCGAGATCTGGGGGGGGCAAAGTTCAAAGTGAGACAATTTGCCCCGTGTCCTCCTAAGCCCTAAAACCCCTAACACCTGTGAGCAGACCTCACTCAGCGGGGCTCAACCCACCCACCTTCACGTACGACGCTGCTGTCAGGTGGATCGTGCGCGGCGCCAAACCGACGGCTATGCCCAACCCCGGAAAACAAATCGCACCCCAACCCCCTAAACCCCCTAAACCCTACAGCCCGCTTGGGGTTTGGAAACCCTCACAAAACACCCACCTGCACGTGCGACGCTGCTGTCAGGTGGATCGTGCGCAGCACCCCACCGACAGCTTAACCCTTACCCCAACCCCCTCCAACCCTAAACCCTGAAAGCCTGCCTAAAGCCCCAAGACGCAAAAAACACCCACTTGCACGTGCGACGCTGCTGTGAGGTGGATCGTGCGCGGCGCCCCACTGACGGCCGAGCCGCGCGGCACAAGAGCGCAGAACGGGGAGCTGTCCACCAGCGCCTGTAGTCGTCCCTGTTTTGGGGTGTGTTGAGGGTGTTCGGGGAGGGGAAGGGTGTGTGTGTGTGTGGGAGGGGGGGATGGAGGGTAGGAGAGGGTAGGAGAGGGGAGAGGGGGTGATCCACTGCTCGCGCAAGCGCCCGCACCTGCCGCTCCGTCTCCCCCAGCACCGCCCCCTGGTCTTGTCCCCAATCCCCTAACCTCCTTTCTCAGTCAGCAGTACCTGCCTAGAAGGTGTGAACACCCACCTGATCCACCCCGCTTGCGCCAGCACCCGCACCTGCCGCTCCGTCTCCCCCCCGCACCACCCTTGGTTTTGCCCCACACACATCTCCCTTTCTCAGTCAGAAAGGGAGATGGGAGGTCTCATAGAAGGTGTGAACACCTACCTGACCAACCGCATACGCCAGCGCCTGCATCCCCCCCCCCCCCGCATCGCGGCTCGCACCGCCCTCGGCCGCGCGGACCGACTCGCGCACGGCCTCGGCGCCGGCACGCACCCCCCCCCCCTGGCTGGCTTTGTCCCCCCCCTCCCTCCCCTGAGCAGAGTGTATGAACCTTGATCCCCGTGTTTTTACCTGACCCACCATGCGCGCCAGTGCCTGCATCTGCCGCCCCCCCCCCCGCATCGCGGCTCGCACCGCCCTCGGCCGCGCGGACCGACTCACGCACGGCCACGGCGCTGCCCCTCCCCCCCCCCCCCCCCCCCCTCCCGTTCCTGGCTTGCTTTGTCCCCCCCCCCCTTGATGCAGATGCATCTTGCAGAGCTTGGGTATGAAACTCAAGTAAGGGTCAGAACTGGACTCGGGTCCAGGCAATGACACCCTTACCGTAGTCACGCTTTGCCTTTGCGCCTAATTAAGTCTGAAACCGCCCCGCAAAGGCTCCGTAAACGTGGAATCAAGTCCGAAAACGCCCCGCGAAGGTAAAAAAAGAGATCCCTGCGGGATTTGAACCCGGATCAACGCTCCACAGGCCCCCCCAAAAGCTGCCGCGAAGGCAGCGCAAAGATGAAAGTAAGTAAAAAACGCCCCTCAGAGGCCAAAAAATCCAAATAAAGAGACCCCTTTAGTGGACCCCTGCAAAGGCAAAGCGATGATACCCGTATAGAACAAGAACATGTCGGGCGATGACACCCTTACAGGACAAGAACATGTCTCTGCTGGAGAGCCGATGTGGCTGTTACAGTGACTATATGATGATGGATATTACAGTCTGTGTGACACCAGTAAAGATGTATAGGACCAGTGTCCGCGCTAGCGCCCGACACCTTAAACTCAGTTTCAGTTTCCTTTTTCCATCCCTTTCCCGTCTCCCCGCACATACAGTGAGCCCGGCGTCCCCTCGGGGGTGTTTGGGAAGTACCACCGACACGTGTAACCAATCTCTCAGTGGGAAACTGGCTGGCTACCTGGTAGGGGTGAGGGTTAACCCCCACACGCGCATACACACTGGATATACTGATACCGATGGAACTGTATGCACACCCACCTGATCCACCGCGCGTGCCAGCTCCCGGACCTGCCGCTCCGTCTCCCCCCGCACCGCGGCCCGCACCGCCTCGGCCGCGAGGACCGATTCGCGCACGGCCGCAGCGCTCGCGGACTCGGGGGGCGGTGGGGCCCATGTCGGTGGGTTGAAGCAGTCCCCACCTGCGTGTACGTGTGTTTTGCGTGTGTTTGTGTGTGTGTGTGTGTTTTGTGTGTGTGCGTGTGTGCGTGTGTGTGTGTGTGTGTGTGTGTGTGCGTGTTTCGTGTGTGTTTGCATGTGCATGTGCGTGTGTTTTGCATGTGTGTGCGCGCGCGCGTGGGCGGCGCTTGTGTTCAGGATGTATTGTACGTACGACGACGGAATTGGGGGCGGTAGTGGGGCCCACGCCAGCGGGGTGTGGGCGTCCCACCTGCGAGTGTGCGTGTGCGTGTGTGCGTGTGTGTGCGTGTGCATGCGCGCGTGTGTGAAAGTGTGTGTGTGGCGCTTGTATTCGGGATGTTTTGCACGCACGACGACGGAATCCGGGGCGTGGCTGGGTGTGGGCGTCAACACCTATCGTCCACGCCGGGGCCACGCAGAAGCTGCGTCAACGACCGGAGCTGCGCGTGCACAACCAAGTCCACACCTCCACATCCACTATCCTTACCTCCACTCCCACCGTTCACACCGGAGCCATGCAGAAGCTGCGTCAACGACCGGAGGTGCGCGTGCACAACCGAGTCCACACCTCAACACCCACTATTCACACCTCCACACTTGCGTCCACACCGGAGCCACGCAGAAGCTGCGTTAGCGTCCGGAGCTGCGCGTGCACAACTGAGTCCACACCTCCACACCTACGATCCACACCTCCACACCCACCGTCCACACCAGAGCCGCGCAGAAGCTGCACGAGCGACAGACTAGTCCCCAGAGCCAGCGTGAGTTCACAGTATCCATACATCCACACCCACCATCTACACCGGAGCCACGTAGAAGCTGCGCGAGTAACATACGAGGAGAATTTTTAGTCCCCGAACGCATGCGTGAGTCCACACTGTCGACACATCCGCACCCACCATCCACACCGGAGCCACGCAGAAGCTGCGTGAGCGACCGCAGCTGTGCGTGCACACTCGCGAGGTCGGCAGCCTGGCGCTCGACCAGCTCTAGCGTCTCCTGTGTGTGTGTGTGTGTCTGTGTCTGTGTGTGCGTGTGTGTGTGTGTGTGTGTGTGTCGGGGGGGAGGTCTGGCGCTCGACCAGCTTTAGCGTCTCCTGTGCGTGTGCGTGTGCACCCGCATGGAGTACGGTGTGTGTGTGTGTGTGTGTGTGTGCGCCCGCATGGAGCACGGTGTGTGTGTGTGTGTGTGTGTGTGTGTGTTCGTGTGTATGTGCATGTATTACGGCATGGAGTACGGCAAACAATCATCAGCAGCACACATGCACACACATGAAGCAAAACACACACACGCACACACACACACTTACGCACACACACACCTGCAGCGCGACGGCCGGCGACACAGTGCCAAACGACGGCGCCCCAGACGCAGGCTTCCCCTCCGCACACACATACACACACACACACACACACACCTGCAGCACGATGGCCGTCGACACCGCTCCAAACAACGGCGCCCCAAACGCAGGCTTCCTCTCCGCACCCGCACCCGCCGATGTGGTCGCCTGCAGCTGCTGCTGCTGCCTCTGCTGGTGCTGCTGCCGCTGCTGTGTGGGGGTCGGTGTGCGGGCGCGCATGGGCACGTGTGAGCGGGCGGGCGGGCTGGTGGGCGGTGGTGGGCGGAGGGCGGTGATGGGCGGCGGTGGGCGACTGGTGGGCGGCGGTGGGCGGCGGTGGGCGGTGGTGGGCGGTGGGGGCTATATATATGGTAGCCTATATCGGTAATTAATTCCCAGACCCCTCCGATACTATGATTCGATACAGTTAAATAAATTGGTATCGGACCACGATCCTCTCCAACTGGAGTATTCAAGCCGCCCGAGGTCGGATCCCGCCTCAGGCAAATCTTTTTGGGGTGCGGTATTTACATTTTTTTTATTTTTTTTGCGATACTGTCGGATACTGAAAAAATTCCACGCTGCGCGCGATACTGTCCCTCCAGAATCAATTAATTGTATTTTTGGGGGCCACCGACACAGGCTATCTGAGTTTACGGTAATTCCTTTTAAGCCCCAGGATGGAAAGCTTACGCGTGGCTGTAAACAAACTGAACAGAGAAACCAACAGAACAGAGCAGAGACAGGGAGTATAGTGTGTGGGTGTGTGGGTGTGGGTGAGGCAGGGGGGGGGGGGGGGGGCAGGGAATCGCGCGGCAAGCGCTGCACGCACCTGCTGCTGCAGCGCCGCGGCCGCAACGGGCGCGCGCGGCAGCGGCGGCACGCCCTCCCCGCCGCCGCCAGCGGCCGATGCGGCGCGCGCGGCCTGCCGCGCGGTCGGCGGGTGCCCCTCCACGGGGGCCGGCGTGACGGCAGAGCCGCTGGCACCTGGAAGTGCACGCGCGTGTGTGTGAGCGTGCGCATGCTTGTGCATGCGTGTGCTAGTGTGTGTGCCACTGCTCCCCCCCCCCCCCCCCCGCCAAGCAGTGGCGGGCGCGACGGCAGAACCGCTGGCAGTGTGGAAGTGTGCGTGCGCATGCGTGTGTGCAGGCAAGCACAGGCACATGCACAGGCACATTCACATGCACAGAGGCACAGGCACAGGCACAGGCACACAGGCACAGGCGCAGGCGCAGGCACAGGCACAAGCACAGGCACAGGCACAGACACAGGCACAGCAGGCACAGCAGGAACAGCAGGCCCAGCAGGCACAACAGGTACAGCATAGCACATCATGCACAGCACAGGCAAGCACACGCATCGCCCCCCGTGTGCGCCTCCGTAGCGCTCGACGGACCCTGGCCGGACGTGGAGCGCGCGGCGCGCGGCGCCGGCTCGCCCACGCCCGCGCCCGCAGGCACATGCACAACAGGCACAACAGGCACAACAGGCACAGCAGGCACAGCAGGCACAACAGGTACCACATAGCACAGCACATGCACAGCACACGCACAGCACATGCACAGCACACGCACAGCACATGCACAGCACATGCACAGCACATGCACAGCACACGCACCGCCCCCGGTGTGCACCGCCGCAACGTTCGACGGATCCTGACCGGACGTTGAGCGCTCGCCCGCGTCCGCGAGGTGGTGCTGGTGCTGCGTGGGGTTACAGGGTTTACAGGTTTTACATGTAGGAGGCGGGGCAAATTAGCACAGGGGAAAAATAGCACACGCTGCTACTGGAGAGCTGATCCCTGCTGCTTGGCTGTGCGCCCGGTGCCCCCCTTCTGGACTTGAGCTGGGCAAATGTGGGGGAACCCACGGCCCGGGGGGGGGGGGGGGCGGGCGGAGCGGCCCAGCCACCTCTCCTACGCGCCCGGAGGACCCTGGGGCGTGAGCTAAGGCCTAGACTACACGTCTCGGGGAGCTCTACTAGCAGAGCCTGCAAGGCCACGCAGCGCGCCAGCCTACCAGTTGCTGCGTGGGGTTGAGAGAGTGCGGGTGCACGCGGCGTGCGTGGGCGGGCTGACGGTGGCCATTCCCTACCACAGCCCCATCGTCGTATCCGCGCAAGTGGATGCGGCCATAACGTCTGAGGCGGTCGGGGTTGCGCCTCAGGCGGTGGTGGGCGCCTAAGGCGGTCGGGTGGCGCCTGAGGCGGTCGGGGTGACCCTAAGGCGGCGCCTCAGGCGACACCTCAGGCAGTCGGAGTGCCTTAGGCGCCTTCTGAGGCGCCGCCTGATCCGCGCAAGTGAATGCGCCGCCTGAGGCGCTGAGAAAGTGGTAGGGATTGTTGAGCTGTAGTGACAGCGTGCGGTCACACCTTGACTGCCTGTTGCTACTAGTGTTTGGCACGGCTACCCGATTGACACACATGCACTTTGCTGCTCTTAGAGATTGCTTACTGAGATCTTATCTGGATCTTACTGATTGATTACCCCAGGTTTATTATCTGCGTGGACTTTCCCCCTCCCTGGCAGACGGGCTGGGTACCACACGCCACTCTGATCGTGGCGTGTCAGTCCCTGTCCCTTGTCTCTGCCAGGTGAGTAGGTTTGCCCCTTGCAGTCTGGCTCCTGTCCTAGGCACTGCTATGCTGCAGCCTGCATGCAAGCCTGAGGGCTGCTATGCAACCCCCCTCAGCAGCACATGCCTCTCCCCTTCCCCTCTGTAAACTCTGATCGTGGCGTGTCTCTGTCCCTGTCCCTTGTCTCTGCCAGCGCCTCCTGTATATCGATAGGGATTGGCGCGAGGGGCGGGCTGACGGTTGCTGCTGGCGTGAGGCGCCAGGGGGGGGGGGGGGCACGGGCAGTGACGGGGCCTAGCGCGGGCGCAAGTCGTATACACCACGAGTGGTGCCCAACAGAGGCTGTGCAATCCTTTATCCTGGGGGGGGGGCAGAGGGGGGGGGAGTATAAGGGGGGGGGGGGGCGAGCATCAGGAGGCGAGGGTCACGCGGCAACCATCGCACCCACCTGTTGTTGCTGCTGCTGCTGTTGTTGCTGCTGCTGTTGCTGCTGCTGCTGTTGCTGCTGTTGCTGCTGTTGCTGCTGTTGCTGCGGCGCGGCAGCGGCAGCGGCGCTGGGCCACGACGCGCCGTGCGATGTGACGCACTGGCTCGGGCGCGCGGGCTTGCGCGACCGTGCGCCGCCGCCGCTCCCGCCGCCCCCGCCGCCCCCGCCGCCGCTGCCCCCGCTGCCGCCCCTGCTGGGCGCCGCGCCCGCCGCGCCAGCGGCGCCGGACGCGCTTGTTGTCGCGCTGTCGGTGCGGCGCGCGCCGCCCCCGCCGTCCCCGCGCGCACCGCCGCCGCCGTCCGCACCGCTCGCGGCGCGCGACCTCGGGGCCGCCGCCGCGTGGCGGTGCGCTGCCACATAGTGTGCCGCTTGGTGGGCTGACGCGTGGTGGCCTGTGTGGCGCGGGTGGGCCTCGCTCCCCACCCACCCCTGGCCTGCGTGCTGCCCGGCGCCCGCCGACACATCCTCGCCGTCACCACCGCCGTCGGACGCTGCCGCTGCGGCACGCCGCGGCGCGCGCCCCCCTCCGCTGCCGTCGCCGTCGCCCTCGCCCCCGTCGTCAGGCACCCACCCTGCAGCCCCCCAGCCTCCGCCATGCAGCGCGGCGCCATGCGCGTCCCCGCCACGCTCGGCATGCGTGCCATGCGCGCCGCCGCTGCTGGCGGCGGCTGCCGTGCTGCTCGACGTCTGCCTCAGCCCGCCGCCAATCGTTAGCAGCGCCTTGCGTGCATGCGTGTGGTAACATGTGTGTGTGTGTGTGCACATGCGTGTGTGTGTGTGTGTGCGTGTGCGCGTGCGCGCCTTAGTGTGTGTGTGTATGTGTTAATATGCTGAGCACACCTGCCAAGCAACGCCGCCAGCTGACGCAGCCGCACAGCTGTGGTCGGTGTGCCGCGCGCCAAATGAACGGATGCTGGTCACCGTGGGCGCGTGGCTCGGCCCCGCCGCCTCCTGTTCAGGGTTTGGGGATTTCAGGGTTTAGGGTCGAGGGTTTAAGGCGTGCTGCGGCGCCGATTGAACGGATGCTGGTGTCGCTGTGGGCGCGTCGCTCGGCCCGCCGCCTCGTGTTAAGGGTTTGGGGGGTTTAAGGTTGATGGGTTCAGGGTTTGGGGGTTCAGGACAGTGATTCCCCTGCGAGCCGTATACCGCTCCGAGCCGGATTTCCTATTTCCTAGAAAACCACCTCACACTTGGTGGGAGAGGGCGTGGAGCGGAGCGTTGGAAAGCTCTTGCCGAGAGCAGCCCAACGGCATGCATTGCATGAATACCCGCTGTGTATTGTGCCTGGTATGCGCTCATACTGGTCAAAGTTGATGGAGCCGGCAAAAAACTAATTTCTAAAATCCTTCCCAGGGACCACTGGTTCAGGATTTAGGGGTTCTGGGGCCAAGGGTAAAGGGTGTGAGGCGGCGCCGAAGGAACGGATGCTGGTCACTGTGTGCGTGTGGCCCCCCCTGGGAAACAGTTACACGGGGTTTCCAGCTCAGCAGGCTACTCTTCTACTAGAGACACCCGCCAATACTCCAGCACACTTAAGTACTAGAGTACCGCCGGCTCCCGGCCGATAGACTACCGCTCCCGCCGGCTAGACTACCCCAAACAGCGGTCTCTGAGAGACATGTCTGGCAAGGAGCATATAGGAGAGGACCTTCCTCAGGGTCACAGTAGTGGCCTTGTGGCCAGTCAAGCCGGCAGAGCCGACTGGCGCTGACTGGAACGGTCCCCGCCTGGCAGTGCATGGCTGTCCAGCTCTCGTTTGCATGGGGCTCAGCCGGCGCCCCATGCCTCATGCATGGCCAGGTCCCACCCTCCAGGGGTGCATGGACGACAGAGTTGTCATGGAGGCTGCCTGAAGACCTTCCAACGCCAGTCACCGGCAGACGAGCGACCCCGAGGATGAGCGCGGTGACGAACGCTGCGATTGGTGAAGCGGATTTACTCTGTGTTGCCTCGGCGGTCGCCACCGCTGAAGCCGTGATGGTAGCCCGCCTCCACGGGCAGCCATCTTGACCAATGTCCAGCATGCATTGACGGGCGCCAGCTCCTCCGCTCGTCGATCAACTCGTCGAGATCGGTGCCGCATGGCGTCCTGCATGGGGGGAGGATAAGGGCCGTCTCCCAGCACGGGCCGCGGCAGCGCCGCGGCTACTCGCCAAGCCATGGCAGCGCCGGGCAAGCCGCTCCTGAAGTGTTCCACCGAGGAGCAGTCTAGCAGGAGCCAGGCCAGTCGTATTTTACCCCGCTCGTCAGCGGCACGGAGATCCTCGTCACCAGCAGCGCCGCATTGCTGGGTCCAGGGCTCGGCGACGAGAACGCACCTCCGTTTATCGAGCCCCCTCTGGGAAGTATTTTAGTAATTAGTTTTTTGCCGGCTCCAGCAACTTTGACCGCTCAAAGCAGGCACAATACACAGCGGGTACTCATGCAATGCATGCCGTTGTGCTGCTCTCGGCAAGAGCTTTCCAACGCATCGCTCCACGCCCTCACCCACCAAGTGTGGGGTGGTTTTCTGGTAAATGGGAAATCCGGCTCGGAGCGGTATACGGCTCGCAGGGGAATCACTGGCCTGGCCCCGGCGCCGCCTCCTGTTCAGCTGTTTGGATTTTTTTTCTAGGGTTTTAGGGTCTGGGGCAGGTCTTCCGGGGTGTATGTTCTCATGGGCGTTTAGGTCTTTTAAGGCTGTTAGGGGTGGCGAGGCTGGACGGTGAGCAGCGCGCCGAACGTCCGGATGCTGGTGTCGCCGTGCACGCGTGGCCCGGCTCCGGTGCCGCCTTTTTTTGGGGGGGGGGCTTGCACACGCTCACGCACGCACACACCAGGGGTTTTGTTTGGGTCTTTCCGGCTGTCGGTTTTCCTGAGA
Source organism: Chlamydomonas sp. UWO 241 (assembly GCA_016618255.1). Lineage (NCBI taxonomy): Eukaryota > Viridiplantae > Chlorophyta > Chlorophyceae > Chlamydomonadales > Chlamydomonadaceae > Chlamydomonas > Chlamydomonas priscui. The sequence goes on along the minus strand of VFSX01000297.1, from coordinate 77,119 downwards.
GTGCCTCCTGGACTCCGCGGGGTTTCTCCAAGTTTTTTTGCCTTTTTTTTTGCCCTTTTTTGCCGTTTTTGCCGTTTTTTTTCCTTCGACATTGCCGAATGCCCCTTTTGCTCAATATCGTCAAGCCGCCCTTCGGGCGGTCTCCTCATCGGAATCCAATCGGCGGGGAGAACCCTGGCACACACGCCCACCTTGTCCTTCCGCAGTCTCTTCTTGTCAGGGCGAGGCGGCTTGAGCTTCTGGGGCAGGGGCGGCGGCAGCTGTGGCAGCTGTGTGTGTGTGTGTGTGTTTGTGTGTGTTTGTGTGTGTGTGCGGCGGCTTGAGCGTCTGGAGCAGGGGCGGCGGCAGCTCTGGCAGCTGTGAGTGTGTGTGTGTGTGTGTGTGTGTGAGTTTGCGCGCGCTTCTGGGGCAGCGGCGGCGGCAGCTCTGACAGCTGTGTGTGTTTGTGTGTGCGTGTGTTCGTGTGTGTGTGGGTGTTTGTGTGTGTGTGTGTGTGCGTGCGCTTCTGGGGCAGCGGCGGCGGCAGCTCTGTCAGCTGTGTGTGTTTGTGTGGTTGTGTGTGCGTGTGTTCGTGTGTGTGTGTTTGTGTGTGTGCGCGCGCTTCTGGGGCAGCGGCGGCGGCAGCTCTGACAGCTGTGTGTGTTTGTGTGTGCGTGTGTTCGTGTGTGTGTGTGTGTGTGTTTGTGTGTGTGTGTGTGCGCGCGCTTCTGGGGCAGCGGCGACGGCAGCTCTGTCAGCTGTGTGTGTTTGTGTGTGTGTGTCGGTGTCGGTGTGTGTGCGCGCGCTTCTGGGGCAGCGACGGCGGCAGCTCTGGCAGCTGTGTGTGTGTGTGTGTGTGTGCGGTGGCTTGAGCTTCTGGGGCAGCGGCAGCTCTGGCAGCTGTGTATGAGTGTGTGTGTGTGCGCGGCGGCTTGAGCTTCTGGGACAGCGGCGGCGGCAGCTCTGACAGCTGCGTGCGTGCGCGAGTGTGTGTGTGTGTGTGTGTCTGTGCACGTGCGTGTGCCCGTGCAATGGGAACTGTAACGAATGTCTCTCTCTCTCTGTCTGTGCGTGTGAGTGTGTGTTTGTGTGCGCGCTTCTGAGGAAGCTGCGGCGGCAGCTCTGAAAGCTGCATGCATGAAAGAGTGTGTGTGTGTGTGCGTGTGTGTCTGTGCGTGTGAGTGTGTGTGTCGCGCTGGGGCAGCGGCGGCGGCAGCTCTGACAGCTGTGTGTGTGTGTGCGCGTGTGTTTGTGTGTATGCGTGTGTATGCGTGTGCGTGCACGCTTCTGGGGCAGCGGCGGTGGCAGCTCAGACAGCTGCATCTGTGTGTGTGTGTGTGAGTGTGTGTGTGTGTGTGTGTGTATGCATGTGTGCGTGTGTGTCGTCTGCGTGCGTGCCGTGCGTGCGTGCCAGCGTGCCAGCCGTGCTAGTGACGCACCAGCGCGGCAGTTGCGCCTGGCGCCCCGTCGCAACACACACAAACAGACACACACACAAGCAGACACACACACACACACACACACACCGCACACGCTGCGTGCAAGTTTGTGCCAGCGTGCCGGCCGCGCGAGAGTGACGCACCAGCGAGCCAGTTGCGTCTTGCGCCCCGGTGCAACACACACAAGCAGACACACAAGCAAACACACACACAAACACACAAGCAGACACACACACACACACACACAAGCAGACACACACACGCACACACGAGTGCATGTGTGCGTGCCAGCCGCGCGAGAGCGACCCACCAGCGAGCCAGTTGCGTCTGGCACCCCGGTGCAACACACACAAGCAGACACACACACGTCCACACACACGCCCACACACACACGCCGCGTGCGAGTGCGTGCCAGCGTGCCAGTCACGAGTGACCCACCAGCGAGCCAGTTGCGTCTGGCTCCCCGATGCAACACACACAAGCAGACACACACACACACACACACACGCACACACACACACGCCGCGCGAGAGTGACCCACCAGCGAGCCAGTTGCGTCTGGCTCCCCGATGACGCGTCGGAACGCGCCCTTCGCGCCAGCGATGGGTTGCCACTTCGCCCTGCCTCCGCCCTCAAAGTCAAATCTGTCGGTGTGGAACACAGCAGAGCAATGCAACAACACGCATGTGATACATGGCGCATGGTGATGCATGCAGTGCATAGTGGTGCATGGCGGTGCATGGCGGCGCATAACGCAACCGTCCCCCGCCCTCCCGACCCGCGCCACCCTCACTACCACTCCTGCGCCCTCAAAGTCAAATCTGTACACAGCGCAGCACAATACAGCACAGCTCAGCACAGCACAGCACAGCACAGCTCAGCACAGCTCAGTACAGCTCAGCACAGCTCAGCATAGCTCAGCACAGCACAGCTCAGTACAGCACAGCACGACGCATGGCGATGCGTCACGCACTGTGATGCAATGTGCACGGCGATTCATGGCGGTGCATGGCGGTGCATGGCGGTGCATGGCGATGCATGGCGGAACATGGCGCAACCCTCTCCCTGCCTCCCGCCCCACGCCACCCCCACCACCAGCACTTCAAGCCCACCTGTCTGACCGCACGTGGATGTGCTCGTCGTGCTCTTCGCTCCACCCAGTGTACCTCACGCGCACGCGCTCCTCTGCCATGCTCACCACCTTGGCAAGGTACCACGCGTGGTAATCCATGTTGTACACCTGCGATGGGACGCGTGCTTGGTGCTTGGTGCCTGTGCTGTGCTTGGTGCTCGGTGCACGCGCTGTGCTTTGTGCCTGGCTTAGTGCCTGTGCTGAGCAAAGCGCTTGGTGGGTCTGCTTGGTGCCTGGTGCTGTGCTGGAATAAACAAGTGTGATTAGTCTATCTGCAGTCTATCCCAGCTGTTGATCATCGAGCATGTCAAGGATAGGTAAGGCTGTGCAAGGCAAGGCACCCCGAGGAGCTCAAGTTTTGTTTGCTTGTGACTTTGCTTTCGACTGTGCGTGTGAATGCAAGTGCATGCGCGTGTTGGCCCATGCATCTCGTGCTGGCGTGTTGGCCCATGCTGTAGCTGACGTGCTGCTTGTGATGGGGTGGGCATGCGTGGTGTCTGCACTTCATGCATGCAGCGGCACGGCGTGCACCAGGCTGCACCATGCATCCCATGCATGCTGTCTGCAGCGTGCACTCCATGCTGTAGCGTGGGCGTGAGCGTGGGGCTTGGGAGCGCCCCCACGCAGGTGGACCATTCGTTCAGCAGTGGCGAGGAACACAACATCATAGTCGATCTAAATCCCAGCTGTTGATCATCGAGTGCACACACCATGAATTTGCGGCCGTACACCCAGGGCGAACACATGGCTCGCGCCTCCTAGCGAGCCTCCTCTCGAATATACAAAGACACGTCCCAGACCTGCGTCGCAGCAACACCCCCGTTTCACACCCACACACCCCTTTCCCACACCGCATCACAGTCCTCCATTGCGAATGCCTCAACCTGACAGCGCATCTGGGTGCCAAGAGCCACTCTTACTAGGCACTAGTGGATGGCGCGGGGGAGGAGCATGGGACGAGCAGATCTGCTCGCGTGCTGTCTGCTGCTGGCCCTAGCCGGCGGCTGCGCCGCCGTCAACTGGGTACAGATGATACGGGGGGGGGGAGAGGGGGGGGGGGGCGCATGCACACATCTCAAGATCAAGGGCGTGCTCCATGCATACTGCCATGCACGCATGCACACGGCCAGCACGCACGCACACACAGGGCGCGCACACACACAAGGCACGCATGGGGAATCACACAAACACACACACACACACACACACACACACACACACACACACACACACACACACACACACACGCGCGCGCCGTGAAGAGGAGCGCGCGCACACACGCTCCCACGCGCCCCCACGCGCTCCATGCGCGCCATGCACACACACCACACACGCTGCCGCAGGTTTACGACCCGACGCTGTGGACCAAGAGCATGTGGGAGTCGGTGAAGGTGTCCAACCCCCTGGCGGGCACCAACCCCACCGACCTAGACTTGCAGCTGGCAGAGCAGTACCCCTCAGTCAGGGGGAGCCTGGCCAACTCGCTGGATGGGGGCGAGCGCAGGGACCCCTCGTCGATGCCGCCCGGACTCGAGTGAGTACGAGAGGGGGGAGGGTGCATGGCATGGCATGGGGGGGCATGCCCGAGCTCTTTAGGGTTTAGGGTTTAGGGTTTAGGGTTTAGCGTTTAAGGTTTAGGGTTTAGGATTTAGGGTCTAGGGTTTAGGGCCGATTGAGTGCGGGAGGGTGAGGGTGCATGGCAGGCGGGGGGGGGGGCGTGGCGTGGGGGGCGGGTGCATGGCATGTGGGGCCCGAACTCGAGTGCGGGAGGGGGAGGATGCATGGCATGGGGGGGGGTCGCATGGCGTGGGGGCGAGCGCAGGGACCCCTCGTCGATGCCGCCCGAACTCTAGTGAGTGGGGAAGGGGGGAGGGTGCATGGCATGGGGGGCATGCCCAAGCTCTTTAGGGTTTAGGGTTAAAGGTTTAGGGTTTAGGGTTTAGGGTTTAGGGTCGAGTGAGTGCGGGAGGGGGAGGGTGCATGGCATGGAGGGAGGGTCGCATGGCGTGGGAGGCGGGTGCATGGCATGGGGGGCATGCCCGGACTCGAGTGAGTGCGAGAGCGGGAGG